>CM046043.1:32993835-33508835 GCA_025215565.1 Flaveria ramosissima | reverse complement strand
GCAAAAAGAAAAGAAAATTGCTCTCACAAGAAGATAGGTTGTGTGCCTCTCTGCTGTGCGATGGCACTGACCTGAGGATAACATAACCTAAATATTCTATAATTCATTGTTGTTCGCGCCTCTCTGCTGTGCGATGCCACTGACCTGAGGCTTGACATCTGTTTGAAAGCTCTTAGAATAGTTTCTTCTTGTCAAAATACCCGTAGACCGCTCATAAATATCCTGAGGAACGTTGATTACCATATAAGCGTGGGATCCACAAATGCTTGTTGAAATAATTAAACCTTAATTCATCACCAATGTGTATCAAAAATCAGTGTATGGATTTAAAAGGAAAAGTATACTGACAATCATCGTGGCTGCAATTCTTGAAAGTCCAAATCAGCGTGTGTATCTTATAGCTCTAGTATGATTTCCTAAACTTGCTAATGACTCTCGATAAAAACAAGAATCTAGCATCAAAAGGTTTTGGTAACATGTCCCAAATGATTCTGGTATACCAGTATGATTCCATAATGAATCGTACGAGAAATGATAAAATAGAGTTGAAGTTGTGCTGTCCAGGAAGTAAAATCGGTTAGAAGTACTCTAATAGGTTTAGATCCACCTCAAAATCAAAAATACAAAAATATGTCTTGTTCAGATTTTTTTATTTCAAGTTGTTTTTCTATTTTTAGTCATTTGGTAGATAAAAGTCGGACTATACATTTGGATTCAACCTGTAAATCACTCACTCAAAAGGGTCACGTCTGAGGTGACCAAAACATTCAAAATTAAAAATGAGTCACGTCTAAGGTGACAAATTCGTTTTAAGTAAAAGGATCACGTCTGTGATGATCAACAGGTTTTTCAAGTTAAAAAGGTCATGTCTGAGATGATCATTGCTGATAACGTTTTATCTATTGTAAAAAGGATAAGTTTTTGAAAGTGCATAAGGTCAAATTAACAAGTAAGAGTCATTCGCACGACTGGACTATAAGTATGGACCAGTCGCACGACTGGACCATAAGTATGGACCAGTCGCACGACTGGACCATAAGTATGGACCGGTCGCACGAATGGGGCATGAGTATGAACCATTCACACGATTGGATCACAAGAATGAACCAATCACATGAATGAAGGTGATTGAATGAGTCAGTCGTACGACTGAAACCTAATCGCACGACTGAAGGTGACCGACTGAGGCAATCACACGACTAAGCTCTAGTCGCACGAATGAAGAGTGCGAATGGATCCAGTCGCCCGACTGAAGACAAAATCAGTATAAATAGGCCTAAAGTCGGTCGCATAGCTTCATCACCCCTCAATCGCCCTAAAATCGCCCGAAAGTAGCGACACTCTGCCAAAATTTGATTAAGCTGATTTCCTTTCCCCATTGTGTTACTGACGAGTTATTACATCATCTGCAGGTAATAAACGATCCAAATCACACAAAATGTGCAGTGAAAACAAACCCTAACAGGCCTAAATTGTTTAAAATCAAGAAATAAGTCATAATCCACAAACAGACCATATAAACATGCAAATTGGTTAAAATGAAAGACATAATGTGACAATTAGAGTTCCTGCGAGTCTAAAGAATCTAAACTCAATGTTTAACTTCCAGTTTTGACCTAGATTCTTGATTAAAGTGTCAAACAGAGAGGTATGCGACTGGTCACTCTGAATGAACTTCAATCAGCGAGTGACTCAATCGGTCGAATGAACTGGACGAATGATTCAATCGGCCGAATGAACTAGGCGTATCAGCTCAGTCGCCCGATTGAACTTAGCCGCATGCTTAGTCGCACGATTGAAGACAGTCACATACTTAATCAACCGATTGAACTCAGTCGTATGGTTCAATCACACGATTGAACCAGACTGATTTCAAAACAGTTTAAGTTTCAAGTGTTTCTTTTATGGATTGATCTAATGTTTATGTGTCTTATGTTACAGAAACATGGCAGAGAGGTGGACTCTCAACACCAAGCACAACATATGTGCTCACCTTGATCCTACATCCCGGAACGCTGTTGAGTTCTCAGGGATTATAGCTTTTCTGTGCCGATCACGGATCTTCAAGGCTATCTCCACTCCGTGTACACCTTACAGATCCATCCAGCAGTCCTTCTAGGAAGGTGCATCGGTTGACGGATCTACTGAGCCGTGCTGTATACGCAGCACCATCTGTGGGCAAGAGGTAGAGGTGACAGCAGCAGACATACAACGTGTTCTGGACCTGGGTGATGATGCTGCTCACCCAACCAGGTTACACCCCTTGACTGTTCGGGGATGTTTTCTCAGGATGAAGTACTCTGGGGACATAAATGTAGGGGTGCTGAACAAAAGCAACCTGTGTCCCTAGTTTATGTACTTAGCACGCGTCATTCTCAAGTGCATTGCATCAAGGAGGGGTGAATTCGATGACCTCTCTGACCAAATCTAGAATGCCTACGTGGCACTGGTACTAAACCACCCCTTCAGCTTCTCCAATATGATCTTTACGTACCTGACTGAGAACCTTGAGGCTAAAGGGAAAGAGAGTTTCTGCATGTACCCACGGTTCTTACAGCTGATTATTGACGAGAAGCTTCCGTCACTTCCCAAGGAGAAAGAAGATGTTGTGGTGCTGAGGTGATGGAGGATACCACCTTAGGCATGATGAAGGTCTACCTGGGCAAGCAGGTGAAGCCCCCGGTGAGGAGGTTGTTTGGGCATCAGGCCCGAGACGATTATGTGGCGCCAGCTAGGATGAAGTGGCGCCACGACGATAGTGACTCGGATGTTAAGCAGATTGCTCTACCATCCGATGACTCCGACGGTGATGACCACGATGCTGATCAGGGAGGTGATGGTCAGGGTGGACCCGAGTCTGCTCCCATTCACCCTGATTTCCAGATCGAGGAGGAGGTGGAGTCTGATGAAGAGCCTCTGGTGCGAACGGTGGGAGCCGGGTCGTAGCAACGGAGAGGTCTCAGGGCGGATGGTGGACGCCATGGGGAGTCTGGGGATGCTTCTATTGCTGATACAGATCCATCTTATACCCTAGACCCGCCAAGTAGCCAAGGGGGAGCCATTGTGTCTAAGGGCTCCAGGAGGAAGAGGATGGCTCACCCTTACGACAAAAAGGGTAAGAGGACACGATTTACATTGACCACATCTACCTCCACTACTGCCACAGCCACCACCACTACTTCCACAACCACCACAACTCCCACAACCACCACTACTCACACCACCACCACACCACCTATCACTTCCACAATCCCAACCACCACCACTACAACCTACCCTTCACCACCCACTTATATCCCACCACCCATATTCACCACATCTACCATCACCAGCCACCAAGCCGGTCCCTCATCCCACACCACCTTCACCACAGGACCCACTCTACCCTCAATTGGGGTAGAGGAACAGCTGGCAGCACTTAACCGTATGGTGCTGAAGCTGCTGGCTGCTGACGAAGAAAAGGCTGCTCAACTAAGTCAGCTTGTGGAGTTAAATGCTACCCAAGCACAACAGATTGCTCAGCAAACACAGCAGATCTCCCAACTCCAAGAGCGAAATGACAAATTAGTGAGGAGAATAGAGGAGTTGGAGGCCTCTAACAAGACTATCGTGCTCAAACTAAAAGGATCGAAAGATGAGCCTCTAAAGATTAGAGATGGTGATGATGGTGATGATGATGATGATGATGATGATGAAGATGATGATGATAGTGATGATGATAGGACGAGTGAAGTTGAAGGGCCAAGGGGAAAGCAGGATGATGATAATGATGAAGAAGGACATGCAGCTGCATCTGCCTCAGCTAAGGGTCAAGAGAGAAGGACAAAGAGAAATCAAGACCAAGGAGCATCACCCTCTGCCCCACCTGCTGAGAAGCCAGCTATCCAAGACAAAAGTAATGTTTAGAAGTTTATGTATTTGAAAACTTTGTATTTGAATCTTGTATTAATATTATGTAACTAATGTTTATATATCTTTATCAAATGGTTGATTGTCTTGATTAATTACTAATTGTTATGTGTTTACATGTTTAAATCAAGCAGATCAAACATCTCAGCAAGATGAGTATGATGTTGCTCCCCTACAGCAAATCAAGTCTCAGTTCCCAATGTTTCTTGATTTGCAAGGGATTGTCAGAAGGTCGGTGAGCTACACTTCTGAAGAAGGAGAAATCATTCACGACCTTACTTCTGAGCAACTTGCAGAGATGTTCAGGCTAAACCCAGACGAGATAGTCAAAGATACGCCTACTTTTTATGTTGCGAGTGACGACGAGCTCAACGATGTGGATGAAATAGAAATCGAGGATGTCACTGCAGACTACTATCCAGAGTACACTGATCGAGAGGGAAATGTGATCCCCAACTGGGGTGAGACTCTCGGCAGTGCTACATTTGACAAACGGGATGAGGTGGAAAAGGAAACAGAAAAGAATGAAAGCCAAGCCCAAGCCTCGGACACTGATGTTGATATCAAGAAGGCTGAATGGGCAGCTTGTTTTGCTGAGATACGAGCCCAACGGACTGCACAAAAGCCGAATGTCTACACCAAGCTATACAAAGTCAAGAAAAATCTAAAGGTGTCAGGAAAGATCATTACATGGGCGTATTTTGAAGATATTAACTTGTATGTAGTTAAGAGGGAGAAGGGTATTGAGTACTTCAGATTCCCACACGATCTGAAGACTCTCCCTGGTTTTGAGCTCAACCAGCTGGCGCGCCTAAACTTGTTATACGCTGATCCAAGAAATTGTCAGGCTGGTTTGAGGTTGCGCTAAGGAAATAATACCACACCAGGTGGGTAAACTTCAGGCCTCAACAACCAAAGAGGTACATCCAAAGGTCTGAAGTGGACCCGATATCTGGAAAGCCAAAGGTCGTGCTGAAGTGGAGTCCTCCGCGCATTATGTCTAAGATTCCCTTACGGGAAATGCCATAGGACTTCACTCCATACTTTAAATGGTGGTATTATGACTGGAGAACAGGTGAAGCGATCAGAGTCTTACAGAAGGAGAGCCAAATTGATACCATCCGGGTGTTTGACCCTATGTGGCTGATCAACTTGTCTACTAACGATGTCTATACCTTATACAAGTGGCCACTATTCTATGACTCGCGGGATATTGTACAAGCCCTCCAGTTCCAAACTGTCATACGACTCTATTTCTCATTCGAGATACATGCCGGAGATACAAGAGAGGAAAAGTACAAGAAGTTTGAGGAGCTAATGAAGAATGTTAGACAATGATCTAAACTAGGTCCAAGGGGGAGTTTGTTGATACATATGTATCTAGTTTAGGAGCTTAATGTAAAATGTGTTTCATGTCTTACATATATGTAATGAACGAGTTGAATGAAATGAAATATGTGATTGATGCTTATATTGTTTAATGTTTCATTGTTTATTGTATCATAACGCATATTGAACCAACTACATAGGTTTGTGGTTGTTTACATAGTTTTTAGTCAAGAATGGTTGAGAAATGTGTTTCAACTTAATCGTATGAAGTACTCATGCGAATGGACCATGCTAATGGACCATACGCATGAACACTTCATGCTAATGGACCAGTCGCACAACTGAACCAGAAGACTAGATCAGTCGTACGATTGAGACATAAGATTGGCTCAGTCGCACGACTGAACCTTCAGTCGTGCGTATGGACCAATCGTATGATTCAGTCGCGCGACTAAACCATACTAATGGTTCAGTCGCACGATTGACAAACCCTAACCTATTAATACCACCTAATTCATGGAAAAACTAGACACTTGAAGAATTTCGACTCACATACGTACCCTAGGCGTCCAGAGACCCTAGAGAACCTGTTCCAACTTCATAGATCGTAGTTGATCGTGTTCAGATCGTTCATAACATTTCATTAAATCTCTAGATTGATCGAAACTATGTTCTCACTGATTGGATCGCCAATCAAATAGGATTCCGAACTATTTGATTAGGTATACATGCATTATCAGTTAGTACTCCGTACGTACACGGTCCTAACACTTGTCATTGTCTTAAAAGGACCACATACATCCGAATGTATGATTCCCAATAAGTCTTTTGCCCTCTCGTTAGTACCACTAAAGGGCGACTTGGTCATCTTACCTTGTAAACAAGATTCACACATATCAAATGAACCATTTTCATTTGTTTTCAAAATACCATTCTTTTGAAGTGTTTGAATCCAATCCTTGTTTATGTGACCAAAATGACAATGCCAGAGATAAGAACCACTTAAACCCATTTTAAGTTTCTTGGTGCTTGATTGGTATAATGAGTTATTATAGGATGAATCATCATGAACCAATTCATAGATACCATTAAAAGGCATAGCCTTGAAATAAAATACATCATCCATACAAACATGAATACCATTGTTAACATACCTTAATTCATAACCATATTGTTTTCTAAGGGAAACTTAAATTTTGTTCCAAGTCAAACTAGGAGCATACAAAATGTTCATAAGAACAACTTCCAAACGATTTGAAAGTTTCCAAATATAGTCTCCTTGGGCTTCGACATCAACTTTTGCTCCGTTGCCCATATAGAGACTTGTGTCTCCCTTCTTGAAGTGCTTATTTCTTTTGAACCCCTGTAACAAATTGCAAATGTGAGTTTCACATCCGGTATCCAATACCCATGTGCTTGAAGAAATAACATTTAAACCAATATGAATCATGAAAGTTGTACCTGAGGTTTGCCCAACATCCCTCTTGTTTCTCAACTCTTTAAGATAGGTTGGACAATTCCTTTTCCAATGTCCTATCTCACCACACTCAAAGCATGGATCGTTCTCCGTTACCTTAGGCTTCTTAAGCTTAGGCTTTGGAGGTTTCGCTTTAGCCTTCCCTTTCCTTTTGCCTTTGATGTACCCCTTTCCTTTGGCAACATTTGCCTTGTGATCGGGGAATGGCCTTTTCTTATTGCCTCCCTCATTGATCGAGAGAACAGGAAGAACCTTTCTACCCATACATGCCTCGGCTGTTTTGAGCATTGCGTGAGGCTCACCAATGCTCTTGTACCACCCGTTCATATTGTAATTCATTATGAATGTCTCAAACCTTTTAGTTAGGCCATTAAGGATCAAATCCCTGGCCAGCTCCTTTAAGACGGGGTAATTAAGCCTCTCGAGGTGATCAACGTGGCTTTTCATCTTAAGAACATAAGACGATACCGATTGGGTTTCTTCCATGCGACACGCATGAAGCGCTCGAACCGTTTCAAAGTGCTCTACCCTAGCTTGTTGAAGTAACATTTCCTTCAATTGGGTAATCATGTCATATTCCCCATGATGCTGCAAGTCCTTTTGGAGTTCGGGAATCATAGTTCCCAACATGAGGCAGGAAACTAGAATGGAATCTTTAGTATATTGAAGCCAATCGTTATAGGCCTCAACATCCTCGGGGTGGGGTTGGTCAGGAATCGGATCGTCAAGGACATAGGCCTTTTTCTCTTGCTTGAGAACAATTCTCAAGTTTCAAAATCAGTCCATAAAGTTATTATGGTTAAGACGATCCCTCTCTAAGATGGTTCTCAGCGATAGGGTATGGACGGTCGGGGTGGTAGCATTATTGTTTGCGGCCATTTCTACAAAATTTACAAAGTTCATATTAGTATTTCTGAAAAAATTACATTTTAATCATTAATACCCTTTTCATGTCTCATAGACAATTAATAATTAAATTTAGAATCCAACGTTACATTTAAATGATGGTTAGGTGACCTTTACCGCAATATTTAAATTAACAAGGTAGTCAACATTTAACAATTGCAACCTATTGCAACTTCTAGCTTTATGGGATCGGTTAAACATCTTATGTTTAGTTGGCATGTAAAATTCCATCAACACCATTGTACGCCATGCTTCGGTGACCCTATGCACATGGTTACCAATTCAAGTCGTCCTACTTACACACACGTGTGAGTTTACTCATACAAGTGGTTAGGTGACCTTTATCCCAAAAATATGTTAAGCGCACCTCAAACACACAAGTTCCCTAAAAGTGGTTAGGTGACCTTTATCCCACAAATAGTTCTCAAGTGATTCGGGTGTCGTGTAAAAGGATGGTGTTTAACTTGTTTCCAAAGGGATTTTAGTTTTCATTAATTCTAGTTTTTAAAACTCTATGTACCTTGTATTTGCATGCTTTCAAATACATGGCACCCTATGGTTCTCTTTTAGTAAAAACCCCTTTTATTAAAATCATTAAATCCTTTTAATAACCTTTTATTAGTCACTTAATGATTGGGAACCATAAATTTTCAGCTTGTTTGTTTGTTAATTAGTGTGTTATGCACATCCAAATATCAAACAACCATCATATAACAAACAACCAAATAAGCATAATCAAACAATCACAAGTGCATAACCATAGCCACTAAGTTGACAACACTTGTTTGCCATCACAAGTGTTGTCATTTGGTCTTTCCTAAGGGTTGAACACAATACAAAAGATGAGATCTCCATAGACCCTCACTTGAAGTTGCATCCAAATGATTCAAGTCCTTCTCTTTGTGCCTTCCCTTTTGTGCTTCCAACTTGTGCATCTTCTTTTACAAAATTTATATCCCAATACAAATTTTCTAATAAAACAAAATACACCTAATCTATTTATTACACCACCATTGAATGAATAAATAAATTACATCCAAATACAAGAACAAAAGAATAATATTACAACCCATTATGAATGAAATCAACCAAACAACCAAATCAACACAAGGTCAATGCTAGGTTATGCACCAATATGAAACAACATACACAACATCCAAGAACCAATATAAATCCCCATTTAACCCTAAATTTTCAGCGAACATAAACCAAGAATTTAAGGTTTTTGTCCATACAAAATATAATCAACCATTTGACATCTTTCTTTCAAGATTTAATCATAAGCATGTTAGATATAACCTTGAAAGATTGGGGATTCATCATATCATCACAAAACAGCCCCTATTAGGTTGTTAAAGTCCCATAAAACCAATTTTACAAGGACAAAAGATACTAGTCATCCACATATCCGGCTCTAGATGCCAATGTTGGGTTTGTTGGACCATTATCAAAGTGTTGTTTAACCATTTAAACAAGAAAATGCAGCGGAATCAAACCTTAATATTATGTTTTGTAAACAGAAAATTAAGGCTTATTGCTTAGCAACAACAAACCCAAGAACATAGGATCAAATATATGTGAATGGACTAGCTATCAAGAAGAAATAACAACCAAAAGCAACACATACAATCTACCTTTGTAGAGCTCCTGAAAACGTGAGATAGATGAAGAGAATGAGGTTCTTGAACGACCAAAACACCAAGGAGAGGTGTCCTCAAGCTTGCATACCCACAAGCATCAAGCAAACATCTTCTTGCTAGGATTTGAACACCAAAAACGAACCAAAAGGAGCTGCAGAAAACGTTTTTTCAGCTTGTTTTTCTTCAAGAATAGAGAGAAAATGGTCCTTGTCGTTCTTGCATGTATGAGAGTGAGTGAGAGGTTGAGTGTGTGACTATCAAGAGTGTCTTGTTCCAAGACAAACTTGAACCAAACCCCCATAAAGGGGCAGCCGAAAATGCCTTTCAAAAAGGGGTTTTCCCCCCAATTTTATCAACCATTTTATTTAACTATTCACTAGTATAAGTTTTAGTAATTAACCTTTTAATTATATAACTTATACACACTCTTATTACTTGATGTTATTTAACCAATTTAAATAACATTACAAATAATCCCCATGAACAAAATATCCCTATAAGTTGTTCCATCTCATATGCAACTTATTTAGAAAATCCATTTTCTAAATTCGTGTAATTATTTAATTGCATGATCATATCATCAATTAAATATTAATTGGTGTTTGCTAAGCTTGTTATTGGGTATGACCCGACTTGGATCATAACGTACTAACCACATCAATGTTCTATGTGTCTTGGGCATAAAGAATCCAACACACCAACACTCGGGTTGTGGTATCCTCATGATGATGACTTTGAGCTTACAGCGTATAGCGACTCGGACTATGGTGGTTGCAGGATGAATTACAAGTCAACATCTGCGGGATGTCAGTTCTTTGGTAGACGGTTAGTCACTTGGCAGTGTAAGAAGCAGACATCAATTGCTCTGTCAACTTGTGAAGCTGAATATGTTGCTGCTGCAAGTTGCTATTCTCAAATCATTTGGAGTCAACAACAAATGCGCGACTACGTTTTGCAATTTTCTAACACCCTTATTTTTGTTGATAATTCTACTGCTATTGCTGTCACCAAAAATCCAGTCCAACATCCTAAAACTAAACACATCGGTATTAAATATCACTTTATACGTGACTGTTTTGAAAAGCAATTAATCGATGTTGTTAAAATTAATACGGATTTTCAACCCGCCGACCTCTACAAAAAAGCATTTGATAAACCGCGGTTTTTATATCTGTTAGAGGTTTATGGCGTGAAAAAGAAAAGTGAAGTGATTCTAGAAGAAGAAAGTGCGTAGTCCGACATGTTTTTAGTTTCTTTTATTTTCTTTTATTTATTTTTATTTTCCTGTCTATTAAAATCCAAAAACACAAAAAGAATTTCAGTTTTAGAATTTTAGGGGGAGAATAGGTTAGTTTATTATTTAATTCGTACAGTATTTAATTACTTATAAAAAAAGAGGGAGGAGGGCAGCTTAGCTAAAAGAAATGAAATCAAATCTGTGATTCTGATTCAATGCTAATGGAAAATGATAGTACACAGAGAACAAATTGTTTGGAACCTCAAAAGCACCTAAATGATTAAGATGCAAAATTCAAAGTATAAATCTGAGAAGTCTAAGCAAAATAAAAGGAAAAATGATAGTAAAACTAGTCTGCTACTGAGGTAACATAGAGAAAGTAGACCTAGAGGTTGCTAGTCAATTGTATGATGTGTCGGTAGATTCAACACAATAGATAAGTAGACCTCATTGGTGATTTAAATTCAAACTAAATTTTTCAACCTGCTGTGGGCTCCCATCTTATCCCTGGTTAACACAATCAACGTAGTTCCAATAAGGGGTGACGAGCAAAATAAACGCCACAAATGTGTGCGGATGACCATAAAAATGAGCAAAGCACATGAAAATATTGTTAAGCGCAATCAAGCTAATGACTAATGTTGGTGCATTACGTGCAAAAAGAAAAGAAAAATGCTCTCACAAGAATATAGGTTGTGTGCCTCTCTGCAGTGCGATGGCACTGACCTGAGGATAAGCATAACCTAAATATTCTAGAATTCATTGTTGTTTGCGACTACCTGCTGTGCGATGGCACTGACCTGAGGCTTGGCATCTCTTTGAAAGCTCTTAGAATAGTCTCTTCACGTCAAATACCCGTAGACCGCTCAAAAATCTCCTGAGGAATGTTGATTACCATATAAGTGTGGGATCCACAAATGCTTATTGAAATAATATACCCTAACTCATCACTAGTGTGAGTCAAAAATCTGTGTATGGAATTAAGAGGACAAATATACTGACAATCATCGTGGCTACAATTCTTGACAGTCAAAATCATTGTGTGCATCTTATAGCTCTAGTATGATTTCCTAAAATTGCTATTGACTCTCGGTCAAAACAAAGATCTAGCATCAAAATGTTATATTTAAATGTCCTAAATGATTCTGATATACCTGTATGATTCCAAAATGAATCGTTCCAGAAATGATCAAATTAACTTGAAGCTGTGCTGCTCAGGAAGAAAAATCTGCTAGACGGTTTTCTAAAAGATTTCAATCCATCTCTAATCAAAAACCCAAAAATATGTCTTGTTCTGTCTTTGATTTCAAGTTGTTTTTAGTTTTTTTGTTAGGTAAAAGTCGGACTATACAACTAGATGAATTTTGTGAATCACTCACTAAAAGGGTCACGTCTGAGGTGACCAATCACTTTCAAATTACAAGGATCACGTCTGAGGTGATCAAATGTTTTCAAATTGAAAGGATCATGATAGGATCAAATGTACCAATCTGTGATGATGTATGAATACAATTCAAAGAAATACAAACAAAGTAATCAAATCAAGCCAGATATCATAAAAATTCATAGTTTCATTAATTTCAAGCAAAGACAATTACAAAGTAAGTAAGCAGTTATGAATCTGATGTTCGTCACTACTCTCGTCTCCTCCTACTTGCAACAAGTCTAAGCTATTATAATGAAACACATGGAACTAACAAATTACAAAACTAGTCCCTATACTATTATAAATAGTAGAAAGACACATAAAGACAACATGTTAATCTTTCTTTAGAACTAACAATACTCCCCTTAAGATTTACATGGTCTTCAGTCTTCAAAATCTTCAATCCTGACTTCTTTTTATCTTTTCTTCAGCTTCCATCTTCAGCTTTTATCTTCAACTTTTATCTTCAGCACTCAAAGAAATCTTCAGGTTCTTCCTTGATATTGAACATTGGCTTCTTTTTATACATCTCATGTTCTTTCAAAGCATTAGCAATAGCAAACTTAAATTTGCTAGCAAGAATGCCTTGTTTTGGTTTTGCTTCATTTGTCTTTATCTCCATTTTGCTCATTCTTTCCAATGTATCTTTTGATAGACATGTGATATCAATATTACCATATAACTCAATAGGATTTCGACTTTCCTTTGAGTATATTTCTAATACTCCTTTTCTTGAAATTCTCATGAACTCGATGTCTTTGATGTCCTTCTTAACAATGTTTGCATAAGCAAGAGCTTTCTTGTTAGGATCTGGTATTTGAACGAAACACCAACTGATTAACGTGTAAACCAAACCAAATAGTGCGGAATCCTATTTGATTGGCGATCCAATCGGTGAGAACGCACGTAGAATCAATAAGGTATTGAATCTAACGTTAAGAATCGATTAGGAATCGATCTACAGCGTTCTATGAACTTGGAGTATGAACTTGGAGGCTTCTGGACGGCTAGGGTACGTCTGGAGTCGAAATAGAATTAATGGTTACGTTTTTCCACGAATTGGGTGGTATTTATAGGTTAGGGTTGCTCATTCGGGCGACTGAACCATTAGCATGGTTCAGTCGTGCAATTGAGCCATGCGGTTGATCCATCCGCACGACTGAGTGTTCAGTCATGCGACTGAGCCAATCTCATGTCACAATCATACGACTCATCCAGTCTCCTGGTTCAGTCGTGCGACTAAGTCATTCGCTTGAAGTTATTCATGCGTATGGTCCATTCGCATGGGCCATTCGCATGAGAACTTCATTTTGTTATGTTTGAATGTATTCATTAATATAACATTATGTGTATCAATTCAAACAATCACAAACCTATTTAAACAATTCAATATCAACTCATTAATGAAATATTAAACATTATAAATCACAAACAACCATTCTCATTTCATTAATATTCCAAACATTACATCAGTGTAAGACAATCAAGACATATTACATTCATATCAGGATCTAGGTACATATGTATCAAAAAACTCCCCCTTGGACCTAGATCTATCTAATGTCTTACTTTCTGCATCACCTCCATATACTTCTTGTACTTTTCCTCTCTTGTGACTCCTGCGTGAATCTCAAACGCAAAACAGAGTCTTATGACATTCCGGAATTGGAGGGCTTGTACAATATCTTGCGTGTCATAGAACAGTGGCCACTTGTATAATGTGTAGACATCATTAGCAGACAAGTTAGTGAGCCACATTGGGTCAAACACCCTGATGGTATCCATTTGTCCCTCTTTATTTAGAACTATGACCGCCTCCCCGGTTCTCCAATCATAGTACCACCACTTAAAGTGTGGAGTGAAGTCCTGTGGCATTTCCCTAAGCGGGATTCTTGACATCGTTCTTGGAGGACTCCACTTCAACACAATCTTGGGCTTACCAGTGATGGGATCAACTTCTGAACGTCTGATATACCTCGTAGGTTGTTGTGGTTTGAAGTTGACCCACCTGGTGTGGTACTTTTTCTTCAGGGCAGCCTCAAACCAGCCTGACATCTTCCTTGGGTCAGCATATAGTTGCTTCAATTTCGCCAGCTGGTTGAGCTCAAAACCAGGTAGAGTCTTTAGATCATGTGGAAATCTAAAGTACTCTATGCTCTTCTCCCTCTTAATTGCATAAACGTTTAGATCCTCAAAATGTGGTCACCCTATGATCCTGCCTGACACCTTATGATGTTTCTTCACTCTGTAGAGTTTGGTGTAGACATTCTGTTTTGGAGCGGTGCGTTGGGCTCGGATTTCCTCAAAACAAGCAGCCCATTCAGCCTTTCTGATATCAACATCGTCGTTTGAGGCTTGGGCCTTTCCTTCTGTCTTCTCAGATTGGGGACCACATTTCCCTCGTTGTCAGCATACTGAGGATAGTGCTCTGCTATGACGTCTTCTATCTCTATCTCATCAATGTCATTTAGCTCTTCGTCACTGGTAGACTCACACGTTGGAGCATCCTTAATGATCTCATCGGGATTTAGCTTGAACATCTCAGCTAGTTGGTCATTTGAAAGATCATGAATTATTTCCCCTTCTTCAGGAGTATAACTCACAGATCTCCTGACGATCCCTTGCAGATCAAGAATCATAGTTAATTGAATCTTGACCTGCTGAAGGGGAGCAACATCAAATTCATCCCTTTGATAGTTTGGATCTTTTTGATTTAAACATGTAACACATCAAATATTAGTTAATAATCAAGACAGAAATGCATTAATCTTAATATAAACATCAAATACATAAGTTTAAATACATGATTCTAGTACAAAAGCCATCAAATACATAGACATCTAATCATTACTTTTATCTTGAATCGCTGGATCATCACTCGGTGAGGCAGGAGAGGAAGCTCGTTGGTCTTGATTTCTCTTTGATCTTCTTTCTTGACCCTGAGCTGAGGCAGATGCAGCTGCATATCCTCCTTCATCATCATCATCCTCCTGCCTGTCCTCTGTCCTTTCTTCCTCAATCCGTTCATCATCATCACTCTCTTCATCTTTATCCTCATCCTCATCCTCATCATCATCATCACCATCATCACCATCTCCTTCCTTGATCTTCAGAGGCTCATCTTTAGTTCCATTGAGCTTGAGCATGATGGTCTTTTTAGCATCCTCCAACTCCTCAATCTTTTTTGCTGATGTGACTCTATGCTCTTGGAGTTGGGTAATCTCTTGGCTCTCAGCAGCCATTTGCTGGGCCTGCTGCTCGATCAGCTGAGCCTGCTGAGATATCTGCTGGGACTGTGCAGCTGTGAGTTCTGCCAGCTGACGAATTTGCGCAGTCTTCTCTTCATCAGCGGCTAACAGACGCATCACCATACGGTTCAGCGCTGAAAGCTGTTCCTCTACCCCAATGGGAGGTAGAGGTGATCCGTATAGATGTGAGGGATGTGATGATTGCCCGGCTTGGTGGCTAGTGGTGGTGGTGGTGGCAGTGGTGAAGATGGGGTTAGGTCTAGATGATAGTGGAGGTGATGTAGGTGTGAATGATATGGTGGTGGATGGCATATATGTAGTGGTGGGAGGCGTGGTGATAGGGGGTGTGGTAGTGGTAGCTGTGGTGGTGGATGGTGTGGCTGTAGAGGTGGTAGTGGTGGTGGCTGAGGTGGTGGCTGTGGTGGTGATGTAGGTGAGTCTGCTCTTCTTCTTTTTCATGCCGTGGGGCTGAGCCATCCTTTTCTTCCTCAATCCTGTCGAGGAGGATGCTCCCCCTAGAACACGGCTCGATGGCTCTGTAGCATAGGTCGGGTCAGCAGCAATCTCTCCCGATCCACTGAGGCGTTCACCAACCGCCCGGAGTCCATGTTCTGTGGGAACAACTTTGCTTCCCACAGTCCTAGTCAGTGGCTCCTCATCTGACTCTTCTTCTTCCTCACCAGGTATAAAGTCCTGGTGGAACCCAGCCGACTCTGCTATATCTCCAGTAGGGGCAGATACTGGAGGTGTTATATCAGTAGTTGTGCCCCTCGGTGGAATGGGCATGGAATCTCCAGCATCCCCACTGTCATCATCATCCGAATCATCGGTGGGTAGAGCAATCTGCTCAACATCAGAATCACTGTCGTCGTGGCGCCACTTCCTCCGAGCTGGCACCACATAGTCTTCACGGGCCAGATGCCCAAACAGTCTCCTTACAGGGGGTTTCACCTGCTTCCCCCTGTACACTTTCATCCGTCCTAAGGTGGTATCATCCATCACCTCAAGCACTACTGCATCTTCCTTCTCCTTCGGCAGGGAAGGGAGCATCTGGTCTATAATCATCTGCATGAATCGGGGGTACATGCAGAAGCCCTCCTTCCCTTTCCCCTCAATGTTCTCCACCAAGTAGGTGAAGATCATCCTAGAGAAGCTGAACGGATGGTTCAGCACAAACGCAACATAGGCGTTCTGGATCTGGTCAGACAACTCATCAAAACCTCCCTTCCTGGATGCTATGCACTTCAGCAATACGTGAGCAAGGTACTTGAACTGGGGACAAAGGTTGCTCATGTTGAGCACCCCAGCATTGATGTCCCCAGAGTACTTAGCTCGAAGAAAACATCCTCTGACTGTAAGGGGGTGTAGTCTAGTAGGACAGTCAGCATCGTCCCCCAACTGTAGCACAATCCTAAGATCCTCCTCTGTGATCTCTATAGCCTCTCCAAAGATAGTACTCCTGATACAGTGAGGCTCAGAGGATCGATCAACTACTGCACCTTCCCAGAAGGCCTGTTGTATATAATGATATGGAGTACATGGAGCAGATATAGCGTGTGCAATCCTCGATCTCCTTAGAAAGGTGATAATGCCAGAGAAGTCTGAAGCATTTCTGGATGTCAGATCCAGATGAGCACAAATATTGTGCTTCATACTCATGGTCCATCGACTCGCCATCTGTTACACAAAAAAAGTAAACATTAGTACCCATTGGCTAAGAATGTCTTGAATCACTTGGACTTGAAAAAATTCTTTTCTGTCATGCGAATGAGGTTGTGCGACTGAGATCAAGTCGTGCGAATGAGCAGTGCGACTGGGATTCAGTCGTGCGAATGACCCCATACGTACGACTGAGCGTGTGACTGGACTCATGCGTATGTAACCTCATGCGGTTACACCAGTCGTGCGACTGAACTCATACGCATGGTTCAGTCGTGCGGTTAAGCTATTCGCACACTTCAGTCATACGACTGAAGTTCATCAACCTGTCTGTTCGCATGTTGTTCTGTCTGTTCAATTCAAATTCAATTTTTTACCAATTTTGAGTTTTAGACTTCGTGTTCTGGTTCATTAGACTCGCAATCCATTCGTTTAACACCTAGCACCTTTAATTTCATTTGTTTACGTCGTTTAGTTAGGTTATTTTGCCACACAAGTCATGGGTTTTCTAACGAGTCCGATTGTCAAGATTAAGTGTCAAATTGAGTGATATAGTAATGTTTCTGCACCGCAAATTACCTGTAGAGTCAATGCAAATGGTCGGTATGTGAGAACCGAGGGTTTATAGTGATCAAACGAAATTTGGGCAGAGTAACGTTAGTCGTGCGATTTAGGGCAGATTTGAGAGTGGTGAGTCTCTGCGACCGACTCTCCCTCTATTTATACTAAACCTAAATTCAATCGTACGACTAGGCTCATACGCACATTTCATTCGGGCGAATGGGCCTCAGTCGTGCGATTGGTTCAGTCGCCCCCCTTCAGTCGTCCGACTGGAGTTCAGTCGTGCGACTTACTCATTCGTTCGCTCTTAAACATCCGACTGGGTCATTCGTATGGGCCATTCGGTTGAATGGTACATACTCATGGTCCATAAAGTACGAATGGCTCCCATTCGTATGATAAGTCCATACTAATGGTCCATTCGTGCGAATGGGTCATACTTATGAAATTTTCTGCATTTCTTACCATTTTACAGTTAAACCCTTTTTTAAACTATAGAATCAACATTATATGCATTTGATCATCTCAGACATGATCCTTTTAACTTGAAAAACTTTTGATCGCCTCAGACGTGATCATTTTAAACAATTTGTCACCTCAGACGTGACCCATTTATCATTTGAAAACACATGTGGTCATCTCAGAAATGACCCTTTTTGGTGAATTAATCCCTTACTGAATTTCATGATGTAGTCCGACAAACAAACAAACTGAAATGACTAAATAACTAGAAAATTAAACTAAAGTACAAAAATTAAACTTGTTTTTGACTTTTTGTGAGAGGTAAATCCTAAGATAGAAATCTACTAGATTCGGTTCCAGAATAGGCAGCTTCTATTTAGTTTGACCATACCTGGACTAATTCAATTTTGGAATCATACAGGCAAGTCAAATCATTTGGGACTTGTTATCAAAACCTTTTGATGCTCACTTCTTGGTTTTCATATAGAGTCGTTAGCAAAGTTAGGAAATCATACTGGTACTATTAGATTCCCACATTGATTTGAACTTTCAAGAATTGCAGCCATGATGATTGTCTATATATTTGTCCTCTTAAATCCATACACAGACTTTTGACACAGATTGGTGATAGTTTAAGGTTTAATTATTTCAACAAACATTTGTGGATCCCATACTTATATGGTAATCAACATTCCTCAGGAGCTTTTGAGCGGTCTACGGGTATTTTGACAAGAAGACACTATTCTTAGAGCTTTCAAAGAGAAGCCAATCCTCAGGTCAGTGCCATCCCACAGTAGAGAGGCGGCAAACAAAAATGAATTCTAGAATATCTAGGTTATGCTTATCCTCAGGTCAGTGCCATCGCACAGTAGAGAGGCACACAACCTATCTTCTTGTTAGAGCATCTTAATTTTCTTTTGCACATAATGCACCAGCAACATAAGTTATTAGCTTGATAGCATTTGCCTTTCATTTTTTTTCGTGCTTTGCTCTATTTATGGTCATCCGCACACATTTGTGGCTTTACATGCTCATTACCCGTTATTGGAATATTGTTGATTGTGTTAACCAATGACAAGATGGGAGCCCACAGTCATTTGAACAACTTAGTTTGATCTTGAGATCACCAGTCAGGTCTAATCGTCTATTGTGTTGAATCTACCGACATATCATCTGTGGACTGGCAACCTCTAGGTCTACTTTCGTTGTGTTACCTTAGTAGTTACCAGTTTTTCTATCATCTTTCCTTTTATATTGCTCAGACTACACATACTTATACTTTGAATTTTGCATCTTTTCTAAATTAACTTTTAAAGTCCCTCTTGATTTGTTCCTGTGTACTATCATTTTCCAAAGAGTTTGAATCGGTATCACAGGTACGGTCTACCTTATATCAGCTAGCCTCTCTTTCTTCCTCGTTTTTTTTTATTATTACTAGCTGACCTATTCTCCCCCTAAAATTCTAAAATCATAATGGATTTAATTATTTTAGGATTTTAATAGACAGCTAAATAACATGAATTTAATTTAAACAGAAAATAGAATAAATAAAAAAATAAAAAAAATTAGACTTAACTGTATCGGACTACAAATGATCATCATCAGGAATAACATCAATAGAAAACGTGGTTTGTCAAAAGCTTTTGTATAGAGGTCAGCGCGTTGAAAATCAGTATTAATCTTTACCACATCAATTAAGTTCTTTTCAAAACAGTCCCTTATAAAATGGTATTTACCGATGTGTTTGGTCTTTGGATGTTGTACTGGATTTTTAGTTACTGCAATTGTAGCAGAGTTGTCAACAAAAATAGGAGTAGAAGAGAAATTTAAACCGTAGTCCTGCATTTGCTGTTGAATCCAAATGATTTGTGAACAGCAACTTGCAGTAGCAACGTATTCGTCTTCACAGGTTGACAATGCAACCGAGGTCTGCTTCTTACACTGCTAGGTCACTAATCTCCTCTCAAAGAATCGACACCCTGCTGATGTAGACTTGTAATTCATCTTGCAGCCCCCGTAATCCGAGTCACTATACGCCGTGAGCTCAAAGTCATCATCATGAGGATACCACAACCCAAGTGTGGGTGTACCCTTCAGATAACAAAATATCCTCTTGACCCCGATCAGATGGTTAACCATAGGCTTAGCCGGATATCTAGAACATAGACATGTAGCATACATGATATCCGGTCTTGAGGCAATGAGGGACATGAGGGATCCATTCATTCCTCGGTACATTGTGGCATCTACCAGATCTTCATTTTCATCAGGTGCTATATCATGGTTTGTAGCAAGTGGAGTCCCAGCTGCAGAAGCATTCTCCATGTCAAACCGATTGAGAATGTCTCCCACATACTTGGTCTGATGTAGAAAGATCCCTTTTGGTGTCTGATCCACCTGTAACCCGAGAAAGAATTTCATCTCCCCCATAGCACTCATCTCAAACTCTTCCTTCATTACTGCTTCAAATTCTTTGCATAATTCTTCGTTCTTTGAATCGAAGATTATGTCATCGACATAGATCTGTACTAGCAGTAAGTCTCCATCTTTTTCTTTGATAAACAGTGTGCAGTCAGTGACTCCCTTGTGAAAGCCGTGTTTCACAAGATAAGTCGAGAGTTTCTCATACCAGGCCCTTGGAGCTTGATGAAGCCCGTATAAGGCCTTGTCGAGTTTGTAAACTCTGTCCCGATGATAAGGATCTTAAAATCCCTCGGGTTGACTGACATAAACTGTCTCTCGAATTTCCCCATGAAGGAATGCACTCTTCACGTCTAATTGATAGACTTTAATCTTCATATACGATGCATAGGCAAGGAAGATACGGATGGCTTCCATCCTTGCCACAGCTGCAAACACTTCATTGTAATCAATCCCCTCGACTTGGCGAAATCCCTGAACCACCAGTCAAGCCTTGTTCCTGATAATGACCCCTTGGTCATCCTTCTTGCATTTCAAGACCCATTTGGTGCCAATGACCTTAGAACCTTTAGGTCTATCTACCAGAGTCCATACACCTAACTTCTTGAACTGAAGAAGTTCTTCTTGCATGGCACTCACCCATGCCTCATCGTTTAGTGCTTCACTGACGTATTTTGGCTCAAACTGCAAGATAAAACACCGATAAGCACCATCATGAATGTATCCTTTTTCCATAACAGAGGCATAATCAGCTCAGTACAGCTGATTTCTGGTTTGCACTCCTGATCTGACATCCCCAATTACATTGTCTAGGGGATGATAGACACTTAGACGTGATCCTGGAGTGATAGGAACAACTACCTCAGAGCCAAGATTATGAACATTTGGTTCTGCATCTGAGGTAGATGGAGTTTGAGGTTCCGAAGTCGAAGGGGCATCACTGTTAGATGCTTGTGGACTTGCAGGAATTGGAACCTGTTCCTCCTGACTGTTCTGGTCATCTTCTTCAACTTCATCTTCTGAGGAGGAGTCACTGTCGTCGACTACTCCCCCTGAGTGATGAGATGATTCTCCCTGTGAGCTCGATGATGTTGAATCAAGAGATGGTGTATTCAAAATATCATACATCATCCGTGTAGCTAACTCGTCATCAGAAGGAGAGATAGGGATGTTGAAGGACTTGAAGAATCCATCATAGTCGAAAAAGTAAGCGGGTCCTTTTTCAGTAGATGGTGTGGTATATCTCTGAACATCCACATTACACCACACTTCTACTAAACCCGTTGAGTTGTTGTAAACTCTCTTGTTCGGTATGTTGTATCCTAGGAAAATCCCTTCATCAACCTTCTCGCTGAATTTTCCTTCTTGAGTCTTCTTCAGAAGAGTGCACGGCGTGCCAAACGGTTCGAGATACTCCAGATTAGGTTTACGTCGTTGTAGTAACTCGTAACATGTCTTTCCATGGCGCTTGACTACCAGAACTCGATTCAATGTATAACATGCATTTGCCACTGCCTCATTCCAGAATTGGATAGGCAGTTTCGAGTCTGCCAGCATTGTCCGTGTTGTCTCTATCAAGCTTCTATTCTTTCTCTCAGCAACACCATTCATCTGAGGCGTGTAGGCAGAAGTGAATTGGTGCACAATTCCCTTTTCCTTGCATTAAGCCTCCATCCACTGATTCTTGAATTCAGTCCCGTTGTCTGAGCGTACCTGTCTCACCTTCAGCTTGTAGAGAGATTCCAGTGTGGTTACTAACTCCTTGAATGACTCAAATGGTTCTGATTTGGACTTTAGAAACATTACCCAAGAGAATCTTGAGTAGTCATCAGTAACCACATAACAGTACAAGTCACCTGCAATGCTCATTGTACTGACTGGACCAAACAGATCCATGTGAAGAAGTTCAAGAGGAAGCTCGATAGAATGAACTTTCTTTTCCTTATGAGACTTCTTCGTCTATTTGCCTTTCTTGCATGCTACACAGAAATCCGGAAGTTGGAAATTTTTGACGTTAACTCCTCTCACGAGATCCTTATGGATCAAGTGATTCATCTTCCGTTGATTAATGTGTCCCATTCTCCTATGCCAGGAGATGGAGTCCTTCTCAGTAGCTTTTGATAGAAAGCACTGAACTTCATGATTCGTTGTTGAAGCCGTTGAGAGATCCAAAACATAAAGGTCTTTATATCTTGAAGCTGTCATCAAAACTTGGTCCTCCGGAATCACGTAGTCTTTCTTTAGGACGTAACACTTCTTGTTGTCGAATATGAATTTAAATCCTTTGTCACATATTTGGGAAACAGAAAGTAAGTTGTTTTGAAGTTGTTGAATGTAGTTCACTTTATCAAACTTAACTTTCTGATTTCCAACCTCTCCCTGAGCTGTGATATAGCCTCCTTTGTTACCAGCAAACGAAACATGCCCTCCTTTTATTCATTTGACGTTTGATAAAAGATCCCAGTTTCCTGTCATGTGCCTGGATGCTCCGCTGTCTACAATCCACGTGTTGGTTTCAGCACTCTAGCGAACACCCTGCACATACAATGTAAAACATTAGTTTAGGTTAGGAACCCAAGCCTTTACTGGCTTGGGTTTCCCAGAGGCATCACACATCATGAATTCAATCCATTGACCCTTAGAAGGTGAGGGTAGCTCAGGTGCCTTCTTGTCTACATTATCAGACACGGAGGATGACTTTTCTATCCATAGGCCAGATTTGTGTAAGGCCTGTTTGTGATAAACAGTCGACTGGCTAATGGGTTGAACTTTGGGTTCACTAGTTCTTCTAGGTGGAGTTAAGTAACTCCTCTTAGAAGACCTAGGTTTTGAATCCTGAAGTTCAATTTTCTTCCTAGGTGTTTGATAGTAAGGACAAAAGGAAGTAATGTGTCCACACTCTCCACAGTTGTAGCATGACCTTCTATCAGCTTTATGATTAAACTTTCGTTGTGGAGATGTGTGTGACACCCTAGTGACATCACTTAGTTTGGGTTTTGACTCTGTTTCTTTTGATGTTTTCTCTTGTTTAACAAAATTAATTGTTTTAACACTTTTAACATCTTTTCTTTTTTGGTTCACTGGATTTTGACATGAGACTTGTGAAAGATTAACATTAACAGTCTTTTTAGGTTAAGATTTGACTTTGTTTGACCCTGACTTTATATTAACCTTTTCAAATTCTTTTTCCACATTAACACAAGGCATTTTACCCTTTGCCTTTGAAGTGGCCTCCTTTTGTTTTGTTCCAGATTCAATTGAAGAACATGAGGAATCTGGATCACTTACAAGAGGAGTAGACACCATATGATCCTTGATGGGATTGTTATTTATTGGTCTACTCTTAGTGTTCATCAAGGTCTCAGGTGGTGGTGGAACCACTTTATAACCCAAACCCTCCCCGTTGTTACGTTCTCTCACTAAGTCTTGGACAATATGTGATGAACTTGTCCAACTGTGCAGTTTTTGCTTTAAAGAGTTGACTTCTACTTCTAAAACAGCTTTTTGTTTCTTACTGTCTTCTAGGGAGTTAAGATAGTACCTAATGTCATTAGCTTGGTTAAATGCTACTACTTCAGTTTCCCTAAGCTGTTTATTCAAAAGGTCTATCTTTTCTTTGTAACTATGCTCATTTTGTTTTAAAACTCTATTAGCCTCGGTGTACAGTTGCAAATCCTTTACTAAGCTATCATTATGATCTAATAACCTAGCAAATTTCTGATCTATGCTTTCTCTAAATGTATTACAATCAGAACAAGCATGATTTTGAAACAATTGGTCAGTGGTACTTACCTGAGGAGATTCTGATGAATTAGCCATCAACGCAGCATCAGATGTCTCTGGTTCTGGTGATTCTGTCTTTGTTGAAGACGTCCCTTCTTCAGGCTTGTAGCTGACCTCAATTGTAGTCTCTTCACTATTTGACATCGCTATCTCAACTGCAATATCTCCTTCACTCGCGGAATCATCATCTAAGTCTTCCACGCTTGCAATATTGGATTCCCCCGGAGAGACAAACCGAAAGCTCCAGTCCTGTCATTCATTATCATGGACAGTCAAGGTTTTTGGATCCTTGCTTGATGAAGTAGAACTGCTAGCTTGCTTGTCTTGACGAGTGAAGGACGAGAATGGATTCCCGTTCCCAGTCTTCTTTGGCTTCACACACTCTCTTTTGAAGTGCCCCTTTTCTCCACAGTTGAAGCAGGTCACCCTGCTCTTGTCAAACTTCTTCACAAACTTGTAGTGTCCTTAGTAGCAACCAAGTTTTGTCCGGTCTTCTTCACAAACTTCTTCGCCCTCCGGACAGCACTTGCTAAGGCCCGCATAATATCCATCCTCTCTAGTTCCATTTCATCTACCTGCTCGTAGTCCTCATCTGCCAGATGGCAGTTTCCAATTTTCCCAGCAACAAGTCCATCACAGGAATGGACCACTGCTGCCAAGAGATCCATGTGCTCTCTAGCTACTTCTACTGTCACGTGTCTGAGATTCTCGGTCTTCAGTCGTGTAGCATTTGCTTCAGATCCGATGTAGTGGGTACTAGAAGACCCTGACGTTTCTGATCCTGAAGGAGAGACTTGTGAAGGACCAGATGAGCTAGACACAAATGCAGTCTAAAGAGGTGCTCCAGACATCTTAACTTGAGGAGTGGCATTGTACAAAGCTGGATTCTAAGTGTATGAAGACTTCTGAGCTCGGTACTTCATCCTAAGTGCTTCTTCTCGCAGCTTAAGAATGAAATCATTGATATCCATAGTGGCTAGCAATCCATTCTGTCTCAGGTTTGAAACAAACGAAGCCCAACTTTCTGGTAACGTGTCTGCAAATTTTGACACTTTATCTTCCATGGTAGTTTTGACACCATGTGTATGCAGCTCGCTCATCAAATGGTAGAATCTATCAATAACATCGTCTAAACTCTCATTTCCCATCGATGAGAAGTTGTCAAATTCTTTCTTCAACTCCTTAGCTTTAATTACCTTCAATGAAGCATTCCCGTCATATCTTTTCTCCAGCTCATCCCATAATTTCTTGGCTTGTTTATTCTTAGAGTACTGGTGAAAAATGTCCTTAGGGATAGACTGTGTTAGCAATGCATATCTCTTTTTTCAGCATTATATTTAACTTTCTGTGCGTCAATTATTCCTCCTAAAGTAAGTTTCACCCCATCAGCTCCCACCGGCATGCTGTAACCCGTCTCAATAGCTTCCCACATATTTGGATCCACTCCAGTGAGGTAGATCTCAAAACGTTGTTTCCAGTGGGGAAAATCATCTAACGTTATAAGCTTCGGGGGTTTATTATGATTCCCCACCTCACTCTCTAGCAGTAGTAAGTTCTGAATCCGTGAGTCCTTCCCGGCTGTAAACGCTGACATCTGATCCTCCATCTCGATTAACTTTAAGTCTCCTAAACAATTTGTTAACTGGTGCGACTGGAGTGATGCGAATGGACTATCCGTGCGAATGAACTATGCGTTTGGTTCAATCGTGCGGCTGAACTAAGCGATTGGTTCAGTCGTGCGAATGAAGCTGAAGCGTATGAACAATGCGACCGGTAGGCTTAGTCGTACGAATGAAGATGCGACTCAGTCCAATCGTGCGTCTGGAAGATGCGAATGAAGTCCAGTCGTGCGATTGGGTCAATCGTGCGACTGAAGCTGCTGGTTTTCGAAAATTTCTAGGTTAAACGTGTTTTGGCCGTAAAAACCCGAATTTTCACCAACCCAAATCGCCTAATGCCGTAGAAACCAAAACTTGATGAGCAGGGGACGTCCAAGACCACTTTTGACACAAAAAGATTGCGTTTTTAGTGAAAAAACACAAACTTTGTATCAAAATTGATTGAATCACACGTAATCAAGAGCCAAAGCTCTGATACCACTTGTTAGGATCTGGTATTTGAACGAAACACCAACTGATTAACGTGCAAACCAAACCAAATAGTGCGGAATCCTATTTGATTGGCGATCCAATCAGTGAGAACGCACGTAGAATCAATAAGGTATTGAATCTAACGTTAAGAATCGATTAGGAATCGATCTACAGCGTTCTATGAACTTGGAGTATGAACTTGGAGGCTTCTGGAAGGCTAGGGTACGTCTGGAGTCGAAATAGAATGAATGCTTACGTTTTTCCATGAATTGGGTGGTATTTATAGGTTAGGGTTGCTCATTCAGGCGGTGGAACCATTGGCATGGTTCAGTCGTGCGATTGAGCCATGCGGTTGATCCATCCGCACGACTGAGTGTTCAGTCGTGCGACTGAGCCAATCTCATGTCACAATCATACGACTGATCCAGTCTCCTGGTTCAGTCGTGCGACTGACTCATTCGCCTGAAGTTATTCATTCGTATGGTCCATTCGCATGGGCCATTCGCATGAGAACTTCATTTTGTTATGTTTGAATGTATTCATTAATATAACATTATGTGTATCAATTCAAACAATCACAAACCTATTTAACCTATTCAATATCAACTCATTAATGAAATATTAAACATTATAAATCACAAACAACCTTTCTCATTTCATTAATATTCCAAACATTACATCAGTGTAAGACAAACAAGACATATTACATTCATATCAGGATCTAGGTACATATGTATCAACATTTCCATAATGATATTCTTTCCATTGCAGCATTCATCACATTGATGATGGAAATAAAATACTTCTTATCTTGCTCTGCAATTTTTGGAGATACCTTTTCAAACTTTTGCACAGACAAAAATGATATATAACTTGGATGCAATAGTTTCAGTTCAAAAGCACCAAATAATGTAATCATATCCTCATCCCATTGTTCGAGATTTCGGACTAGTTTAAGCTCAAAAGTCTCAGTGTTATAGAACCATCTGAGAATTGGCTTTGACTTCTGATTACCATCAATCACCTTTAGACCAGGAGTTGAGACTTTTTCAAAATACTTATCATAAAATTCTATCATGAAATGTTCTTCTTCAGATTGTAATCCTTTAAGCTTTTTGTTCTTCTTTAATGTAGCAAAGTACTCTCTGTCTTCTTGATCACATCTTGTTTGAAGAAAATTACTTGAGCTATCTATTCCTCTTCTCAATAATTCTATCATCATCTTACCACGTTTAGAATCAGATGTAATCTGTTTAACTCTTTCAAGTCTTGCACTGGAAGTTTAATGATGCTTGGGTAAAAATGATATACATCACAAACTGCATTTACTCTTTTTATCAAAAATGCATCATATATCTCATCATACTTCCATTCTATTATCTTTACTTGGTTTTTGAAATCAGGAGCAATCATGGCATTTAACAACTCAGCAACCAATTGTCCTTTTTGTAATACATTCCTCACCAAGTCTCCAGTAGATCTGGCATTATCAAAAATTTGTCTTTGTTCAAAAGAGGCTTTATATGCTTGCCTTTCAGTACCAGAAAACATTTTGATCAGATCTTTTCTGCTATCATGAGCATCTGATTTTCTTGCCATCTATTTAATCTCTTGAGGCTTCAACATTCTTGTTCTTTTGGTAATCTCAAGGTATTGAGAATTATCAGTATCAAGTATGATCATCTTCTTTGATTGTTTTTCAGTTTCTTGAAAACTTCTAACAAGATTCCTCAAAGACACAGATTGTAATCTTCTCAGTTTCCTCCATGGGTAATTCCTAGCTTGCAACCAAGACCTTAAAGCTGGAATACTCATATTATCAGGATCAGGATGGTGCAGCTCAGAGCTTGATAATTCTTCTACATTAATACTTTCTTTAGCTCCATTCCATTCACCATGTTCCATTACAATCTCATTTGGATCAATAGGAGCAACTGACTCTGCAGCAATGCATTTCTCATATTCATCATTTATTTGAGAAACAGTCAGTCCATCCAAAAAGACTCTATTGTATTTCATCTTCACAAGGTAGTTGTATCTATCTTCAAAGTCTTGTTGAATTTCATCTTGATCTTGAGTTGGTTCTTGTGAAGAGAAATTTAATACAAATTGAGCTTCATCTATGTCTTCTTCATCTAAGACTTTGTCATACCAGTCATCATTGTAAAATTCTTCAATGTTTTCTAAAGCTTCAATTTGTTCTTAAATGTTTTGCTCTTCAACAGTTTCTTCTATTCTTTGTACTTTTGAAGATGACTCTATTAAAATTATATCTTCTACATCATCAAGTTTCCTTTTTCCTTTGATCACCTCAGGATTCTCTTCAACAATCATGTCAGAACTTATCATTTGATCTGGTGAGATAGGCTTTTGAGATTCTTTTACCTTTATTAATTCATCTTTCAATTTTTCATTTTCATCAGATAATTTCTTGAATTTCTCTTCGAGAATGTCATAATCCTTTATCATAACTTCAAAATTTTTTATAACATCTTCTTTGTCTTTTGCATAGCTCACAAGCTTTTCATCTTTCAAAAAAATTTTTTCATTCAACTTAGAATTTTCATCCTTTAACTTTTGAATTTCCTTTTCAAGAGATATATTCATCTCTTTCAATCTCTCATTCTCAACTTTTAATTCTTCAATTTCTTTCTCTTTAATCACATTTTCTTCTTTCAAGTTCTCCATCTCATCTATATCAACTATCTCCTTTGTTTGTACTGACACATTGTGTGTTGTACTCACAGGAATTTCTTCAACCTCTTCATTCACTTCAGCTTGAAACACTGGTTCAAATAACATATCATTCATGAAATCAAAATCAAAAGTTTGATTTTGTGAATCTTCTTCATGTACAACAATAGCTGGTTCATCTCCTTGAACTTCATGTACAAAATCATCATGAATATCAGCATCAGTAGTTTCTTCAGCTAAGTTCTCAGTTTCATTGACATTATCATCATCATTCCTTTCATCAATAGCTTCTTGACGTGCTTCAGTTGCACCATCATTACCATCATCATCATCATTATTATTATCATCATCATTATTATCATCATCATTATCATCTGATGAGCTTTCAGTAGCTTCATCATCACTTTCTTCATCATCATCATCAATCATATCATCTACAACATCCTCAATAAGATCATTTGGATCTATTGGTTCATTTTCAGATAAATGATAGTATTGTTGATTGATGTCTACTTCATCCATAGCTACATTCCTTATATAATCAAATAATGGAATGCTTTGAGCACCAATAATCATAGCAAGTCTCTTATACACAGCTTCAGACATGTGCTCTAATTGCAACTTATCTCCTTCAACTCCTTTAACATATAAATCTGGATTCTCTTCATTAATGAGCAGTTAGAGAAATCTTGGATACATCAAGTATTTGTTTCTCTTTCCTCTTTCAAGATTGAATATGAATCCATTCATTATCCACTTTGCCATGTTAAACCTTCTGTTTGTTGCTAGAGCAATGACAGGAGATGCAATATCCACTGGGAATGAATCCCAACCAGCACTTCTTTTGGACATGCAATGTTGAAATATATAACACAACAATTTCCAGTGTTTATATACTCTTGCTCTGAAGAATTGCTTCTTAGGAAAGTGATCAGGATGACCCATTTGTAGAAATACATCTCTACATTCAATGAAAGTATACTCAGATAAGTCTTCTGGATCATTTTCTCCAAGTTTAAGAGCTGTTCTGATTGCTTGTTCAGACACTTCAAGCATTCTATCAGATGTAATAAAAGCTCTTAAAATTTTATGCCCTTCTTCATCTCTTTCTATTTCTGCTGTTCTCCAGAATCTTTTGATCAATCTTGCATTAATCATAGGTCTTGCACACATTTCATAGACATATTTTGATCTTAGCAGAAATCTTATAATCTCTTCATAACCAACTGATTCTCTGTTTTCCTCATCTAAGAATGCAGCAACATTATGTTTAGGCTGAAACTTCAAAGCTGCCATCTGCAAAACATAGAGAAAAAGAATATTAGAACATTACAATTTTGATTAATGAATTTCATTTTTACATATGAATTTGCAATTTTGTAATATTGAATTCAATTTTGACTTTTGACTTATGAATTTAATTTGTGAAATCATAAAATTTATTCATTTTGTATCTATCATTTTTATTAATCAATTATATGAATTTTGATTTATCTACTTTTTATTTAATTTTTTTATTTAAAAATTGAATTTTGTCTGTTCATCTTCTTCTTCTTCCTTCGTAGAACTGACTGATCAATCTATAATCAATATCATTCACAATTTCAGTCGATGAACTATATATCAAATTGCTCAAAATTTGATACATATCAACAATCCAGAATCAATTTTAGATATGATTAAGATTTGATTAGTTAAACTTTGAATGTTATAGTGTTCGAACGCCCGAATAGCAGTCGAACGACTATGCCAATCATCATGTTTTAACCAAAATCTACTAATTTGAATCACAAACTTATGTTTATAAACTCAAATAATATCTAACAATCAACAAAGATTTGCTACAATCACTGAGAATCTGAAAGATTGATAAAGACCGAGAGTCGATAGTTTAGAGAGTTGATTTTGGAGAATTTTGAGTTTGAATGAGAAACAAGTGTAAGTGTTCAATTTATATTAAGTGAAATTTTAGACGCATGAACGCTGTTTGTGCGTATGAAACCCTAAAATTCACAAAATAATGAGACGTATGAGCATTGTTTGTGCGTATTGACTCAGACGCACGAGAACTGTTCAGTCGCATGACCACTGTACAGACGCATAAGCACTGTTTAGGCGCTTTTGCACCGTTCAGGGGCATTTGCACTATTCAGCCGCATGAAGTTCATGAAACGTCTAACTTGTAACTCTTGAAACATTTCAACACTGTGTAGACGCATGAGACATTTAAAACGTCCAACACTTGGTTAAAATCAGACCCATTATCATTGTTTAGGCGCATGGGTTTGTGTAAAATGCCCAAACACTTGGTTAAACTCATGGACTTATTGCAATTGTTTAGGCGCATGGGAATATGAAAAACGCCCATACACTTGTATAATTTCTGAAAGTTCACCATGCTCCTATTTAGACGTATGAATACTATTTAGACGCATGAGTTGACTTTGAGTTGACTTTCATTAGTCTTACACTTGTGTTTTTCAAAATTCTTCACCTGCACATTGTTTAAACATATTAGTAATGTTTCATACTAGTATTTATACATTTTAAGCATATTTTTGAATTTCCCAATATTTACCTTTTAGTCCCTCAAATTTGAACTTTTTACATTTTGCACACTTAAATTTAATTTTTAACAATTTTAATTCTTCACTTGTTGTTTAACTTTTTAAAATTTTGTTTTGTTTTTTTTAGTCTCAAAACATAATCAAATATCTATTTTTCAACTTTTGAAAGAAGCATTTCTACTTGCAAATTTATATAGGTTCATATTATCATTTTCAAAAGTTACATTATCAAACTCACATACACTTTGAACATATAGCATCATCCTTTCGGTTCAACATTTTAACTTTGATTTTGATTTTCTGAGAAAAACTCTTCCATTTATTACTCCCCCTAAACTTTTAAGTTTGAACAACTTATAAGTTTCCTAAGGTAACATAATAAGATCACCCATCTCATTGTTACATTGCCTTCAGACACAGAAAACATGCATAAAATCAAAATGAAAGCAGAATCAAAAACTAATATAAACAAAAGAATTAATGTCTACAGTGATATCATATCAATAAAGATCAGCACATTAAAATAAAAAAAAATGTGAATAGTCATAGACAATGAATAAATCTTGATCATGTGTGTTCCAGGTCAGTGATATCACAGCAAAGGAGACACAAGATCTAAGGACAGAAAATGAGTGTTTTTGACAAAATATCATCTCACTTACTTTTTCAATTCTTGGATTGATTAGGGTATATTTAGATATGACATGATGTAAATCATACAGAGACTTAGAGAGGTCAACTATCATCAAGATATGCAAGAAAGAACATATACTCAACTTGTTACCTGAAACATATGTATAACCAGAGTTTATGTTACTTACATTAATAGAAAACGATCATGGATAACCATTTGATCAGCTCTAACTATCCATTTGAATAGATTGTGCACATTGGCATCTTTTGCATCAAAGAGAAAATCCAGGTCTGTAATGACTTACAACAAAGGATATGTAAGGATTCCTATAGGTCTGATGCAGCCAAAACGTCCAAAGTCTCTCTGCAAGCAATGCACTAAAGAACTGAAGTAGAATTGCTTCGGAAGTTTTACACCATGCACTAGAAATATTCTAAGTGTAAAATCTTCCGAAGCGAAGACCAATATCTTCCGAAGCCAAAAGTGAAGTCTTCCGAAGTTTCAAAGACAAAGTCTTCCGAAGCCAAAGAGTGAAGACAGGTTTCTTCCGAAGACTTTTAGAGATATGCCTTTATCTGATGTACCTTACCATAAAGCTGGACCACCTTTCCGCTGCAACTCTGTAAAGTCACCAACTTACATGAGTTGGTGAAAGGTCCATGCTTTTGGTAACTATACATTGAGGTATTGAGTCCATGCTTTCTACTTTATGTACTTTTATCCTTTTTATAATATATTAGGATGTGAGCTATGGCATGTCATAGTCACAAGTCAAAAGGCAGATATGCCTTTTGACTCTTCAATTGATTTTCTTTGTGTCTAGTCAATTATATCCAGCTGGCTTTCAAAGTATAGCCGGTTGTAGGTTGTAGTATAAGTATTCCATGTTCTAGTATCTTTCTTTAAGCTTTGTAACACTTGCAATAAAACTTGAGAAAGCAATATATTGCATCCTTGATATAAGATCTCACCATCTTAAGATCCCTCATACACACAAATACTAAACTTTTCAAATGGCAGCCATTTCCAAGACTGATATGGAAGCTGGAACCATGAACAAGTCCCCAGTGATCACTCTTGATGACTTTGATACCTGGTGTATGAGAATGAAAGGTTTCATTAGGTCTCTAGACTCAAGAATATGGGAGTCTGTTAAAAATGGACAATTCATACCCAGCACTCCTTCTGCTACTGATGCTGGTATGATCCCCAAAGATGTGGCTAACTACTCTGATAAAGATAGAAAAGAGTAGAGATTGACAGAAAAGCCATGACAGCCCTTCAAACCCTTCCAAACTCTGTGTACAGAGGTTTCAAGAAGTGCAAAATAGCTAAACAGCTATGAGATGCACTAAAACTGATGTATGAAGGCTCCTCTGAAGCCAAGGAGAACAAGAAGGATCTCCTGAAGCAGCAGTTTGAAAACTTCACCTTCAAAACAGGTGAAACCATGACTCAGCAACACTTCAGGTATGTTGAGATAGTGGATACCCTTGTGGATGGAGGAGTTTCTCTTGAAAATAGAGACATTGTAAGGAAGTTCATGTCCTCACTTCGTAGGCAATGGACACACTATTGTGTGGTGATCAAGAGGACTGAAAATCTCCAAACTCTTACTCTGAAGAGTTATATGGGATTCTCAGTGGCTACCAGATGGAGATGAACATGCAAGGTTCATCTGGAAACTCCAACAATCAATTGGGTTCAGCCCTGCATGTGGTTGAAAGGGATAGCATAGAACCCCAACATCATCTCATATGCTACCCTAACAATTCACGAAAAGGTCCTTTCATCACCTTCCCAGAGACACCCAGGGAGAACTACACTCAAGGAAGCCCATTCCAAGTGTGAAGTCACTGGATCGGTAAACATCCGAGCATGTTCTTGACGGAAGGATAAACAACAGCAAAAACCAAGAGACAATCAATAACACGAACTATAATATAATGGTTTCATTGATAGAACCTAATGATTACAAGCTCGTTACAACATAAGAATCAAGACTCTTGGCAAGGGGAGATCGAGCATGATCTCCCCTCTCATCTGGCAGCCCTAGGCACCGGGCAGACTCCCTCCCCAAACCCTTAATCTCTCTACACATTGAAACTGATATATATAGGCTTCGGCCCATATTAGATGCGACTGGGCCTATTCGTGCGATTGGACCATGCATATGGTTCAATCGTACGACTGGACCATGCGTATGGTTCAATCGTGCGACTGGACCATACTTATGGTTCAGTCTTACGAATGACCCAATCGCCTCTCTATGTCGCATGACTGGCCTATTAACAAGGCTCAGTCGCACGACTGAGTCTCATTCGCATATGCTCCTGCGAATGACCCAGTTTCATGTGTTTACAACATATCAGGTGTATTACATTAAGCCTAGACTATTCGACAAGCGACGGACACACTATATATGACTATATATGCTCCAACACCAAGAAACAAGCTCTTCTCAAGCTTTTGTGTCTTCTGATGAAAGTTGTGGCAACTTTCTTTTCACTCTTGAAGACCTGGATTGTATCCATCCAGATGATATGGAATATATGGAAATAGTCTAGCAGATGGCTCTTCTCACTCATAGAGCCAAAAAGTTCTACAAGAGAACTGGAAGCAGGTTTCCAAGCAATGCAACCAGCGGAAAGTTTGGTTTGGATAAAAGCAAAGTCAAGTGTTACAACTGTAACTTGATGGGCCACTTTGCTAGAGAATGTAAGGCACCTAAAACAAATGGTGGACAAACACATACCAGACCAAACTACACTGAGAAAGCCCCTCAGAATGAGAAGCCAAAGCAACAAGCTGCTGTTGCTGTTAAAGAAGGAGGCTTTGACTGGAGCTTTCAGGTGGAAGATGCTTCTCCAAACCAAACACTAATAGCAAATCATGATGAAGCCAAGGTATTGGAACATCTCTGTACTCCTGAATCCATTGCTAAAGTTAACAGATACAGGTCCTATAACTTGGAGATGAGTTCTGATCTTGAGTCCTTAAACATTTTAAAATCTAATTTTAGAAAGACCGAAAATGATTATAAACTAAAGATAGAGGACTTAGAGAAAACCATTTTATTTCTAAAACATGAGCATACAAATTTTAGGACACAAATCAAAGATCTCATAACCAAGCTGACTGAGTGCCAGGCTGAGCTTGTGATCAACAAAGCCAAGGCAGAAAAGAGTGTTTTTGAAGAAGAGACGTTCAAGAACATGATATCCTCATCCTTGCACAACAAGGTGTGTTATCAAAATAGACAGGGACTGGGGTCCAATGAGATAGCTCCTCCACACCCAATCTTGTCTGTAAGATCTCCTAGGTGTGGAACTTGTGAAGATAAGCTTCCTCTCATAGATCCTAAAAGTGAAGGGAATGAAGAAGAGATAGTGAAGAATTCCTCTGAAAAGAGTGAAGAGGAGGACTTTAAGAAGGGCCACTATCCTTCTGAGGAGAAGAAGATTACTGTGACGACCAAGTCAATGAGAAAGAACTTGATTAGGAAGAGCAAAAGAAAAGCAAGGAAGGCTCAACAGATCAAGGTTACTTTTGACTCTATGCAGAAACAAGTTTTTATCTCTCCATGGTTTGAAGTAGTAAAGACTGAAGACATCAACCAAAACTCTTCAGCTAAGAGTTCCGGTTCTTGTTCAAATCATCTCAGTACCAAGAAGAAGACTGATCTGCTGTGTACCACTGCTGCACAACCTGGACCATCAAACTCCAAGAACAGTTTCCAGCCCATAAGAACTGTCTCAGCATCTGCAAAGATGAAGGTGGAGAAGGGATGTGACCAAAGACAGTCTTGTTCTCATAAGAAGACTCTTATGAAGAAGAAAATGTTATGTGTCATGTGTGAAAGTACCTCTCACATTGCTAAGGATTGTCCATACAATCCTAAAAGTACTGTCCATATGACCAAGACAAAGACTTCAAAGAGTTCCAAGAAGATTCAAGCTTTGGAAGGAAAGTCTGTTTGCTTCGGAAGCTCCAAATCAAAGAAGAAGGCAAATGGAAAATTACCTTCGGAAGAGAAGTTGGTCTCAGAAGAAAGGAATTCTTCCGAAGCACTAAAGTCTGCTGCAGTGTTTGCAGAATCTTCCGAAGGTTCAGTTATCAAAACATCCAAAGTCCCAAAAGCTTCCAATGTTTTGAAGGTCAAGTCCAAGACTCCAAAGGTGGTGTGGAAGTCTAAGAAAGACCAAGTGACTGAAAATTCTCCATCATTAACAGCTCAAGATCCTTCTAGCACAACCATAGGATCTATTACTGTTGCATTACCTTCTATTATACTTAGTGAGCCCAAGACAAATAAGGCTTGCGTTTCCAAATGTAACTAATCATTTTCTTTGTGCAGGAACAACTTAAGACAAACAAAAATGTCTGGATCATTGATTGTGGCTGTTCCAGGCACATGACAGGCAATAGGTCACTATTCCATAACTTTGAGAGGATTGATGGAGGACCAGTTGCTTTTGGAGGATATGAAGGTGGTTACATTTTTGGAAGGGGCAAGGTCACAAATGGTAAGCTCAGCATTGAAAAGGTAAACTTTGTCAAGGAGCTTGGGTACAATCTTCTGAGTGTACCCTAATTTTGTGATCAGAGTCATAACATGCTCTTTACTGAGTATGAGTGCATTGTTCTCAAGCCTAGAGTGGTCATTCCTCATGAGCACATCCTTCTTAGAGCCCTCAGGAAAGGGAACATGTACAAGATGGACTTGCAAGAAACATCTCCCTCCGGAGAAGTTTCATGCTTTCTGTCTAAAGCCAATAGTGATGAGTCTTTCCTATGGCATAAAAAAATGTGCCATGTAAACTTTAAGAACAAGAATAAACTAATTAAACATGATTTTGTAACTAGAATGCCAAAGAAAGAGTTTACAATTGATGATCATTGTGTTGCATGCCTGAAAGGGAAGCAACATAAGGTATCTCACAAGCCTAAGGAAAGGAACCTCATCACTACTCACCTACACTTATTACATATGGATCTCTTTGGCCCCACCAGTATAATGAGTCTAGGAAGGACCTCTTATTGTTTGGTGATCACAGATGACTTTACAAGATTCACTTGGGTTTTCTTTCTTAGAACTAAGGATGAGACCCCTAAGATTCTGAAGAATTTCATCTTAAAAATTAAGAATCAAAGTGATCACAAGGTCAAAAACATAAGATGTGATCAAGGGACTGAATTCAAGAATCAAATCCTTGATACATTTTGTGATGAAAAAAGGTATTACAAGACAATATAGTGCTCCCAGGACTCCTCAGCAAAATGGTGTTGCTGAGAGGAGAAACAGGACACTAACTGAAGCTGCAAGAACTATGTTGTCTGACTCTAAACTGCCCATCACCTTCTGGGCAGAGGCAGTAAACACAGCTTGCTATGTGCAAAACAGTGTTTTAGTAGTTAAGACACATGGTAAGACTCCTAATGAACTTTGGCACAAGAGAAAACCTTTCATTGGTTTTCTCAGCATCTTGAATACCAAAGATCAAATTGCCAAATTTGCTGAGAAATCAGATGATGGACACTTCATTGGATACTCTTCTCAGGCTAAGGATTATAGAGTATACAATCTCAGAACTAGAATTATTGAGGAGTCAGCCAATGTGACTTTCAATGAACACACACCCTGTGTGGCTGGTTTAGGTCCTGATTGGCTATTTGATCTTGATTTAGTTACCAACTGTTTTAACAAATCTTGTGAGAATGTTTCAGGATCTGCAGAAAATTTAAATACAGGTGATCCTGATCTAAGATTTGAGCTAAGAAGACCTTCAGTTCATACATCCTCAGCTCCAGTTGGAACTACTTTAGTAAATGAGGTTTCTATCCGCACTACAATGACAAACTCAGCTGCTACATCTGGGGTGCCTTCAAATTCCAGCTCAGAGGCTCCACAACAAGATAAAGATACCTCAATTATGGAAGACAACAATGGTTATGGTGAAAGTGATCAAGAATTCCTTGATGCTAATAACCACACCATAGATGACAACATCAATGATGTCACACACTCATTGGATCAAGTAAATCTTGATAAGTGTGGTGATGTGGAGGGTGAATCATCTATGCCAGATTTAAATTTCTCAAATTTAGATCTTTCTCAGCAACTTGCTGTGATCCCTCAGCTTAGGATCTACAAGTCTCACCCCACCACAAACATCATTGGAGATGTTGTCACAGGGGTAAGAACAAGAGGACAAACCCATCAAGCGAATGTTTGTCTTCACTCTTGTTTCTTATCCCAGATAAAGCCAAAGAAAGTTGATGAGGCTCTAAAGGATGGATGTTGGGTTGAAGCTATGCAACAAGAGTTGCTTCAATTCAAAAGGCAAAAAGTTTAGAACCTTTGTCCTCTTCCTCATAGGAAGACTACCATTGGAACCAAATGGGTGTTTAGGAATAAGAAGGATGATAGAGGCATTATCATCAAGAACAAGGCTAGACTAGTTGTTCAAGGATACACATAAGAAGAAGGGATTGACTACACTGATGTTTTTGCTCCTGTAGCAAGACTAGAAGCTGTTAGAATATTCCTGGCATTTGCTGCATCCAAGAACTTCAATCTCTTTCAACTTGATGTGAAGTGTGCTTTTCTGTATGGAGTGATTGATGAAGAGGTGTATGTCAAACACCCACCTTGTTTTGTAGACCCTGATCATCCTGATTATGTCTGCAAGCTTGACAAAGCTCTTTATGGGCTGCATCAGGCACCCAGGAAGTGGTATGAGACATTCTCTGAGTATCTTTGCAAACATGGATACAGGAGAGGTACTATAGATGGAACTCTCTTCATCAAAGGACAAGGAAATGACATATTACTAGTTCAAGTGTATGTAGATGACATCATCTTTGGTTCAACTAATCCAAAGCTCTGCAAAGACTTTGAGAAGCTGATGAAAGACAGATTTGAAATGAGTGCAATGGGAGAACTCAATTTCTTTCTGGGAATTCAAGTGAAGCAAGTTGAAGATGGTATCTTCATAAGTCAGTCAAAGTATGTTCAGGACATACTCAAGAGATTCAACATGACTGATTGTAAGATTGCTAAGACACCCATTGGCAGTAACCACTCCCTTGGACCTGATCTTGAAGGGGAGTGTGTAGATGAACACTTATACATGGCTATGATTGGGTCTCTTATGTATCTTACAGCTAGCAGGCCTGATATCATGTTTGCTACATGTATTTGTGCAAGATATCAAGCCAACCCTAAGATCTCTCACCTCATCACTGTCAAGAGGATTCTAATATACCTCAAAGGTGCTTCAACACTTGGTTTAAGGTATCCAAAGAATCCTAACTTCAATCTGTATGCTTATACAGATAGTGATTATGGTGGTTGCAACATGACTGCAAAGTCTACATTTGGGGGATGTCAATTCCTTGGTGGAAGGGTTGTCCATTGGCAATGCAAGAAACAATCCTGTGTGTCTGCATCAACTGCTGAACTTCAATGAGACTTTTATTCACATAGACAACAATAGTGCTATCTCTATCACTGAGAAACCTGTGCAGTATTCAAGGACCAAACACATCAATATCAGGTATCTTTAATAAGAGATAACTATGAAAAGGGATTAATTAAACTAGTCAAAGTTCATACAGATGAACAATATGCTGATATGTTTACAAAAGCTTTTGATGAACAGAGATTTAAAAATCTAATATCAGCTATTGGGATGATTAACTTTGAATAGATTTTTCTTAAAACTAATTCTACTTATTTCTTAAAATATGTGTGTCCTAAGTTGTCTAGTTCATCACTTTCATAAGCTCATGTTTTATTTGGATATAAAATCCTTTTTGAAGACTTTCCTTAGATTCTTGAAAATTTTCTGATCCTTCGAAAGATATATTTTTACCTTCGGAAGCAAATCATGTCTTTAAAATAAATAAGTGTCTAAGAAATTTTACCTTCGGAAGAGGTTTCAATCTATCTTCCGAAGCTTAAATACTTGTCTCAGACACTTATTTGTTTTCAAGGACTTTTTCCTTCTGAAGCAAAATTAACTCTCTGAAGCTTTGTTTGTTTATATACAAAGCATTCAAGTTTTTATTTCTCTTCCAAAGCAAAAATTTTCAAGATTCTCAGGAAATTCTTCGGAAGTCATTTTAGCTTCGGAAGCTTTTTCATCAAAACTTCCAAAGATAATTTACCTTCGGAAGCTTTTCGAATTCCAAGAAAACTACTTTTTGAGCAAAAGTAAACTACTTTTACAGAGGTGGGACCAACATTCGAATTTCAAAGTTTATCCATTTTCATTAACTTTTGTTCAAATCCTTTTCACATAAATACCCAACGGTTCCCCCTCTCCCTCACTATCTTCTTCAATTCTACTATACCTCAAACCTAATTTCCAAAACGCCTTTGCTTTTCACCTTTCTTCATCCTTAAGCTTCTCAAATGGCCAACCTTAACCGCAGACAACCCAGATTTCTCCATGCAACTTCACAGGCAACACAATTAGGTTGCTCTGTTAAGCTCTGAGAAAGATGATAGTTTCTCAGATATTTGCCGTTTCTTAGCTCTATCTAATTACTTCACCTCCCTAACCATTGATCCTACTCTCTATGAGGACCATCTGCTTGAATTTTGGAAGACCTGCCAAGAGGTCATCATGGATGGGGAGAAGGCACTGTCTGCCACAGTGCAAGGGAGGACAATCTTCATCACTCCGGCCATCATCAACACTCATTTGCAGCTGGATGATGAAGAAGGTGAGTTGTCCTTCCCAAAGGAAGCTGTCAATCATTCCTTTGAGCATATGGGCTATGCGGGAGATTTCTCAGTAAAGACCTTCAGGAAAGGGAAGGTCTCATCCAAGTGGAAATACCTACTCCATGTGGTTATCCACAGCTTGTCAAACAAGCATGGAGGGTGGGACCAGATTCCTGAGGATCTCACCTTCATAGTGCATGGAATGGTTCAAGGGGTCAAGTTCAGGTACTCTCAATTTGTCTATACAAACTTGCTTGCTAACTTGGACTCGTTAGAGTATTATATGTTTCCTAGATATGTTCAACATATTCTCAACTGTAAACTGGGCTCACAGTTGAGGGAAACAGATAATATTCTTAAATTGGGACAGATGAAGCCCGACATTTTTAAAATCATGAAGAAGCCAACTGTAGGCTTCTCAGGGGTAGAAAAAGCCCTTGTCCCCAAAATGTTAGAGCTCATTATTCAAGGTGACAACCTAGCAACACAAACTAGTGTTAAACCTACACCTTCTACCTCTCTACCACCAAAAAGGCCACAAGTAACCCTCACCTACCAAAGAAAATCCAAACGAACCCCTACTCAGGCTATTGAGTCTGTGCAGGTCCCCATATACTCACCAATACAGGAGGAAGTGGACACTAGAGCTCCCACTTCCCCTGAGGAGCAAATCACTCCCATCTCTTCAACAATCAGGGCTGAGGTTCCTCATGCTCACCCAGATGAGCTCACAAGCCCAACTGCCTTAAGCCTTCACTCTGAGTCTCAACACTCAAGTGAACAACCTTCAGGGGAAAGTTACCTTCCCCAGCCTTTGGATCTAAATCAACCCATTCCCAACCTTTCATTCTATACTAATGAAGACTTAGGTTTCGGTGAGTACCATGAGTCTCTATTCTCTTCCCCTACTCAAAGAGAGATGAGTACTCCTGAGTCTCCTCAGTCTAGCCCACATCAGTCACCTATAACTAAGGTGGATACTTCTGAACCTGTTCAGGATATCCATATGGAAGAGGCTCTCACTTCTGCAGGTGATTACATTATTAAGACCTCAACCATGGCAACTCAGCCCATTGACATCTCAACTGAGAATGTCAATGAGCAGAGGAAATCCAGCAGCCAAGAACCTGAAGCTGGTGGTGAGAGAGAGGACTTTGGTCTAATCATCTCATCCCCCAATGATTCTTCTGATGAAGAAGAGGGGAATCTGAGACTAAAGGTGCAAAAACTGTCAAAAACATATTTAGTCTCTAAGGTTAGTTACCTAGAATCTCAGTTGACTACCCTTCACAACAGGGTCAATGATCAGCAACTTGAGATATCTTATCTTAGGGAAAAACTAGCTGGGAGACCTTTAAGAAGAGTTCAACCAGGAACACAACAACCTGTGAATGTTGTTGACCTAACCTCTAGCTCACCTATGCAAGAGGGTGATGCTACCAAAAAGGGGGAGAAAGTCATTACAGACACAGAACTTGGGAGCTCTTCAGAGAGTATGAACATTGAGAACTCACCATCCTCACTTGCAATTGTGCATACTCAGCAACTTCCTCAAGTTCACATTAATGTGGACTCTATAGTCTCTATCATCAGGAGTCTCTTTGAGGAAGGTATACCAAGGGCTATGTCATCCCCACCTCATGGAACTTCAAACTACCTGTTGGTGAAGGTGTCTCATAACCTCTCTCTGGCCAGAGCATGGATGCTACACCAAGCAATGAAGGCCAAACCTCTATCAACCCTGAGTCACAAAGGTCTATGGGTGACAAAGGGAAAAGGATTTTGACTCCTGAGGAAATTAAGGAGGAGGAGAGAGAGAGGAAGAGGAAGCTAAGGGGAGTTCCTCTGGGTTTTCAGGTTTTATGCAAGCTACAATCAGGGCTGCTCCCAGACCAAATACTCAAGATGATGAGTTGAGGGCAGTCAGTATTACTTACCTGCAGACCAGGAACTATGACATAGATGAGATTATATCTATCCCCTTAGAGCAACTAAATGAACTGGCTGACATGGAAGTGTCAAAAGAGATGAAAGAAAAAGAGGACGGAAGGTTACTTCTCCAATTCAAAGAGGAGAAGAGACAGAAAAGACTCTACAAGCATGCTCCTACTCTCTCCCCAGTTCAAGAAAGCCCTGTGCAAGAGGCTATGGCATCTACACAAGAACCTCAGGTGGACAAAGAAGCAGACAGACAAAACATGATCAACTACCTGAGTGCCACAGGTCTCTACCAGGCATCTGCACTTCTTCCCTTTTCCTTTGAGTACATTGAGTTTGAGTATCTCAAACAGATTGAACTTCAAGTGCTCAAAGAACAAAAAGCTACAAAGAGAAAGATGTGGGAAGAGGCTGCAAAGTCAAGAGCTATCATCCAAAAGGGTATGAAGAAGTCTGCTGACAAACAAATGATGATGAGCTTCTTGAAGCTGTATGGATTCTCCGGAAGGAGACTTGGCCCTATGTCTCTATCCACAATGGATGAGCATATCAGGGTAATCAAGTAGAAGATCAAGAGTGGAGAGCTGATTGACTTACACTCTCTTCCAAGTCAAGTCCCACCTGAAGTGGAGGTTAAGGTTGAACAACCTGAGACAACACAACTCGGACCTCCTGCTGAGCCTCAGCAAGCTTCATCTTCTGATCCATAGCAGGGTCAAACTCCCTCTCCTTTTGAACCTGTGAGGGAGGAACACCCAACTGAGAAAGACAAGGATGATCAACAAGGTGCTGCAGACCAGTCTTCTCAGTTAAAGTCATCTAAGAGGAAGAAGAGGATGGCTTCTAAACCAAAGTCTAAAAAGAAGAAGCATGAATCATCTACCTCTACACCTCAGGCTGAGTCAGATCAACCTGAGGAAGTGCATGAAGAGGCTCCTCTTGCAGCTGAGACACCCATCTTATCCTGGACCTTCACTACTAATCCAGAGAGATGGCATATGATCAGAGACCAAGGTGTTGAGAATGTCTATACATGGCAAGACATAATCAACTTACCTCTGCATGATCTCTTTGAGATGAGAAGATACTATGAAAGTCTGAATGATCCTAACCGTCTAATGAAGAAGGGTATGGTCATCATTGTGCTCAAGACTACAAACATCTAAAGATCCTCTAAATGTTTTGGTAGCATCAGCCTAGGGGAGTTTGTAAGGATTCCTATAAGTCTGATGCAGCCAAAGCATCCAAAGTCTCTCTGCAAGCAATACACTAAAGAACTGAAGTAGAATTGCTTCGGAAGTTTTACACCACGCACTAGAAATATTCTAAGTGTAAAATCTTCCGAAGCCAAGACTAATATCTTCCGAAGCCAAAAGTGAAGTCTTCCGAAGCTTCAAAGACAAAGTTTTCTGAAGCCAAAGAGTGAAGACAGATTTCTTTCGAAGACGTTTAGAGATATGCCTTTATCTGATGTACCTTACCATAAAGCTGGACCACCTTTCCGCTGCAACTCTGTAAAGTCACCAACTTACATGAGTTGGTGAAAGGTCCATGCTTTTGGTAACTGTACATTAAGGTCTTGAGTCCATGCTTTCTACTTTATGTACTTTTATCCTTTTTTATAATATATTAGGATATGAGCTATGGCATTTCATAGTCACAAGTCAACAGGCAGATATGCCCTTTGACTCTTTTATTGATTTTGTGTGTGTCTAGTCACTTGTATCCAGCTGGCTTTCAAAGTATAGTCGGCTGTAGGTTGTAGAATAAGTATTCCATGTTCTAGTATCTTTCTTTATGCTTTGTAACACTTGTAATAGAACATGAGAAAGCAATATACTACATCCTTGAAACCCAATCTCTTGTGTTCTCTTGTTCTGTCTCTTTCTCATTACTTGTGTTCTTAGTATCATTATTGTGGTTAATCCAGTTTACTGTTTGATTAAGTTTGGTTAATCTCCTCTTTGTGTTGTTGTGTTGTAAGTGAACACCCCTTCACCGGTCCTGCAGGACATCTCAGCACTTCAGGTCTATGTTGACTCATAACAAAGAAGTGATATGATGCTTGTAACAGATCTCATGATTAATCACATTACCATCAGGTGTGAGTGGTGTAACTTAACAAGCAATCAATCAGATAAGCCAATACATCTCAAAAGTACTCAGATGAATACACACTAGCATAGAGATTTAGTGTAATCACAAGAATTTACTTTTTCAGTATAGTAGCAAGATATTGTCTACACATCATATCTGATCATGTCAGACATTATTAATGAGTGAAATATGCAACTGATCTCACTAATGTACTATCATTTCTCACATATTGCGTAAACAGATTTTTTTCTAAATATAAACTGAAAATTAGAAAAAGACTCTATTTTTTGGATTTTTAATTTATACTTTTGTATTTGGTTATTCTAAAAAAAACACACACACACACACAAAATACAAACAGGCAATTAACATTGAGAGGATCACTTATGATGATCTTTTCATTTAGAGAGTTCACATATGATTAATAAGACCCATTGACTCCACTAAATACTCAAACCGTCCTGGTAGGAAGGCTTTAGTAAATAGATCCGCCAACTGTTTTTCTGTTGCAATTTGAATCAATATGATTAATCCTTTTTTAGAGTTATCTCTGAGAAAATGATATCGAATTTTGATATGTTTTGTTTTTGAATGTTGAACAGGATTAGCTGTAATGAACATAGCAGCAGTGTTATCAATGTAAATAGGTGTTTTTAAGAAAATTGAACCCATAATCCAGTAGTTGATTTTGCAACCAGAGGATTTGAGAACATCCTGCTGATGCAGCAATGTACTCAGCTTCTGCAGTTGAAACAAAGACATTTGTTTGTTTCTTACATTGCCACGAGACTAATCGGGGACCAAGAAATTGACACCCACCCGAAGTAGATTGTCTATCTTGACAACCCACCATAATCACTACCTGTATATCCATGTAGTTCAAAGTTACCCTCGTATGGATACCAAAGCCCTAAAGCTGGTTTACCTTTGATATACCTGAATATCCTTTTGACAGCAATTACGTGAGATTCTTTCGGGCCTGATTGATACCTAGCACAAACACAAACAGCATACATAATGTCTGGTCTAGATGCAGTAAGATACATCAAAGAACCAATCATTGATCTGTATAACGTTTGGTCAATAGATTTTCCTTTTGGATCAGGTTCAATCTTGGTGTTAACATTTGCTGGAGTTCGTATGGACTGACAGTCTTGCAACTTAAATTTCTTCAAGAGCTTGTCAACAAACTTCTCTTTATTGATAAAAATTCCATCGTCAGTTTGCTTGATTTGAAGTCCAAGGAAAAAATTAATCTCTCCCATAGAATTCATTTGGAACCGAGATTTCATGATTTCTTCAAATTCTTTACATAATTTTGGACTGGTAGAACCAAATGTGATATCATCAACGTACACTTGTACACATAAGAGATCATCACTATCCTTCTTTATGAATAAAGTTGGATCAATTTTCCCTCTTGTGTATCCATGTTGGATTAAGTGTTGTGATAATGTCTCATACCAAATTCTATGGGCTAAATAAAGTCCGTATAAAGCTTTACTCAGCTTATATACTCGATGTGGAAATTCTGCATCCTCAAAGCCCGCAGGTTGCTTCACAAACACATCGTCAATGATAGGACCATATAAAAATGCACCCTTTACATCTATTTGGTACACCTTAAATTTCATGAATGAAGCATAGGCCAGGAAAACTCGAATGGATTCAAGTCTTGCAACTAGTGCAAACACTTCATCATAATCTATCCCTTCTTCCTGTGTGTATCCTTGTGCAACAAGTCTCCCTTTGTTCCTTATTACTACACCACGATCATCAGTCTTATTTCTAAACAACCATTTCGTGCCTATAGCATTTTCTCCTTCAGATAAATCCACTAATTCTACACTTCTTGTTTGCAAAATTGAAGTAATTCTTCTTGCATGGCTTCTATCCAACCATTGTCCTTTAATGCTTCGGTAACATTTTTAGGAACAATTTGAGAAAGAAAACAAAAGTATAAGCACAAGTTTGCTTGTTCTGATTTACTCCTTGTTGTTCTCTCATTCAATGGACCAATAATCTGAGAAATTGGATGATTCTTGTGAATATGAGATGTTAGAATCTCATCACATTGAACATTTACATCCAGATTTGTTTGGTTTAAGTTGGAAAGCTGATGTAACAAATTAGAAGAATGTGGATTGAAGTTTGGAACTTGAGTCGGTAAGTTAATAAAGTAATCAAAGTTATCAGTATCAGCTGCATCACCAGAGATGGATGATGTTCCAGACTCAGGTTGCACAAACTCATTACCATCATTAGGAATTGGTTGTGATCCTTCCTGATCAAAAGAGACTGAATGATCTGAAGTTGTATTAGTATAATTATTATCATTGAATCGTATTGTTGAGTCCTTGACAAATGATAAAAATGGGTAGTCTGAGCTAGAATCATCTGGGTTGTCAGAATCTGAATCCTCACTGAAAGATCCAAGATCTCCTCTAGAGTTCTTCTTACCTGTAGAATCAAGACAATTTAATAGATTAAACAAGTTAGATTGAAGAGTATTTGATAATGAATCTAAATCAAATAACCAGGCAGGACCATTTGAAACTGATGGAAAAGAAATTTCCAGAAATTTAACGTTGAATGTTTCAAGAATTATATTCGTCCTAGAATTGTACACTCGATAGTCTTTTGAAACAGATGAGTATCCAACGAAAAATCCATTATTAGATTTTGCTTCAAATTTTCCTAACTGATCATTTGAATTAAGAATCATAACAGGACAACCAAATGATTTTAGAAAGTTTATGTTTGGTTTTCTGCCAAACATTAACTCATATGGAGTTTTCATTTTATCATTCACAATTAAGATTCTGTTCTAGAACAAAACACGCAGTTGATATAGCTTCATCCCAAAAAGTGATAGGAATTTTTGCATCAGCTAACATAGAACGAGTTTTGTCACTTAACACTTGTATTTCTCTCAGACTCGCTTATAATAGTCACTCAAACAAGATGAAGCAATGTCTTAGACAAGAGTTGATAATAATATAATAAGTAATCAAAGCAACAAGCAAAAGTATTTTTAAGGTACTTGTATATATTACTTCTCAACTCAAGATTACAAGACACTTACAAGCATACAACAAGAGTTACAATGAGAAACTATATATACTAGATCCTACAGCCGGTTATATTTGATACCAGCTGGAAACCTAAGACTAAAGCATATACTACAATGCTATAGTTAAGGTATCTTAGATAAAGTATTATCTAAGATATGGTAGTCATGACATGTCCATGACTTACCTTTTGTCACCAACTAAAGATGGCAACTGTACTTAACATGAAAAGGTAAACAGTAGATTAAAGTATGGTCAACTACATGGCTTTTGAGAAAACGCCATGCAGTATCAGAGATTTGCAGCGGACTGTCAGACAGACCATACTTATGTCTACTGGATAATAGAAGTGTCTTCCGAAGGTTAACTGGCTTCGGAAGAACAAGTTCTTCCGAAGCCACTTATACTTCGGAAGATGCTTCTATGCTTCCGAGGCTTTAAGGACTTCTTTTATTCTTCGGAAGTTGACTTCAGATCTTTGTCTTCAAGTCTTGAACCTTCGGAAGTAGCTTCTTTACCTTCGGAAGTTGGAGTTCTCCTTCGGAAGTGTATTTCACTCTTAGGCTTCGGAAGAACTCTTTCTTCCTTCGGAAGTCCCACACTTGGCTTCGGAAGTCCTTTGCATGTAGTACTCAAAATCTTCTAAGTGATATGGTTTTGGTTGCAACAGCCTCTTATGATCCAACAAACTCCCCCTAGGCTGATGCTACCAAAACCTCACTTATCTCTACTTCTCAAAGTTTTCAGCACCAGGGACAAAAGATATTTGTCTGTCTCTCTGTTTTTCCCGGAAGTGGTGCTGAGAAGCTTGTACAAGTCATTCGTGGATAGGAGATCCAGTCTATCACTTTGAATGACATGTACCCTTTGTTGTGACCCCCTGAGGAGAGTTAGTTGACGGGAGTTGTAGTCATACTCCCATCTAACTATGGACTCAAGTTCAGGACCTTCAACCATTTGAAGAAAGGCTTTGCCTTTGGTTGCTGATCCTTTCCTTTCCTCCTCCTCTCTCAGTTTTGACTCCTCTTCAACCTTGCTTCTTGCAGTGAGCTCGGCCATGTGAAGGCTGCCTAGATGATTTCTGATGTGAGCAGCTACTTCGGAGTTTGAGGGGTTGGAGAATGGTTTCTCTAGTAACTCAGCAATATCGAATCTGCTTAAGTGTAGCAGAGATGAGGCATTCAGCCTGTTAATCTCACCATTCTCTCTCTCAACAACAAAGTTGTGAGAAGAGTCTTCGAACCTCCACTGGACTATCTTCTTTCTGGGTACAAGAGATTGTCTTGGTACCCTATCTCCTTTCTTTGTGTCCAGCAGAGTCACCAACCTTCTCCTCAGCCTCTTTTCTTCCTCATTTAATGTATCTGAATTGAGGCCAAAGAGTCTTGCGGCTTGGTCCAAAGTTCCTCTTGGTAGATCAAGAAACTCATCTCTTGTGAGGGAACTTGAGGATCCATCAACATAAGTCAGGTTGACTGTATCTTCCTCACAAGAGATGTCGCTCAGAGTAGTGCAGTTGATGAGCTTGGTTTTGATCTCCTTGAATTCCTCCATTGAGAGATGTTTAGAAGGCTGATGGGATGGTTTGATTGGTTGTTGGGTAGGTTTAGGAGGTTGGGTTCTGGGTAAGGCTTTAGGTTGGATGATGGGTAGTTTAGGTGGTTGAGGTGAGGGAGTTGGTAGATGGGAAGGTGTAGGTTCAGGGGTGAAAGGTTCAGGTTCAGTTTTGATTGGGAAGGGAAAGGGTATTGGTTCAGGTTGATGTTGGGTTTGGATATTTGGCTGAGAGGTGGCTTTGAAGGTCATCCCCTGTCCCCTTCTATACATCTCCTTTCTTCTCCCTGCACGAATGTCAGCTTTGATGTCACTGACATGTCGTTGCAGAGTCTTCTCAGACATTGGACCCACTTGCCTGCCAGAGAAGCCGTGAGCTTTAAGATAGTTCTTCATCCAAGCTTTGTCACCTATCTTCTTGGCGGCAGACAGTCCAGCCTCTTCTTCCTTCTTCTTCTTCTCTACCAGCTTCTCCCTTGCAGCTCTCTTTCTCTCCTTCTCCATTTGATCTTGCTCTTTGTTAAAGAGCCACAAGATCGTGTCACTGTTGTGTGGAGACAACTCCTCTTGAGAGAATCCTCTGGAGAGTAGGAAAGTGATCCTTTCTCTCCTGAGCTGCAGATCAGCTTCTCTTTCTTTTCTCAGCCTTTCTTCTTCTAAGGCCAACCTTGCTTCTTCTTCTTTTTGCTGTTTTTGCAGCAAGGTTGCCTTTTCAAGCTCTATCAGCTCCTCTAATGGTAGCAGGAGTACATCTTCCGAGGCAGCCCCTAGACTGACTAGTCTATCAATTACCTCCACCCTTCTTCTATTGTTGATTGCCTCTTGGTTGGCTGCAGCTGCTTTTGAACTTGCAGCTAACAGTTTCCCAGTTGGCAGTCTTCCTTTCCTTTTAAGTTTCTCCAGCCTTTCTTCTTCCAGAAGCTCTTCCGAAGTCATCTTCCTTTTACCTTTAATGTCTTCGGAAGTGCTAGACTTTGGTGGTTCTTGGGTAGAAGACTCAGGTTGGATGGTGGAGGTAGGAGCTGAGGTCAATGCAGATGTAATGGCTAGTGGTTGGCTGAGAAAATCCTCCCTATTAACCTCAGATGCAAGTTCCAGAATTGCATCTGTGACTATTAGATCATCGGAAAGAGAGAACAGTCCTTCCGCAGCAGCAATTTCAGCTTCGGAAGTTTGAGTTGGTTCTTCCGAGGCTTCAAATTGTGCTTCGGAAGCCTGTGAAAACACACCTTCTGTCCCAACTATTTCAGTTGCTGGGCCATCAGTCCTAGTTTCCCCTTCGAAATCAATCTCAGGTTCCACTTGGGCCTTAGGTTGACCAACTTCCTCAACAGTGGTAGGAGGTGCATTCAACCTCTGAAGCTCTTGAGCTCCAAAGTATATCACAGACATATCCGGACTGGGTTGATCAATGAGGGACTCTAAAAGGAACTTGTTGAAGATCCTATTTAGATCCTGAAGCATCCTTTGATCCACTTGAATCACAACTGGAGGAGGCTCAGGGAAGATGGCGGTTTGTTGTTTTGAGCTCAAAGAAGTGAGAGCTTGACTGATGGAATCCTGTCTTTGACTTAGTTCCTCAACATTCTCCCCCTTTTTGGTAGCATCATCTTGAGAGGTAGATGAGCTAGAGGAAGAGGTCAAGGAGACTTGAACGGGTACATGCCTAACAGATCTCTCAATCTGTTTCTCAGCTAGTTTTACCTTGAGACTTTCAATCTCAAGTTGCTGAGTGGCAGACCTATCCTCTAAAGTCTTAACCTTTGATTCAAGGTTTGAGACTTTAGAAAGTAGGTCTCTGATTGTGAGTTGCATTCTTCCCTCATCTTCTTTGGAAGAATCACGGGGAGATGAGGTAACATACCTAGTATGTTCATCCTCACCACCAGATGTGGTTTCTTGGCACCCTGGTTTCCCTTGCATAATGATGTCTCTTTCAGAGGCATCATAGGGCATGGTTGCCGTAGATTCAGTCTGACTATTGTTACCACTGTCCTGAGGATCCAATGAGGCTCCTTCAGTAGTGGCAGCTGAATCTACATGAGTCCCCTCCACATCAGTGGGACTCACCTCAGTAGGGCTTTGCTGGTGTGGGCTAGAGACAAGAGGTTTCTCTAGGCTCTGTTGATCCTTAATGGGGTGTTGTGGATCAACTTCATTGCCTTGGAGAGACATAGTTTCTTCACCAGCTCCGGTCAATAGGTCAGTAAAAGAGAAGGAATGAAGACCTAAAGACCCGGGACTTTGATCAATGTCAAAAGGCATTGAGCTGTCCCTTGGTGGCTGCTCAGGGGAGTATAGAGACTCACCCTGAGGGCTATCAGCTGGGGTTATGGGCTCATGGGTCTGAGACTGAGGAGACTCAAGACCCATATTGAGGTCAATAGTGAAGGATTGGGGGACCTCTGGCTGAGTGGGAGCCCCTTGTTCCACTCTAGCCTTTTTGGTTTGAAGAGGAGGGGCTTGTTCAATCAGAGTAGATTGAACAAGGGTTCGTTTGGTACGTCTCTGATAGGTGACTTTTATTGGTGGAGAAGGTAGATTTGGAATGGTGAGGGTAGTTGCTGGTGTGGGTTCATCACCTGTGGGGATAACAGGGATGTCACCAGGAGCCATTGGCTCAATCATACCTGGAAGTAGTGCGGTATCCCTTCCAGTGTAGTTGGTAGACACTCTCTTCAGTACTTTGAAGATAGTCGGCCTCATTTGAGGAGCAGATAGAGCAGCTGCACAGACAAGCTTACTCTGATCTAGCTCGCAGTTGATTATGTGCTGTAGAAATCTGGGATACATAAAGAATGTGTCCCTTTGCAGATTTCCCATGAGGTTAGTCAGCACAAACCTGGAGTAGTTGAAGCGCAAGCCTTGTACCAACCCATGAACTAGGCACCCGAGTTCATAGGGAATTTGATCCCATCCCCCTGATTTGTTAGATAAGCAGTGGAGAACCACATGTAGCAGGAACTTCCACTTGTAGGAGAAGTTGAATTTGTAGACTGTAGACCTGCTTACATCTCCACCGTATCCCATTTGGAGATAAGAGTTATCTAACTCAGACTTGGGGAATTCCGTCGGTGCGCCTTCATCATGGAGCTCAAGATGCTCCCTGATGATTTGTTCAGTAACGACCAACTCTTGGCCACATACACTTGACCTGATAGCACGAACCCCATTTAGGGTTTCAACCCGACTATTTGCCCAGAATTCGGACATTTGGTTGGTGTAAATGGTAGGGTTTACAGTCAGTGCTGTGTAATATGAAGATTGGGCTAAGAAAGAGATAATATCAGAGAAGTCAGCATCCCTTGAGGAGTCAAGGAGTGCGACTTGGTTGTGCTGAGGGTTTAGAGCCATTTAGAAAGGTAGCAGAGGAAAAGTTCTTGAGAGAGAGGTAAATTGGTGAAGAAGAAAGCTTTTAGGGCAGTGAATTTGGTAAAAAGAGTGTAAGTGATTAACCGGAAGTATTTAAATGGGTGAAATGGCGGTTTAAAGGGTGGTTTGGATAAGATGATGTGAGGGTTCAGAGGATGATGTGACAGGGGCGGTAAGGTTAAGCCATTTAAATAATCCGACATCATTAACAAAATCTTTACTTTTTACAGAGTGGGGCCCAAAAGATTTCCGTTACACAGTAAAATCCTTCTTCCGAGTATAAGGTATTTCCGAAGGTAAAGTTCTTCCGAAGCAAATGTATTTCCGAAGGTAAATAAATTGCTTCCGAAGATACATGTTGCTTTCAAGTGGAAAGTATTAAGTGCTTCGGAAGTAGATCTGAGATTATCAATCGCTTCTTCCGAGACTTAGTATACTTCCGAGAAGAAAATTATCCTATGAGAAATTTGCTTCGGAAGTTATGCTAGATATCTTCCGAAGGCAAGTTTCTCTTCGGAAGAACTTATACTTAGTTGAATAAGAAAGGATCTTTTGTAACAGGGCTTAGATTGTATTGACATAAGACTTTACATATTGAAAAGGTTTTCAATTGAGATTGACTAGTCAATGTTTATCATCCCAATAGCTGTAATAAGATACTTAAATCTTTGTTCATCAAATGCTTTGGTGAACAAATCAGCATATTGTTCATTTGAATCGACTTTGACTAGTTTGATAAGATTTTTCTCATGAATATCTCTAATGAAATGATACCTGATGTCAATGTGCTTTGTCTTTGAGTGCTTTACTGGATTTTCAGTGATGGATATAGCACTGTTGTTGTCAATGTGGATAGGAGTGCTCATGAAGTTGAATCCATAGTCAATCATCTGGTTTTGAATCCACAGCAGCTGAGCACAGCAACTTGCAGCAGCAATGTATTCAGCTTCAGCAGTTGATGTAGAGACACAGGATTGCTTTTTGCATTGCCATGAGATGATCCTTCCACCAAGAAATTGACATCCTCCTGATGTTGATTTCTTGTTGATGTTGCAGCCACCATAATCACTGTCAGAGTATCCATAGAGATTAAAATCACTATTTCTTGGATACCAGAGACCTAACTTAGGTGCTCCTTTGAGGTATCTGAGGATTCTCTTGACAGCAATTAGGTGAGACACCTTCGGAGCAGCCTGATATCTTGCACAAATGCAAGTTGCAAACATGATATCAGGTCTACTTGCTGTAAGATACATCAGAGAACCAATGATTGCTCTATACTGATGTTGATCAGTATCCTCCCCCTCAGAGTCAGGGCATAAATCATGGTTTCTGGGTATGGGTGTCTTTGCTGCTTTACAATCCTTCATATCAAATCTCTCTAAGATATCATTGACATACTTAGATTGATTGATGAAAAACCCTTCCTTCAGTTGCTTTACCTGAATTCCAAGGAAAAAGTCCATTTTTCCCATAGAACTCATTTCGAACTTCTTCTTCATAATGCTCTCAAAGTCTTTGCACATTTGGTCATTTGAAGAACCAAATATGATGTCATCGACATAGACTTGAACTAGCAAAATGTCTTTCCCAGACTTTCTGATAAAGAGAGTCTTGTCAATGGTTCCTCTAGTGTAGCCGTTCTTCAGAAGAAATTGAGACAATGTCTCATACCACAGCCTAGGTGCTTGGTGCAGCCCATATAGAGCTTTATCCAATTTGCACACATAGTTTGGATGCTGTGGGTCTTCAAATCCTGGAGGCTGGCATACATAGACTTCCCTATCTATATCCCCATATAGAAAGGCACACTTGACATCAAGCTGGTAGACAGTGAAATTCTTGGATGCAGCATAAGCAAGGAAGATCCTAACTGCCTCAAGTCTTGCAACAGGTGCAAAGACATCAGTATAATCAATTCCTTCCTCTTGAGTGTATCCTTGAACCACTAGTCTTGCCTTGTTCTTGATAATCAAGCCTCTGTCATCTCTTTTATTTCTGAAAACCCACTTGGTGCCTATAGGTACTTGACCAGATGGTAGCGGACATAGGTTCCAAACCTTCTGTCTTTTGAATTGAAGCAGCTCCTCTTGCATTGATTCAACCCAGCTACTATCCTTTAAGGCATCTTCCACCTTCTTGGGTTCCATTTGGGATAAGAAGCATGAGTACAGGCAGACATTCCCATTGTGAGTTTGTCCCCTTGTTCTCACACCCTCAGAGACTTCCCCTATGATGTTTTCAGCTGGATGAGTATTGTGAATTCTAAGTCTTGGAATCACCTCCAGCTGCAAAGATAGGTCCAAGTTGGACATATTTTGCTCTGGAGCTTGAATACTTGGTCCAGCTGTTGTTTCAATCTCATTCAATGAGGACTGATTGAATGAAAGAGAAACATCATCATTTCTTTGCTGTGAAGCATCATTAACAGTTGCCTGTTCCTTCAAAATGCTGCTTCCATCAGCTTGGTGTTGAATAGGATCACCTGAGGAGACTTGAAGATCATCAGGTGAGTCCCTTGTTGAAGTTCCACTATTTCTTGAAATGGTTATACTGTCAGATCTTTCAATAGTAGGAACTTGATTTGTTGTTCTTGGAGAACTTGGAGCAGGTCTGGGAAGCTCAAATAGTTGATCTTCATCAGAATAGCCTTGAGCACCTGTTCCAGCTGAAACATTCTCACAGATGGTTTAGAATAGTTTGGAAACAATTCTAAATCAAAAATATGATCAGGGCCATTCCCCCTAACACAAGGAGTGTGCTCATTAACTACAATGTTGGAGGATTCCTCAAATTGTTGGTTTTTAATGTTATAAACCCTGTAAGCTTTAGAGTGGGAGGAATATCCAACAAAGATGGCATCATCTGACTTTTCAGCAAATTTTGCTAAATTGTCTTTTGTGTTAAGTATGGTACACCTGCTGCCAAAGGACCTTAGAAAGCCAATGAACGGTGGCCTCTTGTTCCATAGCTCATAAGGGGTCTTTCCATGTGGCTTTACTACAAGAACTCTGTTCTGCACATAGCATGCAGTGCTGACTGCCTCTGCCCAGAATGTTAGAGGCAGCTTTGAATCAGCTAACATAGTCCGAGCAGCCTCAATAAGTGTCCTATTTCTCCTCTCAGCAACACCATTTTGTTGAGGAGTTCTAGGAGCACTGTATTGTCTGGCAATCCCTTTTGAGTTACAGAATGAGTCAAGAACAAAGTTCTTAAACTCAGTCCCTTGATCACTTCTGATTATTTTACCTTGTGATCAACTTGATTTTCTATTTTAAGAATAAAAGATTTTAAAGTTTCAGCAGTTTCATCTTTAGTTCTTAAAAAGAATACCCATGTAAATCTAGTAAAATCATCAACTATCACAAGGCAATATGATTTCCTTCCAATGCTCATTATACTTGTGGGACCAAATAGATCCATGTGCAATAAGTGTAATGGAGTAGTGATAGAGTTAACAACTTTGGATTTATGAGAAGACCTGTGTTGTTTCCCTTTCAGGCAAGCAACACAGTTATCTTTGCAGAAAAATTCCTTTTTAGGCAAACCATGTACCAAGTTATTTTTAGCCAATTTATTCATTGTCTTAAATTTGACATGACACATTCGTTTATGCCACAGTGTTGACTCATCACTATCAGCTTTGGAAAGAAAGCATGATACTTCTCCCATTGGGGAAGCATTGTTCATATCAAGCTTGTACATATCCCCTCTCCTGGGAGATCTAAGAAGCACCAATTCCTGAGGAATTGTCATCCCAGGTTTGAGGATGATGCACTCATGTTCTGTGAAAAGCATTTGATGCTTTTGATCACAAAACTGAGAAACACTTAACAGGTTGTGTTCAAGCTGTTTGACAAAATTAACTTTGTCAACTTTTAGTTTTCCGTTGGATATACTTCCTCTGCCAGAAATATATCCTCCGGCCTCACCTCCAAACTGGACAGGACCTCCATCATAATGTTGAAATTGTTGAAGGAGAGATCTGTTTCCTGTCATGTGCCTGGAGCATCCACTATCTACTATCCAAATGTTGTTATTCTTGTCATATGGATGTCCCTGCACATAAGGTGAGAAAATTAGTTTTGATTGGAAACCCAAGCCTTTTTGGTCTTGGGTTCTTCCAATGAAAGTGACATGATTGAACCAAAATTTATGCAAGGGGGTTCAATGGATGTCTTTGAAGAAGAGGTTTGGGCTACAGCATCTTCCTTGATCTTCCATTCCATCCCTTGGTTGATCATAGAAGATGAGCTTGATGAAGCTTTTGCAGCTTGGCATTCTTCCGAAGCTTCTTTCTTTTCGGAAGAGACCTTCACCACCTTTTCTTCCGAAGCAGTCTTCTTCTGGGATGGTTTCAAGGGGACTCTTTTGTGAGTCTTTACTGCTTTCACTTCCGAAGCCTTTTTCCTCTCGGAAGAAGAGTTTTCTTCCGAGACAAGCCTTGCTTCGGAAACAAGCTTTCCCTTTTTCAACACTTGAACCATCTGATATGGTCCAAATGTGAAACCTTCCCTACTCCTTCTCTTTTAACATTATTTGCATAATGTGTGCTAGCAGGATTGTAATAACAATCTTTAGCCATGTGATTTTGCAAACCACACATTATGCATGCAATGTTAATTTTCTGGGAATTGGAGGGTTGATGTTTCTTGTTCTTTTTCTCCTCATCAGCAACCTTTCCCTTTAACTTCTGATCCTTTGGTAGGACAGGAGTACTGGTATTATACTCCTTTCCTGAATCAGAAGGTCCAACCACCTGGAATCCTGCTGATATGAATACACCCTTTTGCTTTGGGTCTATCTTCAGCTTGGATTCAGCCACCTTCTTGGCAGTTTTTCTGGCTGCTTTAGCCCTGCTTCTTCTGGCTTTGGTGGTCAGAGATTGATCATCATTGGTCTGGGAGGGCTCAATTACCTGTTCCTTCCCTGTGATGGTCATGGTCTCCACAGTTGCATCACTCTTTGACTCTTTACAAGGTGGGTCAACAGATGGAACCTCTTGCTCTTCAGTACCACATCTTGGTTGTCTTATGGACTCATAAGAGTGTGGTGGAGCAATTTCATTGGTTCCCAACCCACTTTTGTTTTGATAACAAAGTTTGGAGTGAGAGGATGATGCAAGTATGGCTTGGAAGTTTTGCTCAGCAATAGCATACTTCCTGGCTTGAGCCTCAGCTGTGACAAGCTGGGCTTGAGCCTCAGTCAATTTGGATATTAAATCCTTGATTTGAGTCTTGTAGTTGGTGTGTTCATGTTTTAAAAGAGATACAGTTTTCTCTAACTCCTCAATTTTCTTTTGATAGTCAGATTCAGCTCTTTTAAAGTCAGATTTTAGCACATTTAAAGACTCAATATCGGATTTAATTTCCATATTGTAGTCCTGGTACAACTTAACCTTAGCAATACAAGCAGGGGTACAGAGATGTTCATATACCTTATTTTCATCTGTTCCTGCCATGAGTGCTTGAGCAGGAGTCACATCTTGAACCATAAAGCTCCAGTCAACTTCTTGAGCCATAGCTGCAGTTTCAGTTGACTTCCCATTGGGCTTTGGTGTAGAAGGATGTGTGGAGGCCTGTGAGGTTCCCGGGTTGGACTTGGGAGCCTTGCATTCCCTTGCAAAGTGGCCAAGCTGGTTACAGTTGTAACACTTAGCCTTGCTCTTGTCAAACCCAAACTTGCTAGTGATTGGGTTTTGAGGGAATTGCCTTCCAGTTCTCTTAAAGAACTTCTTCGCTCTGTAGGTAAGGAGAGCCATTTGCTGGACAATGTCCACATACTCTATGTCATCTGGACTAAAGCACTCAAGATCATCAAAGCAGAACTGATGATCATTGGAGTGTCCACTCCCTGAAACAAACGCACAACCCTCCTGAAAGGAGCTTTGCTGAGTTTGATGAGACCTTGGAGTCTCAGGGAATGTGATGTAAGGCCCAGATGAACAAGATGGCTGCTGGGTGTATGACAGGTACTGCTGAGACTGTGAAATACCTGAGCCTTCAGCAACCATTAAAGCGTTGCTAGCAGGAAGGCTCAAGGGTCTGCTTGCTTGGTGACCCTTCTTGCTTTCCATTTCCAAACGGTATCCATCAAGGATCCCATAAAGTTCGGTCATGGTGAGAGTGTTTAAATTCTCTGTTCTCTTAATGGAGACACAGTAGAAAGTCCACTCATTGGGTAGAGCACTCATGAACTTTCTGGTAAGGTCTCTGAGTTCTTGAGTGATTCCCACAGATTGGAGGGAGGAGATAAGATCCATATACCTGAAGTATTGCTGGCTAAAAGTTTCTCCAGCAACATAGGTGAAGTTCTCAAACTGCTGCTTCAGTGAGTCCTTCTTTGAATCATTAGAGCTCGAGTACATTTGAGCAAGTGCATCAAAGAGTTCTTTGGCTGACTTGCAATGCTCAAACCCCACCATGATGGAGTTTGGGATTGCAGTCATGAGAACAGTCATAGCATTGCTGTCAATGTCGAGCTTCTTCCTGTCTTCATCGGAATAGTCTTCAACAGCCTTCTCGATCATGGCACCGTTTCCACCAGCAACTTTTGGCTTGTACGGGCCATTCACGATGGACTGCCACATCTTGCTATCCTGGTATCTGATGAAGCCTTCCATTCTTCTGCTCCAAGACCTGAAGTTTTCAGGATCGATGATGGGAGCTTTGGTCATCGTTCCCATTTCGACTTCAGATTTGTTGAGGGCCATTTTTGAGTGAGGTATAAGGAGGAGTGAAAAACTTGGTTGATTAGGATGGTAAGATCTCACAATCAAGAGCCTAAAAAGCTCTGATACCAATTGCAGGATCGGGTTTTGTCACTTAACACTTGTATTTCTCTCAGACTCGCTTATAATAGTCACTCAAACAAGATGAAGCAATGTCTTAGACAAGAGTTGATAATAATATAATAAGTAATCAAAGCAACAAGCAAAAGTATTTTCAAGGTACTTGTATATATTACTTCTCAACTCAAGATTACAAGACACTTACAAGCATACAACAAGAGTTACAATGAGAAACTATATATACTAGATCCTACAGCCGGTTATATTTGATACCAGCTGGAAACCTAAGACTAAAGCATATACTACAATGCTATAGTTAAGGTATCTTAGATAAAGTATTATCTAAGATATGGTAGTCATGACATGTCCATGACTTACCTTTTGTCACCAACTAAAGATGGCAACTGTACTTAACATGAAAAGGTAAACAGTAGATTAAAGTATGGTCAACTACATGGCTTTTGAGAAAACGCCATGCAGTATCAGAGATTTGCAGCGGACTGTTAGACAGACCATACTTATGTCTACTGGATAATAGAAGTGTCTTCCGAAGCTTAACTGGCTTCGGAAGAACAAGTTCTTCCGAAGCCACTTATACTTCGGAAGATGCTTCTATGCTTCCGAGGCTTTAAGGACTTCTTTTATTCTTCGGAAGTTGACTTCAGATCTTTGTCTTCAAGTCTTGAACCTTCGGAAGTAGCTTCTTTACCTTCGGAAGTTGGAGTTCTCCTTCGGAAGTGTATTTCACTCTTAGGCTTCGGAAGAACTCTTTCTTCCTTCGGAAGTCCCACACTTGGCTTCGGAAGTCCTTTGCATGTAGTACTCAAAATCTTCTAAGTGATATGGTTTTGGTTGCAACAGCCTCTTATGATCCAACAATTTCAATGTTAGCATTTTTTAATTCCGTTCCATTATCACTTCTTATTATTTTCACTTTATTTTTTAATTGATTTTCAACTTTAATGATAAATTCTTTCAGTAAATCAACCGTTTCAGATTTAGCATACAAAAAGAAAACCCATGAAAATCTTGTATAGTCATCAATGATAACTAAATAATATGATTTTCGTCCAATACTCTTGACATTTGTTGGTCCAAAAAGGTCCGTATGTAACATTTGAAGAGGTTTGGAAGTTGAGTTTATGAGCTTGGTCTTATAAGACGCTCTGTGTTGCTTTCCCTTCAAACATGTTGAGCAGTGATCAGTCGTTGCAAACTTCTTAAATGGAAGTCCAATGACATGATTTCCTGATACAAGCTTTTTCATATTCTTGAAATTTGATGTCCGAGACGTCTATGCCAAAGCTGGCTTTCATCATTTGATGTTTTACCAATTAGGCATGTTGTTTCAGTTGAAGGATCAACTTGAGACATATCCAGCTTGTATACATCTCTATCACTTTCAGCTGTAACAATTACCCAATCTTTGCTTACCTGAAAACCTGGTTTCAAAACATAACATAATGAATCATCAAATAGAACAGAGTATGATTTATCACATATTTGGGATACACTTAAAAGATTAAAGTTCAACTGTGAACAAAAGTTGACTTTATCAAAGCTTATTATCCCATTTGATACTGTTCCTTCTTCTGTTATTTTTCCTCCTGCATCACCACCAAAGGCGACATGTGTTCCATCCTTTAACTTAAAATCTTGTAACAAGGCAGGATTGCCTGTCATATGCTGGCTACACTCACTATCCACATACCATGTATTAAGTGGTCTTCTTGGGCGTACCTGCACAACAAGAAAATTAAGTTGAGATATCCACCCAAGCCGAGATGGTCTTGGGTTTTCCAAATTTATCAACAAAGGTAAATTGTTTGTAATGAAGATTATTCAAATCAGGTTTATTCTTGATGAATTTACCAATCTTGTTTTGAAAATTGTTTTGAAAATTGTATTGAAAATTGTTTTGAAAATTGTTTGAGTTATTTTTGAGAAAATTCATACCATTTGATTGATCAATTTTTGACACGTATTGATGACTAACCTTTTTATTAGTCATTCTTACAGATCCTTGTATGAATTGTTCTTGCACATTTTGTTTAGATCTCACATAATTGTTCTTTTGAAAAGATCTCAAACCTAAAGAAGGTTGATTAGTTAATTTTTGAAATCCATCATTTGGATTTCTCATATATTGAGGATTAACATAACCTTTGCTCATGTTTGAATTTGCAAATCCTCTAGTATGTGATCTCTTTCTAAAATAACAATTGGCAGTATTGTGAGTCTTCTCATCACAGTAAGTACAATATTTGTTAAAATAACAATCTGCTGTGAAATGATTTCTCATGTCACATATGTGACAGTACTTATTGAAATAGCACTTAGCAGTATTGTAATTTTTCATATCACATATTTCACAGTACTTTTATGGAGTAAAAAACAATTGTTTGTTAACTTTTGACATTGACACTGTATTTGATTCATTTTTATATTTTTGTGTCAAATAGTTAAACTGTTGTTTTTTCGTTTTTTTCACATTTTGATTTTATGCCAGATTATTTTGCATCTGTTTAACATGAACTTCCTTCTTGAATTCCTTAGGAACAAATCTTTTTGCTACAGCGGAAGTCTTAGAATCTGAACTTGATTTCAGATCAGAGTGAGATTTGTTCATAGTATTTACCTTGTTGTTTTAAAGAGAATTCATATTTAACAAACCGGCTGACACAAATTTTATCGGTTTAAGTTTTGTTGCCAGATTTGTTGCTTTGATCAACTTTTCTGAACTTTTGTTTTGTTCAGATTTTGATTTTGATGATTTCTTTCTTCTTCTTTGATTCTTTGACTTAGAAGAACTTGGTTTACTGCAAAATTGAACATCGTCAGAAGAAGATTCTTTTTCAGATTGAACTTGTTTTAGATTAATAGTGTTTGAATCTTCTGATGTTCCTACCTGTTGTTTAACTTTTTCTTTGCTTTGAACTTTCACTTCTTCTAATACAAAATGAATTTGATCAGAAGTGTTTTTTTTTGTTTGTTTAGGTTCATAAGATTTTATCTTGATTGGATGACCATTTTTAATCTTTTCTTGATCATTTTCAACAAAAACTTTGACATTTTCCTTTTCTTCTTCTGAATTCTTGTTTTTGACCTAAAAAGCTTTAAGTTTAGCTTTATTCTCAGGAGAATGATCATGTGTATTAAAGTTCTCTGGTAAAGTGTTTGTAATAGATTCTGGCATAGGTTCATGAGTGAAACCTAACCCTGCTTTCGGTTTATCTTTTCTCTCACTTACCAGTTTTTCTACAATCATTTTTGAACTTTTTACTTTAGCAAGATCCATTTGAGCAGCAGCATGTGCTATCTTCTCCTGTTCAAGATTTTTTGTCATCTCTTCCAATTGTTTAGAAACAATTTCTAATTCTTTTAGTGTTTTGTTCCATGAAGTTTGAAGAGAAATAATCTTTTGATCTGATGTTTTATGATCAGATTTTAGTTTGTTATTCATTGATTCTTCTTGTTTTAGTTTCTCATAGATTTTATATGAGTAGTTTCTATAATATTCAACATGTTCATAGCACAATTTTGTGCAGAGTTTTTCTCTCACTTTAGATGGGATTTCAGGGAATTTTGGAGATAAGGTTTCAGATTTTGAAGATGAAGTGTCAACCTTAGGTTGATCAGACTGTGCCATTAGAGCTACTTCATCTGTATCCTCCTTAGGATTAGATTTGTCACTCCAATCATAGTCATCTTCTTCATTCTCACCATCCACCCTTGGATCATTATTTTCTGACCAATCTTCTCCCTGGATTTCTGCAACAAGAGATAAACTTGATGTTAAATCATTAGTAAACTGTTCAGCATATGCACTCCAATCATAACCATCTTTAATGCTGACGACTAAAGCTTTCTTGGTTTCATCAGATGATTTTGTTTCATCTTTTAGCTCAGGCATAGAAAGACTTTGATAAGGCTTTTGAAAAGTCTTCTGAGTTAGTTGAAACCTTTGATTGCTAGAACTTGATTGAGCATTTCCTCCATTATTCCTTGGAGCTTTGCATTCTCTAGAGAAATGTCCATAACTGTTACAATTAAAACACCTTGATTTTGACTTATCAAACCCAACAGTCTTGTTAGCACTTGGCTTGTACTTCCTGTTGACATATGAGTGTTTTTGTGTCCTGTAAGCAATCATCACCATCTGCTAGTTTAAGTCCATCTCTTCAACATCTTCAGGATCCATTTCAAACAAATCCTGCAAAACAAGGTCTAATTAAGTTAAATGGCTACCTTGATATGCTTGAAAACTAGCCATAAATGCATTGAATGCAGTTTTAGACTCTTCATCCTCTAATAGGATGTTTATCACATCTTTAATTTTGCTAGATTTAGCAGAGTTAGATGAAGAAGTCTCTGTTTGAACATTAGATGTTTGAGACTGAGATTTAGGAGGAGATTGAGAATGAGACTGAGTTGTATAAGCAGGAGCACTAGTAAATGATGAATCAGTGAAAAATCCTGCTCCAACAAATAAATCTCCCTCTTCTTCTGTAATTTTCTCACTTTTTGCCATGAATGCATTTTCAATAGTGTTTGCAGGAGAAGCAACAAACTGATACTGAGACATTGATGCTGCTCTATCATTATTCCTTGAGCTTTCATCAATCTCTACTGACTCTATCTTGGCAATAAGTAGATCTAGATCCATAGGGAACTTCTCAGTATGCTTTAGTAAGGTTATTGTTTGTTTCCATGATGAGGGTAAAGCATTGAGTAGTCTAAGATTTAGATCTTCAAGATCAGGCTTAATACCAGCTGTTGACATCTCAGTTGTAAGTTGCACAAATCTGTTCATCATCTGATTTATGGTTTCTCAAGACAAATGTTGAAACAATTCTAATTGCCTTTTCAACTTTTGTTTCTTGAGATTTTGAATCTCCTTGTCTCCTTCACAAATGGTCTTTAAGGCTTTATACATGGTGTATCCAGTTTGATATCCATCAAGCCTTGCAAGAACTTCCAGAGGTAGTCCTTTACACATCAAGGAATATGCTTTGATATCATTCTTTACTCTTCTCAAATCATCTCCTTGAAGACCATGTTCAGGATAGGGTTCTTGAGAATCTTTAGTATAAACAAACCCTCTATCAGGCTCATCAGTGATTAAAGGAATGTATGGTCCTTTCTCTATAGATTTCAAAAGATCAGTGTCAATGAAATTAAAATGATGTTTTAACCTAAGAGACCAATTTTTGAAATCAGCTCTAATTTTAAGTTTTGGAACTCTATTTTCAGAATCTTCTGATTTTAACATTCTTTTATTTTTGTTGTTTTTCTTAGATTTTGAATTAAGAAAAGAAATGAAAAAGTTTTTGAAAAATATTCTTAAAAAAAATTCTAAGTATCAAGGGTGATACGCCTGAACAGTAATCAAACTCCCAAACAGTTAATGCGCCTACGTTGAGAGACGTCTAAGGGAATGCCTTAGAAAAATTTTCCAAAACGCCCAACTTGATTCTTCTGAACAGTAGTAAAATGCCTGAACAGTTGTAATGCGCCTACACAGTTGTAATCCACCTCAACAGTTATCAACCGTCTAAACAGTTCTAATACGCCTCAACAGAGATGATACGTCTTGACTTTTACTCTTCAACTGTAGTCAAACGTCTGAACTGAAAACGTCTAAACAGTGTTAATGCGACTAAACATTAATCAAACGCCTAACACTTAGACAATTTTTCAGTAAACCTCAACTCTAATGCGCCACATTCATCATGTTCATATGAATGTATGTGACTCAATCTTCTGAAATTCTTCAAAAGTTGATGAATTGGATTGAGACTTTCCAATTAGGCATGTTTTATACCGATAATCATTCTTCTAACATCAATTTATTTCAATATCAATAACAAATCAATCAATTTTGTAATTTTCAGTTCAAAAAATAGTGAACTTTTTTAACACAAATTCAACAAATTATCTCGAATTTGATGAATTTAACTGCTGATTGTAGTTCAAAACATGTTTTTGATGATGAAACACATTTGAAATCCACAAATTTATAATTGAATTGTCTATCAATCACAGATTCAGTGAACTTTTTGAGTTTGAAAGTTCGACAAACCTCAAAAATCACTCAACCAACAGCTCTGATACCATTTGATAGGATCAAATGTACCAATCTGTGATGATGTATGAACACAATTCAAAGAAATACAAACAAAGTAATCAAATCAAGCAAGATATCAACAAAATTCATAGTTTCATTAATATCAAGCAAAGACAATTACAAAGTAAGTAAGCAGTTATGAATCTGTTGTTCGTCACTACTCTCGTCCCCTACTACCTGCAACAAGTCTAAGCTATTTATAATGAAACACATGGAACTAACAAATTACAAAACTAGTCCCTATACTATTACAAATAGTAAAAAGACACATAAAGACAACATATTAATCTTTCTAAAGAACTAACAGATCACGTCTAAGGTGATCAAAGGTTTTCAAATTAAAAGGATCACGTCTGAGGTGATCAAATTTTTTCAAATTAAAAGGATCACGTCTGAGGTGATCAAATGTTTTCAAATTAAAAAGGGGATCACGTCGGAGGTGACCAAATTTGTTCAAATTAAAAGGATCACGTCTGAGGTGATCAAATGATGTTCAGTTACAAAGATCATGTCTGAGATGATCATTGTTTATAATGTTATATCAATAAGGTAAAACTTTAAGTGTGTGAAAGTGTATGAGGTCAAACTCATAAGTATGAGCCAATCGCACGATTGGACCATAAGTATGAGCTAATCGCACGATTGGACAATGAGTATGGGGCAATCATACGATTGGACCATGAGTATGGAACATCCATATGAATGGATCACCAGAATGAACCATTCGTACGACTGGATGAAGGAGTATGAGCCAGTAGCACGACTGAACCCCAGTCGCACTACTGAAGCATGAGTATGGGCCCAGTCGCACGATTGGAACATGCGTATGGGTCCAGTCGTATGTTTGACTATTAAGACAGTATAAAAGAGGGGTGAGTCGGTCGCATTTCTCACCACCCCTCAAATCGTTCAAAAACCTGCTCATACGTAGACACCCTGCCAAAATTTCATCTCACCTTGATTTCCTACCGATTGTGTTACTAACCGATCGATTGTTCATCTATAGGTATTGTGGCACTGAAATCGATCAAAATGACCGGTCAAATCAAACCCTAAATGACCAAATTACCTAAAATCAAGAAATCAGTTAAACCCTATAAATAGACCACATAAATGGACATTAAAGTTGACTTAAAGGATATTAAGTGATGTTTAGAGTCTCTGCGAACCTAATGAGTCTAAACACGACGTCTAACATCAAGTTTTGATCAAGATTCAAGGTCGGAGTGTCGCACAAAGCCCTCTACGAATGGACACTTCGAATGAACTTCAGTCGCACGATTGAGCCAGGCGCAAGATTCATTCGCACGATTGAATCATTCGGTGACTCAGTCGCACGACTGACTCAACCGCATGGCTTAACACACGACTAAGTTCAGTTGCAAGCTCAATCGCACGACTCAACTCAGCCGCATGCTCAATCGCACGACTGAACTCAGTCATACGATTCAATCGCACAATTGAACCAGTTTGATCTAAAACAGTTTAAACTTCAAGTGTCTTCTCTAATACACATCTCTAATGTATATGTTTATTGTGTTACAGAACCATGGCTAATAAATGGACCATGACCCCAAAGCACAACATCTGTGCTCACTTGGATGCCACCACTCGGAATGCTTTCGAGTTTGCTGGGATCATTGCATTTCTTCGGAGATCGAGGATCTTCAAAGACAGTTCGACACCACGCACACCGTACAGATCCATACAGCAGGCATTCTGGGAAAGCGCTAGGGTTGACCGGTCCATTGAGCCACACTGTATACGGAGCTCCATATTTGGACAAGAGATCGAGATCCCTGAGGATGATTTAAGGCGGGTCTTAGATCTAGGTGAGGACAGAGCCTAACCAACTAAGCTACATCCCCTAACGGTCCGGGGATGCTTTTTGAGGATTAAGTACGCCGGTGACATAAATGTCGGTGTACTAAACAAGAGTAACATGTGCCCGCAATTCAAATACTTGGCACATGTGATCATTAAGTGTATAGCCTCTAGGCGGGTAGGATTTGACGAAATGTCCGACCAAATCCATAATGCATACGTTGCACAGGTACTGAACCATCCGTTCAGTTTTTCACGCATGATCCTCACCTACTTGATAGAGAACCTCATGGCCAAGGGAAAGGAACGCTTCCATATGTACCAACGGTTTCGGCAGATGATTATTGATGAGAAGCTTCCTATGCTGCCAAAGGAGAAAGACGATGCAGTGGTGCTCGAGGTAATGGTTGATACTAGTTTGGGTAGAATGAAGGTCTACCGGGGTAAGCAAGTGAAACCCCCGGTGAGGAGACAATTTGGGCACCAAGCAAGAGAAGACTATGTGGCGCCCGCTCGAAGGAAGTGGCGTCACGAGGATAGTGACTCTGACGTCGAGCCCATCATGGCACCCACTGAAGAAGATGAAGACGATGACGATGATGACCAAGGTCAAGGTGGTGATGCACCTGGTGAAACTGAAAGTGCTGCCTTCCACTAAGACTTCTTGGTTGATCAGTATGAGGAGTCAGATGAAGAGCCTTTGGTGAGGACTGTTGGAAGTAGGGTCGTGGCCACAGGGAAATGCATAGAGGCGGTAGGGGGACGCCAGGCTGAGTCTAAGGATGCTGCTAATGATGTTACTGATCCTACATACACCCCTGACTAGTCCAGCAGCTAAGGGGGAGCACCTATTGCTAAGGGCTCTAGGAAGAAGAGCATGACTCATCCCCACGGGAAGAACGGTAAGAGGTTGAGGTTTACGGTGATAACATCTTCTGCCACAGCCACCGCCACTGTCACTACTACCACATCACCTACTACCACCACCACAGCTCCCACTACCACCACCACTCCTCCCACAACCACTATCACTCCTCCCACTACCACTACCATAGCCACTCCACCACATCCCACACACATTCCACCTCCCATATTCACCACATCCACTACTACCACCACCAGTCACCAAGTAGGTACCTCCACACACTCTCCATTCACGACTGGACCTACTCTACCCCACATCGGGTTAGAGGAACAACTGGCTAACCGCAACAGCACTGTGCTTAGGCTGTTTGCTACTGATGAGCTTAGGGCTTCTCAGTTACACAAGATGATGGAGGTGAATGCAGCTCAAGCTCAGAAGATCAGGGAGCTTAGTGAGAAGAGTGGCCTGTATGAGAGAGCTCTAAGCCGAGCCCACCATGCACTTACAAGTCAAAATGAGCTGGTGGTGGCTTCGGTGAAGATAATTGAGGAGCTTGAGAAGAAAAATAAGATGATACTGCTAAAGCTGAAAGGGTCAAAGAGTGAGCCTCTAAAGATCAAGGATGGTGATGGTGATGATGATGATGATGATGGTGATGATGATGATGATGATGATGATGATGATGATGATGATGATGATGATGATGATGATGATGATGATGATGATGAGGATGAGGATGAGGATGATTATGAAAAAAATGTTGAGGAGGGAGGATCGAGCGGAAAAGATCAAGAGGATGATGATGATCAAGATGGTGATGCACCTACGTCAGCCTCAAATCCTCAAGCTCAGGAGAGGCGTACTAAGCGAAACCAAGATCAAGGAGCCTCATCCTCCGCTCCTCCAGCTGAAGAACCCACTATTCAAGTCAAAAATGAAGCTCAACAGGCAGATGAGTATGATGTCCAACCCCTTCAGCAAGTCAAGTCTCAATTAACCATTATTCTTGACTTGCAAGGGATAGTCAGGAGATCTGTGAGCTACACTCCAGAAGAGGGAGAGATCATACATGACTTAACGGATGAACGGCTTGCTGAAATATTCAGGCTGAATCCTGATGAACTGGTAAAAGATGCTCCAAAAGTTGATGTGGCTAGTGACGATGAGCTGAACGATGTTGATGATATTGAGATCGAGGACGTCGTTGCTGAACATTATCCAAAGTACACTGACCACGAAGGTAATGTTATACCCAACTAGGGTGATACTTTTGGCAGTGCTACATTTGAGAAGTTGGATGAAGTGGAGAAAGAAAAGGAGAAAGAAGAAAGCTCAGCCCAAGCTACAGACGCTAATGTTGACATAAAGAAAGCTGAATGGGCAGCTTGTTTTGCAGAGATGAAAGCCCAACGCATGCCACCAAAGCAGAATGCCTACATAAAGCTCTACAAAGTCAAAAGACATCAGAAAGTGTCAGGCAAGATTATAGCATTGGCATATTTTGAAGACTTGGATGTTTATGCTGTTAAGAGAGAGAAAGGAATCGAGTACTTCAGATATCCTCAAGATCTGAAAACTCTTCTTGGTTTTGAGCTCAACCGTCTGGCATGTTTATATCTTCTGTATGCTAATCCAAGGAAGATGTCAGGATGGTTCGAGGCTGCATTAAAGAAAGAATAGCACACCAGATGGGTAAACTTCAGACCTCAACAACCTAAGAGGTTGATTCATAAGACTGAAGTGGAACCCATATCTGGAAGACCTAAAGTGATGCTGAAATGGAGTCCCCCGTGCACAATGTCCAAGATTCCCTTACGGGAAATGCCTCAGGGCTTCACTCCACACTTCAAATGGTGGTATATACGACTAGCGGACAAGCGAAGCGGTCATAGTTCTAAACAGAGATGGAAAGATTGATACTATCCGGGTATTTGATCCTATGTGGCTTACAAACTTTTCGGCTGAAGATGTCTACACATTATACAAGTGGCCACTGTTCTATGACACGCAAGACACTGTACAAGCTCTCCAGTTTCAACACGTGATAAGACTCTGCTTTGCATTTGAAATACATGCAGGAGTTACCAAAGAGGAGAAGTACAAGAAGTTCCAAGAACATGTGAAGAGTGTTAGACGATAGAGGAAACTAGGACCAAGGGGGAGTTTGTAGATGCATATGTTCCTAGGTTATGAGATAAAATGTAAAAGTCTTTCATGTCTTACACATGTGTAATGAATTGGTTCAATGAAATATAATATGTGATTGATGTTTATTCATGTTTATTTATTTCATATTATTATTGTGTTGAAGTATAATCTATATGTATGACCATATTATATAGGTTTGAGGGTATTGTACATGATTCTTAGTCAATGATGATTAAGTAATGTGTTCAACATAGTCGGATGAGTATTCATGCTAATGGTCCATACTTATGGACCATACGCATGAATACATCATACGTATGAACCAGTCGCACGACTGAACGAGGAGACTGGATCAATCGTATGATTAAGACATAAGATTGACTCAGTCACACGACTTAACCTTCAGTCGTGCGTATGACTCAATCGCATGATTTAGTCGCACGACTAAACCATGCGAATGGTTCAGTCGTACGAATGAAACACCCTAACCTATAAATACCACCTAATTCGTGGAAAAACATAACATTTAAAAACAATTGAAGAGATCTTGCGAATACACATAAACCCTAGCCTTCTAGAACGTCCCAAACAGCCTGTCAAAGTTCATAGTTCGTTCCTGATCGATTCCTACATGTTCTTAACGTTTGTTTCAATCTTATATCGATCGAGTTATCGTTCTCACTGATTGGATCGCCAATCAAATAGGATTCCGCACTATTTGATCCGGTATAAATGCAGAATCAGTTAGTACTCCGTCCGTACACGGTCCCTAACATCAAGAAACTCAGACGAAGTCGCATACCCAAGGTCAAAGTAAGATGGAAATCTAGGCGAGGACCTGAATTCACTTGGGAGCGAGAAGATGAAATGAGAAGAGTTATCCACACCACTTCAAACCCACTCGTTATAGAATTTATCGAAGCTAAAAAAAATCTCGGGATGAAATTTTCTTAACGGTGGGAGAATGTGACAACCGACCTCTAGGTCATAATTTTAGCTTTAAAACTCATGTATTATTATTATTATTATTATTATTATTATTATTATTATTATTATTATTATTATTATTATTACTATAATTATAATTATTATTATTATTATTATTATTATTATTATTATTATTATTATTATTATTATTATTATTATTCTTATCATTCTCTCTTCCAAGTTAATTGACTCCTTTTATTATTGCCTTAGATGATCCCTTTATGACTTGCCTTAGTTTAGAAGCTAGTAAGTGATTCGAGAAAATGCAAATGGCAACTTACATTTGGTGTTGGTCACCCGCATTTGTTGATGCGGATGTGGAAATCAACATCCGCATTTCCCCATGGGTCATCCGCATTTGGTATTGCGGATGAGCAATCACTCAGCCGCATTTCATCTAGTCATGACTTCTTCTGACTTGTGCTCTTTGTGATGATTTAGCTAGATCAAGCTTTACCTTAGGGAAACTTAGTGTTCCGGGAAAGTTAATTAGTCACCCTTGTAAATTTAAATCATAATTGAAACAAATTAAAGTGCGCATACACACATAATTTTCAATTAATGCATGCATGATTATGCACAATACATATCTACTAACTAAATTATACCATCTTATATACTACAATACACTACAAAATAATTCTACACAATATAATTTACCATTAAAAATTAAATCAAAACCATCCCCACTACATGCCAAAATCGGCCGCCCTCTCACCACCCCTCTCCACCATTCACCACACACACTCCTCTTCTCCACTCTCCTTACATGCATTTCCTTTTTTTTCTTTTCAAACTCCTCACACACCCTCCTCTCTCACTCTCTTCTCCCTCTTGGATTCTCTCTACCAGAAACACACACATCTTCACGGTTTCATCACCATTTCCAGCCCACATTCGAAGATTCAACCGCAACACACCATCGGACAGGCTTCAAACCATCAAGGAGGCTCTATTTCTTGAACTTTTGGTGCTCGGTTCTTGTGGACTTGACATCTCCAGCCTTGGTTCGAGATTCAACAACTCTCAAACTCTCAACATCCTCCCAAACTCGTGGGATACCCGAAGTGTAAGCCACCTTATACCCGATTTGACTATATCTAGTGTTTTCTTCATTTTTCTCTAAAAAATCCTACCATTCTTTGATCTAGCAGAATGCTTGCTGCTAAAACGTTGTTCTTTAGAAGCTTTTAACACTCTTGAAGGTAGCTCACTCGATATATATGTCATTCTATGGGTGAAACCCGATTTACACCATGAAAACCCTCTTTTTGGGTGTTGTTGCACCATCTAACTTGCACACCTTGTAACTCTCCGAAGCAAAGATTGTAACCTGCTCAAAAATAGTTTTCTAACCTTCTAATAACCTGTTTTTAAAGTTACAAAAGATTTTGGTAATGTTTAAGCGTGAGCTATAACGTTTTACACATGTGTAATGGGTGAAAATGGTGTAATCTTTATGTTTTAACTTGTTCTGGGGTTATATGTTGAAACCGTGAATTAGGTTCACTATTTCAGTAAGTTTTGGATGATATTGGGTGTATGATGAGATGATAATGGCTGAAAATTATAAAGATATGGACTTGTATGTATTTTGGACATAATTTGGGGACCCGAAAGGTGGTGAAACAACTTAAAAATAAAAAAAATTGGATTTTAATAATATTAAAAATTATTCCAGGCACAAAAAGGGTTAACAAGTGTTTTGGACTGGATTTGTTAATTAAATGGTCAAAAGACAACTTAAAATGAATTTCTAGTTAAAAACGGGTATTAACCGGGTGACGTTTGGAGGAAAAATCTTAAAAATAAGAGTTTGAAACCAAAATCCTTGGAAATTATTTTATTTCAGTAACTTAGTAGCAATAAGACTTTAAGGTATTGAAAAATTGGTCAAACATGTTTTTAGACGGTCAGTTACGTGTTTGAGCATATATTGTCATATATAGTGTGTCCGTCGCTTGTCGAATAGTCTAGACTTAATGTAATACACCTGATATATTGTAAACACATGAAACTGGGTCATTCGCAGGAGCATATGCGAATGAGACTCAGTCGTGCGACTGAGCCTTACTAATGGGCCAGTCGTGCGACTGAGAGATGCGATTGGGTCAATCGTACGATTGAACCATATGCATGGTCCAATCGCACGAATGGGCCCAGTCGCATCTAATATGGGCCGAAGCCTATATATACCAGTTTCAATGTGTAGAGAGATTAAGGGTTTGGGGAGGGAGTCTACCCGAGGCCTAGGGCTGCCGGATGAGAGGGGAGATCATGCTCGATCTCCCCTTGCCAAGAGTCTTGTTTCTTATGTTGTAACGAGCTTGTAATCGTTAGGTTTTATCAATGAAACCAATTTTTGATAGTTCGTGTTATTGATTGTCTCTTGGTTTTTGCTGTTGTTTATCCTTCCGTCAAGAACATGCTCGGATGTTTACCGATCCAGTGACTTCACAATTTGTATCAGAGCCGGTTACTGCTGGAATTATCTAACAATCATTCTAGCAACCCGAGCTCTTGATTTCTGGATCTATTTCAGATTCTTGACGTTAAACCACTTCGTGTTCTTCGTGTTTTGCTCAGATCTTGTTACGTGTGTTGTTTCTATGTTAAAATCGAACTCGAAACCACGTTCCTATGACCCTTGCGAATCTGATGATGTCTATTTTGTTTCGGTTCATGTAAAATTCATCAAATTAGGGTTTTTGGCAGCTTTGGCGGCTGTAGATCTGAAAATCTGCGTTCAGACCCATTCGTGCGACTGGACCATGCTAATGGACCATTCGTGCGACTGGACCATGCTAATGGACCATTCGTGCGACTGGACCATGCTAATGGACCATTCGTGCGACTGGACCATGCTAATGGACCATTCGTGCGACTGGACCATGCTAATGGACCATTCGTGCCACTGGACCATGCTAATGGACCAGTCGTACGACTGGAGTACGACTGGAATGCGACTGGAATGCGACTGGACCAGTCTTATGACCAGTCATGCTACTGGACTAGTCTTATGACCAGTCATGCTACTGGACCAGTCTTATGACAAGTAATGCTACTGGACCAGTCTTATGACAAGTCATGCTACTGGACCAGTCTTATGACCAGTCTCACGAATATATCATTCGTATCAACCATTCACATGAATGTGATATTTTTCCTCCACGTCATACGGATGAACGGTGTTCCAGAAAAAAAAAAAAAAAAAAAAAAAAAAAAAAAAAAAAAACTGGAACTACCTTTTGCACAGATTTGAGGATGAGCAAAGCACATTCACCCTGAGATTCTTTTGTCAAATAAGTTTGATGTATACCCCATTATCCGTCGGACTTCCAGAATAGGTGAATGAAGTTGGAACACAAAAGAAAGAAGAGAAGATGTCAGCAGTCGGTGCTGATTTTGTGGGGTAGTCAGGAGCATCTGACTATTTATGGGCCAATCAAGTATATTTATCCGCACAGAGAGGATTCTCATTCTTAAGGGGAATCCATGTATAGAGAAATTGAAGACGCAATCAAAAAGTGATGATGTGAGCAGGTTTCCGATGAAGAATCTACATGCATGCTGATTTGTTTGATATTGTCGGCTGTGGATTGGAACCTTCAACCTTTTGCCCAATACACCGTATGAAGACGCCAAGAGAGCACAATGTTTATATATTGGGATATGCTGAATGTGAGGGGGAATTTCTGCAGGTGTTAATGTTAATCAGGTTAGCCTGTGTGAAGATTGAAGCAATGGAAAACTGTTCATGTCATTAACTGGAAAAATCAGTCATATGGGGAATCTTGATGCTGTGATGGTGTTCTACAAAGTAAACGAAAGCTATTGTGCCTAAATTCATTTTCAGGGATATTGTAGCAACCTGACGGAGCGGCAACGTTGGCTAATATGGTTTTCGTTTGATTCTATTGACAACCAGAGCAAAGATTGACTGAAGATTGTAAGAGGTGTTATCTACTATTCGCAAGCAACGTCCAAGGGGGAATTTGTTGGAGCATATATTGTCATATATAATGTGTTCGTCGCTTGTCGAATAGTCTAGACTTAATGTAATACACCTGATATATTGTAAACACATGAAACTGGGTCATTCGCAGGAGCATATGCGAATGAGACTCAGTCGTGCGACTGAGCCTTACTAATGGGCCAGTCGTGCGACTGAGAGATGCGATTGGGTCAATCGTACGATTGAACCATACGCATGGTCCAATCGCACGAATGGGCCCAGTCGCATCTAATATGGGCCGAAGCCTATATATACCAGTTTCAATGTGTAGAGAGATTAAGGGTTTGGGGAGGGAGTCTGCCCGGGGCCTAGGGCTGCCGGATGAGAGGGGAGATCATGCTCGATCTCCCCTTGCCAAGAGTCTTGTTTCTTATGTTGTAACGAGCTTGTAATCGTTAGGTTTTATCAATGAAACCAATTTTTGATAGTTCGTGTTATTGATTGTCTCTTGGTTTTTGCTGTTGTTTATCCTTCCGTCAAGAACATGCTCGGATGTTTACCGATCCAGTGACTTCACATTACGGGTAAAAACGCGTTTTAACGGGTTAAACATAAAAACGAGTCTTTTAACTAAAAGAGGCTTGAAATAAATTTTCAATAGATTAGAAACTTATAAAAATGTCCTTAATATGATATTTAAAGGTCTAAGACTCAAAATATAGAAACCAATACTTAACCGTTAAAACCTTCGGTTTTATCGTAACCGGTAACGTAAAACATAAGAATATTAAACCCGGACCTAAATTCTGATAATTTGGGGTAAACTTACTTAAAATGAGTTACTTAACTTCAAAAACCTGATATTTGGCCATAAAAGTCAATAAATGCAAGAAAACAAACTTTGGGGTAGAAATCGTAAATTTTGGAAACTTGGAGGACTAAACTGTAAATTTTGCCAAACCTCTTTAAAACAACCGCTTAAGTTGATAATCATTTGTTTAACTTAAACTAACTTGTATAAATGATCCAATATGGTAAATCAAGTAATCTTCCGCATGAAACCCTAGCTTACTATAAAAGGAAAGTTTTTATACAAGACTTGCAAGCCAAAAGCTAGTTAGACATTAACCCTCATGGCACACTTAATGCACCTTCCATAACCTTTAAATTAATGGCTTATCACTTAAATCTTGATGGTAGGGTGCTAGACTTGAGACTTTTCCCGGTACGCGAAGAATCCTTTGCTTGAACCTTAAGGTGAGTTCTAGTGTTTCCTTTTTACTACTGTTTTTGGGATGAAACATACTATGCTTGAATTGAAATTTTTTATAAGCTATTGTATGATACTTGAATGTGAAGGATAATGGTAGAACCTGCTTTTAATTGCATCACCATTAATAATTCTTGTGTGAATCGCTTGTTTTATATGGGTAGATCTACTTGGGGAATCCCCCACACATAGTGCCTTCCGTGATGAACAGGAAGGATACCACACTGAGATCATGTGGGGTCGTTTATGGCATGTGACATGTTTTTATAAGATACTAGGGTGAACCATCCGGCAGGTATGGTCCACTGTTTTGAGGCTCAGTTCTTCCTTCGGGATTAACCGGTATAACATAACTTTAGAAGAGGTTAGCCGGGACTGAGTGCAGGGTTGATTATGATCCCCCACAACAGTGAAACTATGATTCTTTTAAATCAAATGAGGATTCTATTGAATCCTTTTGATTTTAAACTTTAAGCACTAGAATTCACCAACTTTTTAGTTGACACAATTTTCTTTTGAGCATGTTTCAGGTAATCCATAAAGGGAGTCTAGCGGTTGTTGAAGACCTAGACCTAACACCGTGACCATGGCATTGGCTTGTTTTGATTTCAAAACATTTTGAACAATTTACATTTATTGTCGTTGGAAACAGTTTGTACTAATGTTGTATGTACGTTTTATTTGGAAGCTAGACCTACTTCTAGCCCTGGTTTCTTTTAAACATTAATGACATGTGATGTTTTCTCATTTTGCGCTCTTATGATGGTTTGTTTCTGCTGCCATATGTTGTTGCTAGTCTGTGACGTCCCACCCTACCTGGGTCCGGAGTGTGACAAGATGGCATTTTTATCAATCAAGAGAAGTTTGTTGATAAGTTATTGAAGAAGTTCAAACTGCAAGATTGTCAATCTATCAGAACTCCAACTGACGTCAATACTAAGATTGATCTTGATCTGAAAGGAAAATCTATTGACCAAACATTATACAGATCTGTGATTGGATCTTTAATGTATCTCACTACATCTAGACCTAACATAATGTATGTTGTTGTGTCTGCGCCAGGTATCAATCAGACTCGAAGGAATCTCACCTAATCGTAGTCAAACGCATATTCATATATCTTAAGGGAAAACCAGCTCTAGGGTTGTGGTATCCTTATGAAGGAAACTTCGAGTTACAAGGATATACCGACAGTGATTATGGGGGATGTAGTCAAGATCGAAAATCTACTACGGGTGGTTCTCAGTTTTGGGTCCTAGATTAGTCTCATGGCAGTGTAAGAAACAAACAAATGTCTCAATATCAACTGCAGAAGCTGAGTACATAGTTGCATCAGTAGGATGTTCTCAAATCCTTTGGTTACAAAACCAACTGCTGGATTACGGGTTCAATTTTCTTTAACCTCCTATTTACATTGATAACACCGCTGTTATGTTTATACCAGTGTGTCCTGTCCAACATTCAAAAACAAAGCATATCGAAATTCGATATCATTTTCTCAGAGATAACTCTGAAAAAAGGTTTAATAATTTTGATTATAATATAAACTGAAAAACAATTAGCTGACCTTTTTTCAAAAGCCTTTTTAGCAGGAAGGTTTTGTATCTAGTTGAGTCTATTGCTCTTATTAATCATGTTGAAAACTGATTTTGTTTCATCAAAATGATAAGAACCCTCCATCCTTTTCATAAACAACTCAAAATAATAAGTGTCAAAGTTGACTGCCTGATTGTAAATATTGTGCGTGTGTGTGTGCGCGCTAAAAGAAAAAGCAAATAACAAATTAGAAATTGCAAAACCAAAATAGAAAAAATATTAAAGGAAAACACAAAAATATAGTCTAGATGTTCATTTCTTTGTAATTGAATCTGCCATTGCAACATGTGAGAAATGATAGTACATCAGATTTAATCAGTTGTATACTTCATTCGCTAATAAAGTCTGACATGATAAGAGATGATGTGCGGGCAAACTCACGGAATTATACTGAAAAAGTAGATTCTTGTGATTTAACTAAATCATTATGCATTCTTGGGTATCCATCTTAGTTCATATGAGTGGTGTTGACTTATCTCATTGATTACTTGTCAAGTCACAAACTCACACCTAATGGTGATATGAATAACCATGAATCTGTTTACTGCATCTGCTCACTTCTTTGTTATGAGTGATCGTAGACTTGAAGTGACGAGGTATCCTCTGTTGTAAGTCATTACAGACCTGGATATTCTTACCTGATGCAAAAGATGCCAATGTGCACAATCCTTGCAAAAGTCCAAAATGGATGTCCTCTGATTCTTATGAATCATCTATATCCAGTTCTTTAAGAAACGGATTTATGGATTACCTAATGGTTTTCTCAGAGATTATCAAATGGTTTTACCATAATGATTTTCTCATTGACCTAAACATGAGATCTGGTTATACAATGTCATATTTAAGTTGAGAAAAAGTGCTTGCTTGCATACCTTGACGAGGGTCGGACTCTCTAAGTCTAAGTCTGGGATCCATAATGTCATATCTAATCGAACATTAACAATCCAAGAATTGAAAAACTAGGTGTGCTGATTCTTTTACCAAAGTACTCATGGTATGTCCTTAGATCTTGTGTCTCCTTTGCTGCGGTAACGTTGACCTAGAACACACCTGATTAGGATTTAGTCATTGTCTTTGACTATCCATAATTTATTTTATTTTAATATGCTGATTATTATCCGATATGATCTCACTGCATGCATATGATTTATTGTATATATACTAGAGTTTTTATTCTGCTTTATTTTAATTTTTTGCATGATTTTATGTGTGCAGGCATGTTGATAATGATTGGTTTTTCTCAATTTCCAAATTATATAAACTGCTAAGTTTGAGAACTTAAAAGTTTAGGGGGAGTAAAGATTGAAAAAAAGAAAATCAAAATAAATATTGAAAAGGATGATGCTAAGTTTTCAAGTATGTGTGTGTTTGATATGATACAAAAATGAACATAACAAAATTTCAAATTGTTTTTGATTTGAAATATGAAAAAGCTTCTTGCAAATAATTGAGTTGAGATTGTTTGAAATTTTTGAAAATTTTTTAAAATTTTTGAGACTAAAATGACGGGAAATTAATTGAAAAATAAAAGTTAAAAGACTGAGTTAGAAATAGAATTTTAAAATGAAAAAGTCAAAAAGTCAAACTCTTTTTGTGTAGTCAAAAAGTCAAAGAGACAAACTTTGACCAAGGGTTGACAATTTCATGAAGAACAGTGACAAGTGTCAAAATTAGGGTTTAAATATTTTTGGTAAAAAATTCCAAGTGTTAGATGCATGGAATGACCCTCATGAGTCTAAACAGTGACCATAAGTCTAAGTTTAGAATCATGATGAAATTTGAGTTTTATGATGTGTTGGGTGTTTTGATTCCAACTCATGCGCCTAAACAGTGGTCATGAGTCTGAAAATTTGGTTAACTGTTGGGCGTTTTACACAAGTTCATGCACCTAAACAGTACCAGACGTTTTATGTTGAAAATAAACCAAGTGTGGACTCTTGAAAGCCCATGGGCCTAAACAGTTCTCATACGAACTAAGGGTTCATGATTTTGTTCAAGTGTTAGGCATTTCAGGCTAGGTCATGCGCCTGAACAGTGCTCATGCGCCTAAAACAGTGCTCATGCGCCTGAACAGTGCAAATGCACCTAAGTCCTTTGATAAAATTGACCATGTTTAACTCATGCATCTAGGTTTCATGCGTCTGAATAGGGGTAATACGCCTGTGTAGTGCCAATGCGCCTAAACCTCATGCGTCTCAATAGTGGTCATGCACCTACATAGTTGTAATGTGTCCAAGGGTTTTTCACACTTATATAAATTCAACACTTGACAGAATTCATTTCACCCGACGAGCATCATACTCTTTGTTTAGACTGATTATCTAAGATTGTTGTTATACTAAGGTATAATCAGTGATTCTAATCAACTTATTGAGTATATTTCATCAAATCACAGTCCATAGTCATCACATTTAATCAGGCGTTTGAACCCTATTCAGGCGTTCGAACCCTAAGAACATGAATGATTTGAAATTTGATGATAAAATGTGATTGAATATTGAACATTTAACCTCAAATTGTTGTTAAAACATGATTTCGACCTGTTTAACATAAACAAATCTGAATTTCATCACAAAAAAAATGTTTGATGTTTCATGTGTTCATCAGTGAAAAATAATAATAAAAATATGTACAGAAACGAATCGACAACTTAATTTTTCAAATAAATTTGGCTTGTTAATCATCAAAACTCAACTAATGCTTACAAAGCAACAAGAAACAAGTTACTTAATTGATTATATTTTTTAAAAAATTTGATTGAATCAGAAAACCATTAAGTGTTCAACACTTAGAAATTTATAATAAAAATTATCAAATTTTAAAATATAAAATCTATTAAGTAAAATTTAAAATTCAATGAAGGATGTATATCTTGTTACATGCTTGTTAATAACGCATAAGAATGATTGATTTTTATTCAAAACATTTGAGAAATTAAGTGTGTAAAACACTTAGAATATTTTTAGAAGTTTTTGAATATAAAATTGACAAAATATTATGAGAGTTACTTTAATGTAATACCTTCATACTTATTCTTGTTTCTTTGTGAATTACAGATGGCCGAGCTAAAATTTGAGCCAAAGCATAATGTGGTTGTTTTTCTTGATGAGGATGTTAGAGAAGCAACTGGATATGAAGAGATGATCAGATTCTGAGGACTAGATATGTTTATGCCATGTGTGCTCGCCCATTTATTAATGCTAGACTAATAAAGAAATTCTGGAAAACAGTTGAGGTAGAAAGAGATGATGATGGGAGCAAAGTTCTAAGAGGATGTGTGACTAGTGACAGAATGATAGAGATCTCTGAGCAGTCTATCAAAGTTGCTCTTAAAACTGGTGGATCCAAATGACTTAATTGATGGTGTATTTGAAGAAATAGTTAAAGAACAAGAAGATGATGATAATGAGGATGAAGAAGAACAAGATGACGAGATAGTTCTACTGATGATGATAATGATAATGATGGTGCAGATAATCAAGGAGGTGAAATTGGGGGTATATGAAGGAGAAGTTGAACAAGATATGGACAGTGAAGAAACAGTATCTGATCAGAGAGATAAGACGGCTGAACTTGATAAAGGTGATGGTGATGATGAGATGAATGATGAGGAAAGAGATGATGGAAATGATATGGATGATGAAATTGTTGATGCTAACTTGGATCGGAATCAAACATTTGATTTTGAGTATATGGATGCTATTTTGTCTAAGCCTATTACACAGAATATAATTTATGGTGTACAATCTCCAATATAAGAACAATAGTTGATAGTGGTGAATGAATCAGTGTTGAAACAAACCAATGATGTTTGTGTTCAAACTGAAGTTGATAGTGATGAAGATGCAATTAATGATGTGAAAGCTAAAGTTATTGATCAAGATGAAGAGATAAAAAAACTTCAAGATGAAAATGATTTGCTAAGGGTTGAGAATGCAAAGAAAGATGGATTGATTGTTGATCTAGCAGAAAAGATCAAAAAGATAATTGAAGAGATAGAGAGATTGAAAGAAACTGTGCAAGAGAAAGAGAAAGTAACTGAAGCTTCTTTGATTGAAAAAGATAATGAAGAAGAATCCCAAGTTATAGTGGTTGGAAAGTTTACTGAAGCTGAAAAAGGCAAAAGAAAGATAGATGAAGTTGAACAAGAATCAGCATCTAAAGTCAAAGCTCAAAAGATTGATGAAGGAACAGTGCATGTTGAGGAAGAAGAATTCCAAAAACAGAAAGAAGCACTAGATGACATTAACTCAGATTTTCCTGATGAGTGGTATAATGTAATATTGGAGGATGAAGATGTTTGTGAAGTAGTTGATTCACACATGATGAATGTGAGTGATGATGTTCCTATTCCTATAGATTTTAGAAGATAGATATAATTAACTTGTCACACAAAAGTGTAACAGAGTATTTCTTGGAACATGGTGAGTGGGCACCGATGAGCGAAAGTATAAACATTGATGACATTCTTGAGAATGATTGCACCATCCTGATCCCGAAGACATGAGTATTTTGTTCTAAGGATGTGGTTGCAATCAAGGAACTATTGTAACGCCCGAAATAAAGTCAAAACGAGCCAATGAATAATAATGGGCTTAGACAAGATTATTTAATGTAAATAAAATAGAAATTGGGTATAGACCAGGTTACGTGTTGGGCGAGTTTAAGGTCCTGGGAACGCCCGGTATATATGAACGGATCAGCTTGAGCCACTCTAATTTGCACTCAACACCCAACTTCTAAAGAGAGAGTGTAGAGAGAGAAAGTGGAGAGAAAGTGGTGATTCAAGGCTCGGTTGATCAAGAGATTGAAGATCGGTGTTCGTGGGCATCCAAACAATAAGAAAAGACCAAGAATCCAGGTAAGAAACATTGTTTAATCGGTTCTTTAAGGGTAAACCCGGATTCTAAGGCTTGGGCAAAGAATCGTCCAAAACTCATGTTTTTGTGTAAGAAAACATGTAAAAAGCTTCGATATAGCTTTATGGAGGATAAACCAAGGTTTTGGATGTAAAAGATTGAAGTTTTGGGTTAAAAATGGGTTGATTCGTAATTTCAGCCTGTTCTGCGAAATTGCATGTTCATCCAGCAAAATTATGCAGTCGTCCAGCGAAACTATGGATCTTACAGCGAAACTATAGTTTCAAAGGTAGATTCGCAGGCTTGAATTTCCAACAAAAGTTAGGCGAAACTAGCAGGTGAAACTGGCAGCGAAGATGCCAGCGAAACTGCCAGTGAAACTAGCACCAGAACTGCTGATCATGCAGCTAAATTAGCAGCGAAATTAGGCAGAAATTAACCTCTTTGAGTGTTAACTTATCTGCAGGCTGTGTAGTGTGACCCTTGCTTAGAAAGCTTGATTGAGAAGCTACTCATTGGTCCAGGTGAGTTCTAGATCCCCTATTTTAAAGGTTTTAAAGTTGTTTGGGGCTGGAAATGCATACTAAATATATGTTTCTAAATGTCCAAGATTTTAAGAGGTTTTAACAGGAAGATCTATTTCTCTAGAGGTTTTAGCACGGCCCCAGCCAGGGGCGTTGCCCCTAGGACCCCACTAGGGGCTGCTGCCCTTAGGACCCTGCTGTTAGGGGCTGCCTATTGGATTTTATGCCCAAAACACATAGAACATTGATGTGGTTAGTACGTTATGATCCAAGTTGGGTCATACCCAATAACAAGCTTAGCAAACACCAATTTATATTTAATTGATGATATGATCATGCAATTAAATACTTACACCAATTTAGAAAATGGGTTTTCTAAATAAATTGTATGTGAGATAAAACAACTTATAAGGATATTTTGTTCATGGACATTATTTGTAATGTTATTTAAGTTGGTTAAGTAACATTAAATAATGAAAGTATGTATAAGTTATATAATTAAAAGGGTTAATTATATAACTCATATTATAACTAGTGAATGTTAATTAAGTATCAAAAAATGGGATGGAAACCCATTTTAAAAGAAATTTTTGGCTGCCCCAAGTGGGGTCTCTTGGCCTTTTCTTACTTGGAAACATAAGAGTACATTCACTAGTTCCATACTCTATCTTTTACACTCTCTCTCATACATGCAAGATTCATCTTTTCTCTCATCCAATAAGAAAACCCAAGGCTGAAAAAGGGGATTCTGCAGCTTAAATCTTGCGTTTCTTGGTGTCAAAATCCTAGCAACCAAGTGTTTTGCTTGAGGCTTGTGGGTATGCAAGCTTGAGGACATCTTCTTTGGTGTTTTGGTCCTTCAAGACTTCATCTCCTTCTCCACATCAAACGTTTTGGGCAGCCCTTTTGGAAGGTGTTTCATCCAACGTTTTGGGCAGCTTTGGAAGGTAGTTTCATGGTTGTTTATGGTTATATTGTTTACTTGTTTGCTAGTTATTTCACATATATATGATCCTTATAATCTTGGGTTTGTTGTTGACATAAAATGGCCTTAATATTTCAGTTTATAAATCATTAAATTAAGGTAAGTTTCCGCTGCGTTTTTCTTGTCTAAATAGTTAAACAACTTTGATGTGGTCCAACAAACCCAACATTGGCATCTAGAGCCGGATATGTGGATGACTAGTTTCATTTGTCCTTGTAAAATTGGTTTTATAGGGCTTTAACAACCTTATAGGGGCTGTTTTGTGGTGATGTTATAAATCCCCAACTTTTCAAGGTTATATCTAACATGCTTGTGATTAAACCTTGAAAGTAAGATATCAAATGGTTTTGTGTTTTGTTTAGACAAAAATACCCTAAAATCTTGGTTTATGTTGGCTGAAAATTTAGGGTCATATGGGGATTTATTTAGTTCTTGAATGTTGTATATGATGTTTCATATTGGTGCATAACCTAGCCTTGACCTTGTGTTGATTTGGTTTTGAATGGATGTTTGTTTTGGTTGATTTCATTCATAATGGGTTGTAATATTATTCTTTTGTGTTTTGTATTTGGATGTAATTTATTTATTCATTCAATGGCAATGTAATAGATAGATTAAGTGTGTTTTCTCTTATTAGAAAATTTGTATTAGGATATAAATTTTGTAAAAGAAGATGCACAAGATGGAAGCACAAAAGGAAGACACAAGAGAAGGACTTGAAGCATTTAGATGCAAGTTCAAGTGGGGGTCTTTGGAGATCTCATCTTTTGTGTTGTGTTAAACCCTTAGGAAAGACCAAATGACAACACTTGTGATGGCAAACAAGTGTTGTCAACATAGTGGCTATGGTTATGCACATGTGGTTGTTTTATATATGCTTGTTGATTATTCATTTTATGTTGATTGTTTGATATATGAATATGCTTAACAATCTAAATAAATTATCATAACAAGCTGAATTTTTTTGGGTTCCTAATCATTAAGTCACTAATAAAAGGTTATTAAAAGGATTAATGATTTCAAAATAAAAGAGCTTTTATTAAAAAGGAACCATAGGGTACCATGTATTTGAAAGCATATGAATACAAGGTACATAGAGTTTTCATAACTATAATTAATGGAAACTTAAATCCCTTTGGAAACAAGTTAAACACCATCCTTTTACACGACACTCGAATCACTTGAGAACTACTTGTGGGATAAAGGTCACCTAACCACTTTTAGAGAACTTGTGTTTTTGAGGTGGGCTTAACATACTTGTGGGATAAAGGTCACCTAACCACTTGTATGTGTAAACTCACACGTGTGTGTAAGTAGGACGACTTGAATTGGAAACCATGTGCATAGGGTCACCGAAGCATTGCGTACAATGGTGTTGATGGGATTTTACATGCCGACTAAACATAAGATGTTTAACTGATCCCATAAAGCTAGAAGTTGCAATAGGTTGCAATTGTCAAATGTTGACTACCTTGTTAATTTAAATAATGGGATAAAGGTCACCTAACCATCATTTAAATGTAACGTTGGATTCTAGATTTTAATTATTAATTGTCTATGAGACGTGTAAAGGGTATTAATAATTAAAATGCAAATTTTTAAGAAATACTAAAATAAACTTTGTGATTTTGTAGAAATGGCCGCAAACAATAATGCTACCACCCCGACCGTCCCTACCCTATCACTGAGAACAATCTTAGAAAGGGATCGTCTTAGCCATAATAACTTTATGGACTGGTATCGAAACTTGAGAATTGTTCTCAAGCAAGAGAAAAGGGCCTATGTCCTTGACGATCCTATTCCTGACCAACCCGACCCCGAGGATGTTGAGGCCTATAACGATTGGCTTCAATACACTGACGATTCCATGCAGGTTTCCTGCCTCATGTTGGGAACTATGATTCCCGAACTACAAAAGGATTTGGAGCATCTTGGGGCATATGACATAATTACCCAATTGAAGGAAATGTTCCTTCAACAAGCTAGGGTAGAGCGCTTCGAAACGGTTCGAGCGCTTCATGCATGTCACATGGAAGAAACCCAATCGGTATCATCTTATTTTCTTAAGATGAAAAGCCACGTTGATCGCCTCGAGCGGCTTAATTGTCCAGTCTCAAAGGAGTTGGCCATGGATTTGATCCTTAATGGCCTAACTAAAAGGTTTGAGACGTTCATAATGAATTACAATATGAACGGATGGGACAAGAGTAGTGGTGAGCTTCACGCAATGCTCAAAACAGCCAAGGCAAGAATGGGTAGAAAGGTTCTACCTGTTCTCTTGATCAATGAGGGTGGCAATATGAAAAGGCCATTCCCCGATCCCAAGGCAAATGTTGTCAAAGGAAAGGGGTACATCAAAGGAAAGGGGAAAGGAAAGGCTAAAGCGGAACCTCCAAAGCCTAAGCTTAAGAAGCCTAAGGTAACGGAGAACGATCCATGCTTTGAGTGTGGAGAGTTAGGACATTGGAAAAGGAATTGTCCAACCTATCTCAAAGAGTTGAGAAACAAGAGGGATTGGGCAAACCTCAGGTACAACTTTCATAATTCACATTGGTTTAAATGTTATTTCTTTAAACACATGGGTATTAGATACCGGATGTGGAACTCACATATGCAATTTGTTGCAGGGGTTCAAAAGAAATAAGCACTTCAAGAAGGGAGACATAAGTCTCTACATGGGCAACGGAGCAAAAGTTGATGTCGAAGCCCAAAGAGACAATATTTTGAAACTTTCAAATGGTTTGGAAGTTATTCTTAAGAACATTTTGTATGCTCCTAGTTAGACTAAGAACATAATTTTGATTTCCCTTTTAGAACAATGTGGTTATGAATTAAAGTTTGTTAACGATGGTATTTATGTTTGTATGGATGATGTATTTTATTTCAAGGTTATGCCTTTTAATGGAATCTATGAATTGGTTCATAATGATTCATCCTATAAAAGCTCATTATACCAAACAAGCACCAAGAAACTTAAAATGGGTTTAAGTGATTCTTATCTTTGGCATTGTCATCTTGGTCACATAAACAAGAATCGGATTCAAACACTTCAAAAGAATGGTCTTTTGAAAAGCAAATGAAAATGTTTCATTCGATAAGTGTGAATCTTGGTTACAAGGTATGATGACCAAGTCGCCCTTTAGTGGCACTAACGAGAGGGCAAAAGACTTAATGGCAATCATACATTTGGATGTATGTGGCCCTTTTAAGACAATGACTAGAAATGGTGAAAGATACTTCATTACCTTTACTGACGATTATAGTCGCTATGGTTATGTGTACTTGATGACGCATAAACATGAAGCTTTTGAAATGTTCAAAATCTTCAAGAATGAAGTAGAAAATCAACTCAATAAACTATCAAAGTTCTTCGTTTCAGATAGAGAAGGTGAATACCTCAGTGATGCTTTTCAGTACCATCTAAGAAGTTGTGGGATCGTCTCATAACTTACTCCAACTGGAACACCACAACATAATGGTGTGTCTGAAAGGAGAAATCGAACCCTATTGGATATGGTTCAATATATGATTTCTATAACCTCGCTACCTTTATCATTTTGGGGTTTCGCAATGCTCTCCGAGGCTCATATTTTGAATATGGCCCTGACCAACATAGTCGATTCACTAAGTGTATATTTGTTGGATATCCCAAAGACTGTATAGGATACTACTTTTTTGATCCAACAGAGCAAGAGTAATTATTGCTCGAAAGGCTGAGTTCTTGGAAACTAAGTTCCTTATGGAAGGAATAACGTATAGAATAGTGGAATTTGATGAGGATCAAGATCCACAAGCCGATACACGTTTGCTTGACACTAGCAATCAACAAGAGGTTGTTGATGATGATCAAGAGGTTGATCAATACACACAAAACGTTCGTAGATATGGTAAAGTTAGCATTCCACCTGAAAGATATGGATTTTTCATGAATGGATGCTATGTGGTTGACTACGATAAGCCAACTAAATACCATGAAGCAATGTCCAATTCGGATTGTGACAAATGGCTAGATGCCATGAACGTTGAGATGCAATCCATGTATGACAATCAAATTTGGGAATTGGTTGACCCTCCACTTAACTCCAAACCGGTTAGATGCAAGTGGGTTTCAAGAAGAAAATGGATATACATGGAAACTTGGATACTTACAAAGCAAGACTTGTAGCAAAAGGTTTCACTCAAACTCAAAGGGTTGATTATGATGAAACCTTCTCGCCTATGGCAATGCTAAAGTCAATTTAAATATTATTTGCCATAGCTGCATATGATGACTATGAGATTTGGCAAATGGATGTCAAAACCGCTTTTCTTAATGGACATCTCGAAGAGACTGTCCATATGGTTCAGCTTGATAGTTTTGTCGATCCACAACATCCTAATAAAGTATGTAAGTTAAAGAGGTCAATCTATGGATTGAAACTAGCATTGAGAAGTTGAAATCAACGTTTTGATGAAGAGATCAAGAAATTTGGTTTCATCAAGAACGCTGACGAGGCTTGTGTATATAAGAAGGCTAGTGGGAGCATAATAACATTCTTAGTATTGTATGTTGATGACATACTACTTTTTGGAAATGATATTCCAACCATGGAAGGTGTTAAAACCTGGCTTGGAAGTTGTTTTTGCATAAAATATCTCGGTGAAGCCGGCAATATTTTTGAATAAAGATATATAGGGATAGATCGAGGCGATTGATAGGTTTAAACCAAAGTGCATATTTTGATAAAGTCTTGAAAAGGTTTAAGATGGAAAACTCTGAGAAAGGTATGGTACCTATTCAAAGAGGGACAATATTGAGTACATCTCAATGTCCAAGCTCAAAGGATGAGCAAGAATGAATGAAGGACGTCCCATATGCATCAGCTATAGGATCCATCATGCGATGGTATGCACTAGACTGGACGTGTCATGCGCGCTAAGCATGACAAGCAAATATTAGCAGAATCCAGGTAATAGCCATTTGTTGGTTGTTAAAAGTATATTGAAATACCTTAGGAGGACTAAGGAAATGTTTCTAATATACGGATCTAATGAAGAGGAACTTGTTGTAAAGGGTTACACGGATGCGAGTTTCCAAACCGTTTGAGATGATTCTCGGTCACAATCGGGGTATGTCTTCATTATGAATGGAGTAGCATTGTCCACTACAAAATCCGAATACATAGCCGCATCATTAGCAGCTCAGGAAGCTGCATGGATAAAGAAATTTATCGCCTACCTAGGGTGGTCTACCATTCAAGACCCCTAGAAATTCTTTTGTGATAACAAGGGTACAATTGCATAAATCCAGGTACCCTGTGCATTTCAAAAGGCTAGGCACATTGAGCGGAAATTCAACTACATAAGGGATGAAGTTGAAAAGAGAAAGATATGTATTCGTAAAGTTCACACCGATCAAAACATTGCGGATCCACTCACGGAGCTCCTTGAGAAGGCAAAGCATGAAAGTTATACTTGTGCCTTAGGACTTCGATATTCTAGTGATTGGAATAGTGATCTGTTTAGTATTAAAAGTTTGAAACAATGTAGTATTTAACTCATTATATACTTGTGATATTTTGAGTTATATTAGCATGTATACATCCATGAATATGTTTATTATTCTAAATGTCCATAGTCGGTCATGTTTGTGGGAACAAATATGAACGTAAGACTATTATGAACATGGGTTGGTGGATATTCATAAGGAATGAATATAGAGCAATTGGCTGCTGCCAAGGTTCATAGATATTTGTGGGATACAAATATTGGACTGACCCGCATCTCAATTTTACTACATGGAATCTTCTAGATTGATCATAAGTAAATTTGAGTAAAGGCGAATATCATTTGGTATCCTCCGACCTGAGATACATATTGGGTTTTGATATTCACCAAATGTTATACCTTGAACTAGTTCTTCACTGCTCTGAAATCATGGGCAATACATAAGGCTATGTTCAGATATGACACGAGGTGATTGTGAAAAACATATGTAGTCAAGATGGAATTTGTTCCTCTTATTCGTTGAGAGCAAGATGTCTAAGGCCTTATTAAGTTAAATCAACAAGGAATGATCATTCTATGTCCTTGGATTTAACATGACATCTGTAACAAAAGGATTAATGATTGATTCACCTAAATCATTTCAAGTTGGATACTTGAAGGGGATGATGTTATTGAATGGCTTTTAATCATGCGTATTAAGGGTTGTAAACCGTTGTTAGGCGGTATTTACTGCTTGCATCAATCTTCTATGAATCTTGTGCAAGTGGGAGATTGTTGGATTTTATGCCCAAGACACATAGAACATTGATGTGGTTAGTACGTTATGATCCAAGTCGGGTCATACCCAATAACAAGCTTAGAAAACACCAATTTATATTTATTTGATGATATGATCATGCAATTAAATACTTACACCAATTTAGAAAATGGGTTTTCTAAATAAATTGTATATGAGATAGAACAACTTATAAGAATATTTTGTTCATGGACATTATTTGTAATGTTATTTAAGTTGGTTAAGTAACATTAAATAATGAAAGTATGTATAAGTTATATAATTAGAAGGGTTATTATATAACTCATATTATAACTAGTGAATGTTAATTAAGTATCAAAAAATGGGATGGAAACCCATTTTAAAATAAATTTTCGGCTGCCCCAAGTGGGGTCTCTTGGCCTTTTCTTACTTGGAAACATAAGAGTACATTCACTAGTTCCATACTCTATCTTTTACACTCTCTCTCATACATGCAAGATTCATCTTTTCTCTCATCCAATAAGAAAACACAAGGCTGAAAAAGGGGATTCTGCAGCTTAAATCTTGCGTTTCTTGGTGTCAAAATCCTAGCAACCAAGTGTTTTGCTTGAGGCTTGTGGGTATACAAGCTTGAGGACATTTTCTTTGGTGTTTTGGTCCTTCAAGACTTCATCTCCTTCTCCACATCAAACGTTTTGGGCAGCCCTTTTGGAAGGTGTTTCATCCAACGTTTTGGGCAGCTTTGGAAGGTAGTTCCATGGTTGTTTATGGTTATATTGTTTACTTGTTTGCTAGTTATTTCACATATATATGATCCTTATAATCTTGGGTTTGTTGTTGACATAAAATGGCCTTAATATTTCAGTTTATAAATCATTAAATTAAGGTAAGTTTCCGCTGCGTTTTTCTTCTCTAAATGGTTAAACAACTTTGATATGGTCCAACAAACCCAACACTGCCGCCCCGAACCCCTACAGTCCCGCGGAGGGTTGGGTATGTTCTATAATAACTTGTACTTGTCGTGTAAGTGTATGGGAGTGAATGATGTGTGATGATTATATGATGTTGCATGATGATGTGTGAAGATGATATGTATGTTCATGTTATGCCTTCTTTATGTTCCTTATACGTATTATTGTGTAGCTTTACGTGGTGTGATTATGTTAACAAACGTAAAGTATTATCGACGAAGCGAAAGATTTAAGATAATGAAAGTGGAACATAATGAAAGAATGTATGAAAGTCTTGCAAGCAAATTTAAAGAGCGGAATGTATGAAACGTGTTATGCGTATGAAAACAACTCTATGAGGGTTGTCATCTCAACTGTGTGTTATAGCGTGCGATTTTGGCTAACTCATGAGGATTCATACACACAGTGGGGGGTTAGTCTTTGTGACTGCTCTATACGTGCAATATGGTATTAATTGTGTGTTATGTAGCATGCGATTTTGGCTAAACCCATAAGGGATCATACACACAGGAGGAGTCAGCCTTGGTGACTGCTCCATATGTGCGATATGAACGAAAACGAATGATGACGGAAGATAATAATGATATTACCTATTTGTACGTATGATGTATGATCGCTCATGAAAGTAAAGAATGGTTTTAAACAAAAAAAAAGGGAATATTTTTTTATAAAACTAGAACTCACTCAGCAACACTGACTTCTATGTATTTTCCAGTTGGCAGGTAATGATTGCTGAGGATGACACGGGCGCAGCTACTTTGCAAGTTTTTGGATGGCATCCATTTTATGATAAATGACATTTTTGTGAAGTAATGCAAACGATAAGATTTTTGTAACAGTTAACAATGATTGTATTGTCTTACAAAAGTGGTCATTAATATATGGAATGGTTTATTAGGTATTCCGCTGCGATGTTTTTAGGAAATTAAAATGTATATTTTATGTTTATGAGCGATGATTGTCCAACTGTGAGCGTCCCGGAAACGAGCCTTACAACTATCCATGGAAGAGAATCAAAAGACTTCAAGGAGAATCTTTGAGAAAACTGGTGAGAAGTTTCCAAGAAATAGAAAAGATGTATTATAAGATGATTGTGTTAGACATGGATAACCCATAATATTTGGAAATCACCAAGAGGACTACAGTATTGAAACCTCAAGAAATAAACTTCATGGAGTTAGTGAGACGAACTCATGAGAGAAGGAAGTAATTGATGAGAATGTTTCCTAACACTGAGCAACAAGCTTATAAGGTTGATTTGGATCAGAAACAACTATGGAATAAGGCAAGATCTGCTGGTGATTTGGTAAGAAACGTGCTTCAAATAGGACAATCAATTTCAGAGCTGCTTAATGCTATGATTGTGCCTGATAAACCCAAAGATGTAAAGATAGTTGCTTGGAAGTACGATGCAGTGTTTGATGCATTCTTGATAAAACAAGTAAATGCAATATGTGATGTTTATCATTTTTACTCGAGTATCATTACTTTGCCTGTACAAGACTTGAAAGAATTACACATGTTACCTCTTATTAATCCTACCAAGGCTGCAAGAGGAGAGAACTTTGTAAAATTGCTTGATAGAGGAATTACAAGAATGCCATCTTTTCTTCAAACACGATGTGATCAAGAAGATAAGGCATATTTTGATACATTGAGGAGAATTGAGAAGAAAGGAACATCAAGATCAGAAATGGAAGAAAGATAATTGGAAGCGTTTGGTGATAAGTATTTTAAGAAAGTGAGTAATCCTGGATTGAAAGTAATAGATGGAACTCAAACGACTAAACCAATCCTGAGATGGTTTTAAGATTCTGATACTTTTCATCTGAAGCTGGTAAGAAATAAGAATGATTAGGACAAGGATATGATAAGCCTATTTGGAGTTTTTGAGCTGAAATTACATCATCCGAGCTACATTTCATTTTTATCCAACCAAAAATTTGAGCAAGGGTCATCTGTGGATGCTGAACATGACAGGAAATACTTTATGACAATTATTAAAGTGATGAACACAACCATAGAGCAAATTTCCTTAAGGAAAGCTCTGGCTTATGCGAATATTGTCAAGAAAGATATTCCTAATATAGAGTTCATGAGGATATCCAGCAAAGGCGTTTTGGAGGTACATGTGAAAGATCAATCTAATCCTTTTGAGTTCTATGCAAATGTGGACATTGCAAGTTTGTCGAAGGAGACTCTCCTGGTGATGGATGCTATGGAAATCAAGATGAATGACTCTAAAACTAAGCAAGGGATTTTAGCGAAGCAGTTTAAGTCTTCAATAAACAAAGCATTAAGAGAAATGGAGCTGTACAAGGAGAAGCCCATGTTCAAGATAAAAGAAGAACCTGAAGACTATTTTGACTGAATACAAATGCAAATCTTAGAGGAAGTATTGTTGGAACCTTGAAGATTAACATTAGTTTCTAGTTTTTGTTTTTGTCATAGTGTAGGGACTTATTTGTAAATATATGTTCCTTTGTTTCTTTGATTAGTATAAATAGGATTATATGTATTTTTGCAAGTAGACTTTGAATTGGAACTCTCTCATTTGTACATTGTAATCCTTTGCTAATATCAATGAAACTTCTATGAATTTTTGTTATATTGCTTAGTTTGATTACTTTGTTCATATAATTGTCAATTGCATTACATCTTAACACATATCGATCCATTTGAACCTATCAGTGTTGAACATATTTAAGCGACATATAGTACTCTAGGAAGTCCAAGTTTGCAAGCAAGTTTTTATATACAAACTAGGAGTATTGGAACTTGATCCCTTGAACCATTCCATGAACAATAAAGGATAAGTCTATTGATACATATGTACCTAGATCCTGATATGAATGTAATATGTCTTGATTGTCTTACACTTATGTAATCGTAGGGTACTTAATGAAATACCAATTTTTGGTTGTGTTTATAATGTTTAATATTTCATTAATGAGTTGTTTAACGCATATTGACTTGATTATATAGGTTTATGGTTCTTTGAATGAATCTTAATAATGTAATGACAAATGAATACATTCAAACTTAGCAATATGAAGTTCTCATGCGAAAGGCCCATGTGAATGGACCATACGCATGAACAAATTAAGGCGAATGACTCAATCGCACGACTGAACCATACTAATGGTTCAGTCGCCCGAATGAGCAACCCTAACCTATAAATACCACCAAATTCGTGGAAAAACGAAAGCATTCATTCCAATTCGACTCCAGACGTACCCTAGCCGTCCAGAAGCCTCTAAGTTCGTACTCCAAGTTCATAGAACGCTGTAGATCGATTCCTAATCGATTCTTGACGTTAGATTCAATACGTTATTGTTTCTACGTGCATTCTCACTGATTGGATCGCCAATCAAATAGGATTCCGCACTATTTGGTTTGGTTAACATGTTAATCAGTTGGTGTTTAGTTCAAATACTAGATCCTATACCAGATGATGACCATGTGTAGTCCGATGCATTTAGTCTAATTTTTATTTTTTTCTTTTTATTTCCGTTATTTATTCAATATTCTGTTTAAATTAAATACATGTTATTTAGCTGACTATTAAAATCCTAAAAAAACGTAAATCAGTTATGGTTCTTGAATTTTAGGGGGAGAATAGGTCAGCCAGTAACATTAAAAAAATTGAGGGAGAAGGAGAGGCTAGCTAATAGAAGGTAGATCGTATCTGTGATACCGATTCAAATACTTTGGAAAATGATAGTACACAGGAACAAATCAAGTGGGACTTTAAAAGTTTAATTTAGACAAAATACAAAATTCAAAGTATAAGTCTGTGTAGTCTGAGCAATATAAAAGGAAATATGATAGAAAAACTGTTAACTACTAAGGTAACACAACAAAAGTAAACCTAGAGGTTGCTAGACCACAGATGATATGTCGGTAGATTCAACAGAATAGATGATTAGACCTGACTGGTGATCTCAAGATCAAACTAAGTTGTTCAACTGACTGTGGGCTCCCATCTTATCATTGGTTAACACAATCAACAATATTCCAATAAGGGGTAAAGAGCAAATAAACGCCACAAATGTGAGCAGATGACCATAAATAGAGCAAAGCACGGAAAAAAATGAAAAGCAATTGCTATCAAGCTAATAACTTATGTTGTTGGTGTTATGTGCAAAAGAAAAATAAAGATGCTCTAACAAAAAGATAGGTTGTGTGCCTCTCTGCTGTGCGATGGCACTGACCTGAGGATAAGCATAACCTAGATATTCTAGAATTCATTGTTGTTTGCCCCCTCTCTGCTGTGCGATGACACTGAGCTGAGGATTGGCTTCTCTTTGAAAGCTCTAAGAATAGTCTCTTCTTATCAAAATACCCGTAGACCGCGCAAAAGCTCCTGAGGAATGTTGATTACCACATAAGCGTGGGATCCACAAATGTTGGTTGAAATAATTAAACTTTAAACTGTCAATCTGTGTCAAAAGTCTGTGTATGGATTTAAGAGGACAAATATACTGACAATCATCGTGGCTACAATTCTTGAAAGTCCAAATCAATGTGGGAATCTAATAGTACCAGTATGATTTCCAAAATTTGCTAACGACTCTGGATGAACACCAAGAAGTAAGTATCAGAAGGTTTTGATAACATGTCCCAAATGATTTGACTTGCCTGTATGATTCCAAAATTGAATTGGTCCAGCTATGGTCAAACTAAATTGAAGCTGCCTATTCCAGAACCGAATCCAGTAGATATCTATCTTAGGATTTACACCTCACAAAAAGTCAAAAAAGAAACAAGTTTAATTTTTGTACTTCATTTAATTTGCTATTTATTTAGTCAATTCAGTTTGTTTGATATCGGACTACATCATGGAATTCAGTAAGGGAGTAAATCACCTAAAAGGGTCATGCCTGAGGTGACCACATGTGTTTTCAAAAGGTAAATTGGTCACGTCTGAGGTGACAAAGTGTTTAAAAGGATCACGTCTGAGGTGATCAAAAGTTTTTCAAGTTAAAATGATCATGTCTGAGATGATCAAATGTTCATAATGTTATTTCAACAGTTAAAAAGGGTTTAAATGTTAAATGGTCATAAAGGCAGAAAATTTCATAAGTATGACCCATTCGCACGACTGGACCATGAGTATGGACCAATCATGCGAATGGATCATGCTCATGCATTAAATGGCCGAATGGACATGAGTATGAACCATTCACCCGAATGGCTTATCAGACTGATCCATTCGACCGAATGAGAGTGTACGAATGAGTCAGTTTACCGACTGAGCTTCAGTCGGACAATTAAATGTGCGAATGAGAGTGTGCGAATGAGTCAGTCGACCGACTGAGCCTCAGTCGGCCAACTGAATGTGATCGACTGAGCCAGTCACCCGACTGAGCTTCAGTCGCCCGACTGGCTCAGTCGCCCGAATGAACTGAGCGAATGAGGCCAGTCGGCCGATTGAACTCAGATTTAGTATTTAAAGGGCCATAGTCGATCGCATTCTTCTCATCACTCCCAATCGCCCTTATATCGCACATTGTACTGTTACGCTGCCCAAATTTCTTTAGACCTCGTTTATACATTCTTCTTGATCTTCTGACGTGCGTTTGCATTTATACAGGTATAATGAAGTGAAATCTCATAGAAATCAGAAGAAATGGTGCCCTAATTTGTGATGTTCGATTGAAACAAGAACCGGACCTTAAATGACCCAATAACCTACTGAAACTAAGTAACATGTTAAAAATAGTTCTAATAGGTTATTAGTTATGAGATTGCGAGTCTAAAGAACCATTAAACCACGTTTAATTACATGAATTGGTCAAGATTCGAACCTCAGTCGACCGAACAGTGGGTCATGCGACTGGTCGTCTGGATGAACTCCAATCGCACGATTGAGCCTTGCGAATGGGTCAATCGGCCGAATGTATTATGCGAATGAGCTCATTCGGCCGACTGAACCAGTCGCAGGCTCAGCCAATAAATTGAACTCAGTCGCCTGTTCATTCACCCGAATGAGTCAAGTCGCATGATAGGACAACCGACTGACCACAATCGCATGATTCATTCGCATGAATGAATCAGAATGAATTCAAACAAGATATTCAGAACTGAATTGTGGTATGTGACTTTCGAATGTTTTTGTGTCTTGTGTTTCAGATCAATGGCTGGTAGATGGTCTATCAACCCTAAGCACAATATATGTGCTCATCTAGACCATACTACTCGGAATGGTGCCGAGTTTACAGAGATCATTGCTTTTCTCAGGCAATCAAGGATCCACAAGGCCATCTTTACTCCATGTACTCCCTACAGGCCTTTACATCAGGCCTTCTGGGAGAATGCTTCTGTTGATCGTTAACGTGAGCCATATAGCATACGGAGCTCTATCTGTGGCATGGATATTGAGATTACTGCTGCTGATATTGAGAGAGTACTTGATCTGGGGGACGATACTGATCACCCCACCAGACTTCACCCGCTTACGGTGAGAGGATGTTTCCTGAGGATTAAGTACGCTAGGGACATCAACTTAGGTGTGCTCAGCAAGAGCAACCTGTGTCCCCAGTACAAGTACTTAGCACATGTCATTCTGAAGTGCATTGCTTCCAGGAGGGGTGGGTTTGATGATCTTTCAGACCAGATTTAGAATGCCTATGTGGCACTGGTGCTGAATCACCTCTTCAGCTTCTCGAGCATGATCTTTTCTTACCTTGTGGTGAATCTGGAGGCAAAGGGTAAGGAGGGTTTTTGCATGTACCCCAGATTCTTGTAGCTGATCTTCAATGAGAAGCTGCCATCACTTCCAAAGGAGCGCCACGATGCTGTGGCTTTAGAGATCATGGACGATACGACTCTGGGTCGTATGAGAGTGTACCGGGGTAAGCAGGTAAAACCCTAGGTAAAGAGACTGATAGGCCATCTAGCCAATGAGAGGTACGTGGCACCTGGTAAACATCAGTGGTGTCACGTAGATAGCGACTCTGATGATGAGCGGCTACAGCTCCCAGAGCATGACTCTAATGATGATGATAGCGGGGATGCTGGAGATACCATGCCCACTCGACCAAGGGTCCCCACTACTGATAGTACATCTCCTGTATCTGCCCCCACTGGAGATATAGCAGAGTCTGCTGGGTTCCACCAGGCTTTTATACCTGGTGAGGAAGAGGAAGAGTCAGATAAGGAGCCACTAACACGGACTGTGGGAAGTAAAGTGGTTCCCACAGAACATGGGCTCCGGGCGGTTGGTGAACGCCCCGGTAGATCAGGAGAGACTGCTGTTGACCCTACATATGATCCAGATCCGTCATGCCGTGTTCTAGGGGGAGCATCCTCCTCGACAGGATCGAGGAAGAAGAGGATGGCTCAGCCCCACGACATGAAGAAGAAGAAGCGCAAACTCACCTTCATCACCACCACAGCCACCACCACTACCACCTCTATAGCCATACCATCTGTCACCACAGCCACCACCACAGCCACCATCCCTACCACCATTCCTCCTAACACCGCTACCACGCTTCCATCCACCACCACTCATTCACACCTACATCACCACCCCTTACATCTATACCACCTCCAAACTTCACCACTGTCACCACCACCACTAGCCATCCTGTTGCACCATCTTCTTTCTCTCCATATCCATCAGGATCACCTCTTCCTCCCATTGGGGTAGAGAAACAGCTATCAGCGCTGAACCGTATGGTGATGCATCTGTTAGCAGCCGATGACGAGAAGACAGCATAGATTCGTCAGTTAGTGGATCTAACTACTGCGCAATCTTAGCAACTTTCTCAACAGGCTCGACTGATTGATCAGCAGGCTCAGCAGATGTCTCAGCTCCAGGAGCAGCATGACAAGAAGATTGAGGAGTTGGAGGCTGCAAACAAATCTCTGCAGCTAAAGCTCAAATGGTCTCCAGACGAGTCCTTAAAGATAGGAGAAGAAGATGAAGACGATGATATTGATGATGAAAGTGATGATGATGATGGTGACAATCATGAGGGTGATACGGATGCAAATGGTGATGATAATGTAGATGACTTTCCTGCTGCTGGTGCCACAGCTACAAGCGAAAGGAGGACCAAAAGAAATCAAGATCAGAGTGCCTCTACATCCGTCCCAGTAGCAAAAGAGATGAGGATACATGATAAGAGTAATCCTTAGTTATTTATGTTATTAAAATCATATGTACTCGAATTTTGTATTAAACTTATGAAATGAATATATATTTTAATGTTAAGAGTTTTGCTTTGAGTATTTACTAATGTTTGGTGTATTACATGTTTAAATCAAGCAGATCCAAATTATCAAAGGGATGAACACGATATTGCTCCCCTCCAACAGATCAAGACTCAACTAACCATGATTCTTGATCTGCAAGGGGTTGTCAGAAGATCAGTGAGTTACACCCCTGAAGAAAGGGAAATAATTCATGATCTTACTGATGAGCAACTGGCAGAAAATGATCAAGCTCAATCCCGATGAGATTGTAAAAGACGCTCCAACTTTTGAAAAAGACAGTGATGATGAGCTGAATGACATTGATGAGATAGAAATCGAGGACGTCACAGCAGTGCATTATCCTGAGTACGCTGACAACGAGGGAAATATGGTTCCCAATCTGGGTGAATCCCTAGTCAGTGATACATTCGAGATATTGGATCAGATGGAGCAAGAATCTGAGAAAATTGAAGAACAAGCCCAAGCCTCAAATGCCGATGTTGATATCAGAATGGCTGAATGGGGTGCATGTTTCGAGGAAATCCGAGCCCAACGCGCTGCTCCTAAACAGAATGTCTACACCAAACTCTACAAAGTGAAGAAACATCACAAGGTGTCAGGCAAGATTATTGCTTGGGCACATTTTGAGGATCTTAATGTTTATGCCATAAAGAGAGAGAAGGTTATTGAGTACTTTAGATTCCCACATGATCTAAAGACTCTACCTGGTTTTGAGCTCAACCAGCTAGCTAAATTGAAGCTACTATATGCTGACCCGAGGAAAATGTCAGACTGGTTTGAGGCTGCCCTGAAGAAGGAGTACCACACCAGGTGGGTCAACTTCAAACCTCAACAACCGACAAGGTATATCAAACGTTCTGAAGTTGATCCCATAACTGGTAAGCCCAAGATAGTGCTAAAGTGTAGTCCTCCAAGAACAATGTCAAGAATCCCTCTCAGGGAAATGCCACATGACTTCACTCCACATTTTAAATGGTGGTACTATGATTGGAGAACAGGGGAGGCGGTCATAGTTATGAACAAAGACGGAAAAATGGATACCATCAGGGTGTTTGACCCGATGTGGCTCACTAACTTGACTGCTGATGATGTATACACATTATACAAGTGGCCACTGTTCTATGACACGTAAGATATTGTACAAGCCCTCCAATTCCAAAATGTGATACGACTTTGCTTTGCGTTTGAGATACACGCAGGAGTCATAAGAGAGGAGAAGTACAAGAAGTATGAAGAGGTGATGAAGAAGGTAAGACATTAGATAGATCTAGGTCCAAGGGGGAGTTTGTTGATACATATGTACCTACATCCTGATATGAATGTAATATGTCTTGATTGTCTTACACTTATGTAATTGTTAGGTACTTAATGAAATATAAATGTTTGGTTGTGTTTATAATGTTTAATATTTCTTTAATGAGTTGTTTAACGCATATTGACTTGATTATATAGGTTTATGGTTGTTTGAATGAATCTTAATAATGTAATGACAAATGAATACATTCAAACTTAGCAATATGAAGTTCTCATGCGAATGGCCCATGCGAATGGACCATACGCATGAACAACTTCAGGCGAATGACTCAATCGCACGACTCAACCATACTAATGGTTCAGTCGCCCGAATGAGCAATCCTAACCTATAAATACCACCTCATTCGTGGAAAAACGTAAGCATTCATTCCAATTTGACTCCAGACGTACCCTAGCCGTCCAGAAGCCTCTAAGTTCGTACTCCAAGTTCATAGAACGTTGTAGATCGATTCCTAATCGATTCTTGATGTTAGATTCAATACGTTATTGTTTCTACGTGCGTTCTCACTGATTGGATCGCCAATCAAATAGGATTCCGCACTATTTGGTTTGGTTAACACGTTAATCAGTTGGTGTTTCGTTCAAATACTAGATCCTAACAAAGTCCTCAGGAATCTGGTCTAATCCTCCATGTTTATTAAATAGAGAGTGTATAATGACATGAAGGAGGTACTTCCATTAGGAGGAGACCTTACCCTTCTTGAAGGTTTTGACTGTGTAGTCCCCTTCATAGCCCATCTACCGGGATTAGTCATTTGAAGCAGATTTGGGGAAGTATAGATCGCCTTCTTCATCATCCAGCCATAGATAAGAGTTGATTATGGCTCGTGTGATGAAAACAGTCCTCCCCTGCACTTTGGCAGATAGTGCCTTCTCATAGTCCAAGATCACCTCTTGGGAGGTCCTCCAGAACTTAATGAGTTGTTCTTCATATAGTGGAGGGTATATCACGAAAGCGGTGAGGTAAGTTTGATTGAAAAAGGAAGTGGCAAACATCTGAGAAACCTGGATCTTCTTACATGACAACAGAGCAACTTGATTAGGTTGCCTGTGAAGTTGCATGGAAAAAACTAGCTGGTTTAGGGGTTCAGGTTTGGCCATTCTAGAAAGCTTTGAAGTGAATAAAGGTAAGAGCAAAGTCAGTTTCTGGGTGAATTTAGGGTTAGAACTTTTGTAGATGAAGAGTAAGAAGAAAGAGGGGGAACCGTTGTAAGGATATTTATATGGTAGGATTTTAGAAAAGTTAATGCAAAGGGATAAAACTTAAAATCCGGATGTCGATCGCATCTCTGAAAAAGTGCTCAAAAAGGTAGTTTTCTTGATAGTCTGAAATCTTCCAAAGGTAATTTGTCTTTGGGAGTTCTAAAGCCAATTTGAATTCCGAAGATATTCCTTAGCTTGATAAAAATTTGCTTGGAGCAGTTTGTAAGTATTACACTTAGAGTCTGATGGAACCAAAGAGTAACCAAAGAGCTCTCAGCATGCACATGTGAAGTACAAGGAAAGTACTTTGGAAGATTTGATATAACTCAGTGAATTATATTACTTATCAAATCTTCTGAAGCCGAAAGACCAACTCTTACCAAAGCCAAAGATAAAGTCTTCCGAAGTTTCAAATACAAAGTCTTCCGAAGCCAAGACTGATTTCTTTTAAAGACAGAGAAGGCATGTCTTCTCTAACATACTTTTAACAAAAGCTAAAACACCTTTTCGTTGCCATCTTTGAAGACTAACCAACTAGCATGAGTTGGTGAAAAGTCCATACTTTTGTCTACTGTAGATTAAGATGTTGAGTCTGTAACTTTCCTACTATGTACTTTTATCCTTTTTGTATTAGATAAGAATGTGAGCTATGGCATGTCATAGTCACTAGTTAAAAGGCAATCTCAAGTACTTGTATATTTATGAAAAGTCCATTGATCTTGTTATCTAGATTAGTGTTTCTAGTTGGCCTTCAAAGTATGACTAGGTGTAGGATGTAGTATAAAGTATTTAAAGTACTTGTATCTTTATGTAAGCTTTGTAACACTCGTAAGAACATGAGAGCAATATACATCTTTCTTGAAAACCATATGAGAGTGAGTGTTCTTATTATTGTTCTTTTACTTGTGTTCATTGTTCCATCTAAGCCGGTTCCCTATTTGATTTGCTAATTGTTATAACTCTCCTAACCTTGTGAAACTATTACATTAACCCTATTCACCGATCCTGCAATTGGTATCAGAGCATTTTAGGCTCTTGATTATAAGATCTCACCATCTTAGATCTCTTCAGTTTCGCTAAACACTTTTCAGCACAAATGGTAGCTATCTCAAAGGTTGATATGGAAACTGAAACAATGACAAAATCTCCACTGACCACTTAAGATCACTTTGATACTTAGTGCCAACGTATGGAAGAGTTAATTAAGTCTCAAGACATCAGGATTTTGAGATCTATTGTTGAAGGACCTCACATCCCAAGCACCTTTTCAGCCACTATTGGAGGTAGGATGATTCCAAAGGAAATGGCTGACTACTTTGAGGAAGATTGAAAGAAAATAGATGTGGATTAGAATTTCATGACCACTCTCCAAACTGCTCTTCCAAACTCTATCTAGAGAGTTTTCAAGAAGTGAAAAACTACTAAGCTACTCTGGGATGCACTGATGCTTATGTATGAGGGATGTGTGGAAGCCAAGGATAACAAGAAAGACCTCATGAAGCATTAGTTTGAGAACTTCACCAACAAGACAAGTGAAACCGTGACTCAACAATACTTCATGTATTTTAAAATTATGGATACTTTAATGGATGTTGGAGTAAAACTTGAGAATAAGGACATTGTGAGGATGTTCATGCTCTTTCTTCCCAAACCATGTACTCACTACTATGTGGCCATTAAGAGAACTAAAATTCTCTCTACCCTTACTCCCACAAAGTTGTATGGTATCCTTAGTAGCTACCAGATGGAGATGAAGATGCAAAATCCATCAAGCAGCTCTTCTAACAATTAACAGAGTTCGGCCCTTCATGTGGTTTGTAACATCCGCTATTTTTCCAAGTTAAAACCCAATCTTTAAGATCTATTATAAAAATTATAGTAAATTTTAATGGATCAAATGCATTAAATGTGTAATTTATATTATGAGTTATTCATTTATGAAACGTTCAGACAACTTCTAATTATTTATGGATTTTAAGTAATTCTTTTTCATAAGGTTATAAATTTATTAATCATTTTATAATAAATAATTAAATGGAAAAGTCTTATTATAATTTATAAAGTTATAAAATGAAATTTTAATAAACTTATAAATTTTTATATGTGAAAATAAATAATTAAATTATACAGATTAAAAGCTTTACAAAAATTATAAAGATTAACAAATAATTAATTTGATATATTATCCAAATTAGTTTTATAAGTATAAGGGTTAAATTGTAACTGTTGAAACTTAATATAAACGTTTCTGGCACAAAATAATAAAGTTGGATACTTGAGGGACCAAAAGTGTAAATATGTTATAAAACTAAATCAATTCTTCTTTCCCGTAAATCCGACCACCTTCGCCGGCCACTAACTCCGGCCACGGCTCCGGTGACTACGCAACCATCAATTTTGGGTGATTTTTTTTTACTAAAAACCGTCTCAAATCATTTTGGAACATGATTCGAACCTTAACATACCAATTAACCACATTTAAACACCCGTTTCTTGTCTAATCGATTACATAACCGACTCGCATTAAACCCTCTAGCCGTTCGAGCATTTACACATCATAATAACCTAATTAAACCAACCTGAACGATCATCTATCATTCACTAATCGTATACAACCTTCAATTCCATCTGAAACACAACACACATCACATACAACCATCATCATCATCTGCGACCTGCAACTTAATCGTGAAGCATGTTCGAGGCTCTTTTATACAAAATTGATAGAAGGCTTTTGCTTATCATCGACCTTAGAAAATAACTGCAAAGTTAATTTGATTTTCAACAACGTTTGCACCTTGAATCAACAATCACATCGTCGCGACTCGTTCTTAAACTTGAGATCATAAAATCGAACTCAATTATGTAAGTTACATATATCTTTATACTCGGTTTTACTCAAGGAATCAAAGCCGTATGTTTGATTTCGTTAACCATATCATTTGGATGTTCAATTTGATGCAACCCGAAACTAGGGTTCATATGGATTTAGGGGTTTCTTAAACAAGGTTTATAAAATATGATTTCAGAATCTTAACAGAAAGCAGGCCTTAGCCTACTGGATAACTCTATGAGCTAATGCAGCAGGGGTCCCGGGTTCGACCCCGGGCACCCCCAAATCTTTTTTTAAACCTTTCTTTTATTAAACTAAATCATAAATATTACTATTATTCTATTAAACTAAAATAAAATTTATGTTGATACTTAAATTTAATTTAAATTAATTTAATTTCTAAAGAATTTTGGTAATATAATCTAGTATTTTAAAACAAATAGCTTAACAAAAACTTTGTTAATTTTTGTTAAAATGTTATAAAAATATAGAATTTATAAGTTTAAGTATTAATAAAAATTATTTTTAAAATCTTTATATAATTCCTAAGACTTCTAAATCATATATATTTTAGTTCTTTATTTTTAAAAGGTTTTAATAATATGAAACATTTATAATAACTACTCAAAAGTTTAAAAACATTATAAATCAAACTTAAATACTATTAAGTTATTTTTCAGGTCAATTAAATAACTGATTATCAAGTTAATTATTTTGATCAAGTTTTAAAAATAATTAATTTTAGATTGATTACTTATTTTACACTCCACCATTACCTATTCAATTATTATTAACATTTAAGTGATATTACTATTAAATTTTACTAATGTTTCATTATCGTCTTATATTATAATTTCTAATCAACTTATTCCATGTTTATGTAATCAAAATATAATTGGTTATATTATTTTATTTAAACCTAATTATCAAAAAACCAAATTCCAAATGAAATCCTAATTCATGTTTACTTCTCAATCCCTTCTTTATTCTAATCCTAAGACACTAAATCTTAGGTTGAATCGTGAAGGAATCGTTGGAATCATCTTATCTTCTTATTGTTATTTTAAGTGCAACTTATAGCACGTGAGTTTTCCATGTGAGTTCTCCATGCCCCTTTTTACTTTATTTCACACCTTTTGGGGTGAAACATGTTAACCTTATAAACTTACACTTGTAAACATCTTGATACTTGTAAATGCACATGCAATTCATCTTTACTTTTTGTCATGGTTATTTGTGTTATTGTAAGTCTTATATGAGATACATATTTTGTTTACAATCATTAACTATTGCTAGCCTGGCGACGTCTTAGATCTTTGGGCCTGACAAGCCTATTTGATGCTATAGTCGATGTATTGCCGACTCCTGATGACGTATGCTTGTTCATCATGGGAACCAAATACACTTAGCCAATTTTATATACTTGTAATCAAGTCAAGGTTAGGTTGTAACTGTATGTTTTCTATAAGCTTACTAACTTCTAACCATGGACATGAATTGCTACTTGTAACCCTTTTATATATATATATACATATATGTGTGTGTTTAAACCATGGGAACTCACCAACTTTATAGTTGACCCTTTATTTTTTAACATGTTTCAGGTTCGATGCTTGAATATCTTCTTGTGCTCATTTAGGACTTGGACCTAGATTAATTGAAAGTCTTATGTTACTAGTTGTATCTTGATTGTTTTGTACTTACTTATTTTTCTTGTAATGTTTAATGAATAATGACATTTAATATTATTACAACTTAATTAGTTCCATGTGCTATGAGCAATCGTCTCCCATTCGTCCGCCCCGATGATTCCGCCGTCGGTCGGGGTGTGACATGGTTGAAAGGGATAGTAGAGAACCACAACATCATTTTATCTACTACCCTAACAATTCACAAAAGGGTCCTTTCATCACCTTTCCTGAGACACCAAGGGAGAGCTACATCCAAAGAAGCCCATTCTAAGAGACAAGCTTTGCTCAAGCCTTTGTGTCTGCTGATGAAAGTTATGGCAACTTTCTCTTAACTCTTGAAGACTTGGATATATCCATCCAGATGATCTACAAATACATGAAGATAGTCCAGCAAATGGCTCTTCTCACCAACAGAGTTAAAAAGTTCTACAAGAGAACCGAAAGGATGTTTCCCAACAATATATCCAGTGGAAAGTTTGGACTGGCTAAAAGCAAAGTGAAGTGTTACAAATACAACCAAATGGAATATTTTGCTAGGGAGTGCAAGGCACCAAGAACCAACGCTCGCCAAGCACAATCCAGGCCAAACTACACTGAGGGTGCTCCTAGACTTGAGAAGTCAAGCCAACCAAAACAACAAAATGTTGTCACTCTTAAAAAAGGAAGCTTTGACTAGAGCTTCCAGATCGAAGATGTTTCTCCCAACTAAGCATTGATGGCTGACCATGAAGAATCCAAGGTATTAGAACATCTTTGCACTCTTGAATGCATTGCTAAAGTAAATATATATATATAGGTCCTATAACATGGAAGTGAGATCAGAGCTTGAGTCCTTGAATATTTTGAAAGCTTATTTTAAAATAGCTAAAGATGATTATAAACTTGAAATAAAACATTTAGGGAAAATAATTTCAACTCTTAAGCATGAGCACACAAATTACAGGACTCAAATCAAAGATCTCATTACCAAGTTAACTGAATGTCAGGCTGAGCTTGGGATCAGCAAAGCTAAGGCAGAAAAATGTGTTATTAAAGAGGAAACCTTCAAGAACTTCATATATTAATCCTTTCATGCAAAGATTTTTTATTATAACAAACAGGGATTAGGTTCAAGTGAGATAGCTCATCCACACACATTATTATTTGTAAGACCTCCAAGGAGTAGAGCTTGTGAAGATGAGCTTTTCCTCATAGACCCCATGAAAGAAGAAAATAATATAAAGAGGAGATAGTGAAGGATGGATCTAAAGTGAGTAAAGAAGATCATCCTAATAAGGGTCATTATTTTCTTGGAGAGAAGAAAGAACCAAGGATGAACAACTTTGCTAGGAAGAACTTGATCAGGGTAGCAAAAAATAAAATCAAAGAAAGCCCAAGAGATCAAGACCACCTTCAACTTCAAGCAAAAGCAAGCTTTTATCTCTACTGGATTTGAAGTGGTGAAAGCTGAAGACTCAACCATGGACTCTAGTACTAGGAGTCCTAGTTCATGTCCAAATCATCCTGGTTAATAGAAGAAGGCTGATAAAATATGCATCATTATTGCATAGCCTAAACCATCCTGGTCCAAGAGTAAGCCTCACCCTAAGAAGCCTGTTGTATCATCTGTGAAGATGAAGAAGAAAGTGGAAAAAGAGCAACCTTAGCCTCTAACTTAGAAGAATAGTCTCAGAAGTATGCAAACTAATGTTGGTTTGTTGGACACCTTATCAAAGTTGTTTAACCTCTTAATCATGAAAAGGCAGCGGAATCAAAGCTTAAAAATATGTTTTATAAACTCAAATTTTAAAGCATATTATTTATCATTAACAAACCCAAGAACAAAGGATCAGATATATGTGAAAGAACTAGCTATCAAGCATAAATAACAACTAAATACAAACTCATGAAACTACCTTTCAAGAGCTGCCAAAACCGTGAGAATGAGGAAGGCGATGAGGTTCTTGAACGGCCAAAATACCAAGGATGGTGTCCTCAAGCTTGCATACCCACAAGCATTAAGCAAACACCTTTGTTGCTAGGATTTTGAACACCAAAATTGACCAAAAGGGGCTGCTGAAAAACTCTTTCAGCCGTGACTTTTCTTCAAGAGTAGAGAGAGTTTGGTCCGTTTTAGTTTTGCATGTAAGAGAGAGAGAGGAATGGAGTGTATGACTAGTTAATTGTGTCTACTTCCAAGACAACAAAATGAACCAACCACCCACAAGGGGGCGGCCGAATTGGGTTCAAAATGGGGTTTCCCCCCAATTTTTTCTTTCATTTAATTGTAACTAGATACTTAATAAGTTATGTAATTAACCTTTTAATTATATAACTCATACACACTATTATTATTTGATGTTATTTGTAACACCTATGAAATCTAGCCCAATTAAAAAAACTTAATGTATTATAGGACCCAATAAAGGTCTGGATTGAGTTGGGCTTACCAAAGAAAACTTGGAAAAGAAACTAGCCTTTTTAGGCCCAATAGGCCTAATAAGGGCCCAAACTTATAAACGAGGCCCATTTAAGGCCCAATACCCATTTACCATCAAAATAAATAAGTGATCATAAAATAATAAATTGAATTGTGATTCGAAGCAACTGCGATAAAAATTTAAACTAAAAACAGATTCAAAAACCATACCGTGTAAAGTTCAGTAACCTAACGCGTACTAACGTCTAATTTACATCGGAACTTACTTATAATGGTTTTATACCCTTCTAAAATCATTGTTAATCATGATACATACTGTAAACAGTGTTTTCTAAAAGATCCTAACCAAACGTGTATAATCAGCTATGATACGTCGGAAAAACGCGAATACCGGATACGCCCGCATTTTACCGATACCTGATACGTCAACTGAGCCCAGTAGCATCGTAAATATTTATCTAATTATTATATTTATTATCATATTCTAAATTAGAGAGTGAGACGATTATCCAGGAGCAATGTGGTTCGAGACGCGTCTGAAGCGTGGACCGGCCTGAGATTAGGTCCAACCCGAGAATTTGACGATAAATATACCGAATTCTTTTTATTTCGAAGAGAGGTAATTAAATATATCTGTTATAGGTCATCTAATAATATTCGATCCAAAGAACCGGTTATTACGCGATAACGAAGTTTTCGGGACGTATACGAGATTTTTAAATCAAGCCCACTCAAAAACCCTATGTATAAAAGCGAACATTTCCCTCATTCCTCATTTGCAAACCCTAAAACATCAGAAAAATGCTCCCAAGAGCTGCTGCAGCCGCAACCGCCGGAGCAGGAGGCTCCACGGCGGAGCAGCGACGGCGGGCGGCGGCGGAGTCCGGTGAACTTCTCAGCCTACCCCCACTAATCTCGACCCCCTGAATCCAATGGTGGTTTTAGTTCTTCTAATTCGCAATGATGATGGAGTTATGGCGGGGAGAAGGCAGCGGCGGCTAGGGTTCCGGCGAGGTTTCCGGCCGCCGGAGCCGGCGACTGGCGGCGAGTGGAGGCGAGTGCCGCCCATGCTCTTCTTCCTCTCGACGAGATCTTTCCAATGGTGGTAGTTGCGTTGTCTAACTCTTAGCGGTTTGAAAGTTATGGACATTTGAAGATGACGACAGCTAGGGTTTTAGCGATTTTGGTGGCTGCCGGTCGTGGCAGTACGGGCCGGAGGTATGGACCAATGGTGGTTGTGGTGGTTGCTGCTGTTTGAGGTGAAATAGCATCGTTCGACGCTGTATTGGTGGCTACATGTTGAATTCAAAGCAAGATCTTCGAGACTTGGTCGTTTGGAGTCGTTCTTCGGCGAGTTATACGGCGGCTCTAGGGCTGCCGGTGGTGCCCAGTGGCTATCCATGGTTGATCATGGCTGCAAGTGATGGACTACGGTGGTAGAAGCCTCAACCGCGGTGTTTGGTAACGTATAGTGTGGTTATGGTTGCGTTTGGTTGCAAAATAACAATGTAATAGTGATGTATGTAATCTTGGTGTGTTTCGGTTAGGTTAAACCTTGGTCAAAGCGGGTCAAACTGGTCAATGGACAGTGAACGCGATGCGGGTCGGATCAAACGAGTTCTAGGATGCGATATGGAAACGTTAGGTATAACCGTGCGCTAGACATTCATATACGTAAATATAATGATTATATACTAACTTGTGTGTGCGTTGAGCTACAAATATGTATAAAATGTTAACTAGTTTATAAATCATCATGAATGGATACGAAAATTTAAAATAACGTGAGCAATCGCATAATGAAAAACAACATTGGAAATGTATTCATATGAACAAAGATATTAGAAACATATATGAAGTTATCTAATCTCGTGTCATATAAAATCCTTACAAGGCGTATAGATTATTAATATATATAAAATGCAATTGTACATACCTATATTCATATATATATACAATGGATACTTTAGTTAACCGATGTTCACTCATAATTATTTAAGACTCATAATTCTATACTAATCCATCGTCTATTTATTATTAATAGTCGATAATCTTGTTATTATTGGAATAAATATTATTTGTATAACCCTTTTTATTCGATATAATGACAGCTATTATCGATATTCAAATTATTCTAGCATCATATTAACTACATTGTTGGTAGGAATATATCTATATAATTATGGAATATGGGTGACCTTTGAAGGTGTGCTTACACTTATTGTTTAAAATATATTTTTGGTTTGCTCTAAACGCGTTAAGAAGAATTAAACATATCTATTTGTGAACCATCTAAGTATAATATAATTAATAAGCTAAGCATTTTAACAGCCTATGTTAGGCGATCTTAAAAAGTATATATGCTATGCGCGTGAAAATAACATAATATCATGACATAAGAGTTCAAATCCATAATATTTGATGCATTTTAGATTGCTATTACTACCAAACATTTGACTACCTTCATACGTATGCAGGTAGCACACATTTAAAGAATCAGCATAACGTTAGAATAAAAGCATAAACAATATAAATATTATTAGAACATCTCATACAATAATTGTAACGTTAAAGATTTCTAATATCATCAATAATAATTATCTATAAAGATTGGAATCCCTATTATCAACCGATTATTGTTACAATCATTGTACAAATAATCATTTCTCGAATAAAGGCACTTATTAACCTAATAAGCGCGAATTAGTACTTCACGACTAATAATTTCACAAGAAGCTAAAGTACATCAATGATACTAAACGTTAACTTTAAGTTAACTAAAGAGCTCAACCGCACGCATGTAATGACATCGTGCTAATTTTAAACATGAATCTCATATGTTGTAATTAGGATTGCTTTGTTGGTGACCTTTACTTCTCTTTACCGAGCTCAGAATTTATATAAGGATACCAGGTGAGTTCTAGTGATTCCCTTTTTTACTACTGTTTTGGGGTGAAACATGCTCTGTTATTTATGAACAATATTTGTGCTTTGCTTGGCGATTGTATGTGGGATTTATGGTTACCTGCTGATACTTATATCATGATCATCAATTCTTTCGTGAATCGCTTGTTTTATATGGATAGATCTATCTAGGGAATCCCCCACACACAGTGGCTTCCGTTCCAGGAAGGGTACCCCACTGAGATCCTAAGGGGTCGTTTGTGGCATGTGACAGGTTTTGTTAAGAAACTATGGTGAACCATCCGGGCAGGTATGGATCACTGGTTTGGGGCTCAGTTCTTCCTTCGGGAATATCTGGTTAAACACAACTTTAGAAGAGGCCAACTGGGACTAAGTGCAGGGTTGATTATGATTCTCCCACGATGTTGAAACTATGATTCATTCCCTTTTATCAAATGAGGATTTTTTAAGTCCTTTTTGTTTTTAAACTTTAAGCACTTGAAGTCACCAACTTTATGTTGACACAAAATCTTTTGAGCATGTCTTTCAGGTACAGTTAGGTAGCTTAGCTGAGTTATAGAAGATATCTAAATCCGAAGCAAGAAGTGAGGGTAGGTGTTGAAGGAAAAGGTCGAGCCTAGAAGCCTTAGTTACTGAAGCCTCAGGAAATGTTGACCAAGTGATTGATCATGATACCTATAGATGGTAGATTGAGACACCTTGTAAACTGAAACTAAGACAATATTCTAATGTAACTATTGTGAGATGCATTGTAATAAACCATTAAGTTTCCGCTGCATTTTGGTTGTTGTTTACCAATCGTTACGTCCCGCCTCTCTGGGCCCGAGGTGTGACAGATTAGTATCAGAGCCAAAGGTTGTAGAGAAGTAGGTCTGCTTCACGAGACCTAAACTACAACCATATGAACCCTATAGGACCACCTTTGTAAGAAGACTTTTTTCGAGTTTAGTTAAGCCAAGGTAATAGGAAAGTGGGTTGCTTCGCGATACCTAAGCTACAACCATAAATAGGACCAGCCTGGTAGGTTGTTTCCGTGAATTAGTGATCTAAAGTTTACGACATAATAGATTCCATTAAGGACACTCATCTTTAATCTGTATACCTCATGGGATAGATATTATTAAGAATTCCTTACCCTATAAGAAACCTTGTTGCATTAGGGTACTACCTATGATAGGTGCAACCGAGTAAAACTAAGAATATTCGGAATCTTCTGGAGTTGACTACTAGGACCCCTGAGCACTGGGACTAGGTATATTATGAATCAAAGATGTGCAAGTATATTAAGACTTAAATTCTGGGGAGATACTTATCAGATTGCACAACTGACTTTTGACACTATATGAAACAACTGCTATTAGTTGAATACTTGATATGACTTGTGTCGTTACATGAGACGACTGCTTTAGTGATACTTGCTTATATGCTTCATTTATTTGATGATACTTGTTGGAATACAGTGATAGGATAGCAACCATGATGCCTTTTTGTTTGATCTGCTCCCTAGTATAGCATGTACCTGACTGCTCATTTATTACTGGGTTTGTTGAACTGTACTGAAAATGGTTGGGTTAGCAAGAATGTTAGCATAATTAGAATCTCAGTGTACTTAATTGCAGATGATAACCAAATGAAAATTTTGACTCCCCGACCTAATTACACAAAACTTGAAACTTATGATGGGAACAACTAGAATGATAGTGTAAGGTAAATTGACGATTACGGGTGCATACGTAATGGTGTATTTACAGGTACCCTTGAATTCTGGTGGGCCCTGTCATGTAAACTAATATCAAGGTATAACACTCAAGGAACTAGTACATACAAGATTAAACACAAATATCCAATGTATACTCAATAATTATAAATTTAAAACTTTCATGCCGAGAGAAACCATTTAACACTTGAAGAGCTACCAAGGACGATATTGTAGTAACTATCCCTTTTTCTTTCTATCTCTTTCTTTGTTCTGCCCTCCTATTGGAAGTATAATGATACAACTATCCAACCCAACAGATCATCAAATGTTGTTTCAAACCCAACTAGTTTCGTGCTGAAAGTATGGCACTTCACCTAAGTTGTTTGTGTACTTTAGCCGCGCTATTTTTTTTCGCGATGTCTGAAAATTTCTTCCTACCTAGCATAGAACTCGACAAAACATCCTCAACATAGTAAGGGACCCCCTAACCTAATGGTTGTAGCCGAGAATAGATCGGAATAACAGATTTACGAGAAGCACCTCTTGTGATCAATGACATAGAAGACTTGTCACTTCTTTCTTCCCTAGTAGCTCGCACTTTTTAGGACATTCTAGAGTCTAGAATCCCTCGGATCATTTTCTTAAAGTCCTTGATGAATATAACTCCTCTACACCTATTCATGGTAATAGAACCCCTTAACCCAAGCACTATTCTTAAATATCAGCTTCGATAGTAATTAACCATCATTTTTCATAGTACTATGCTTGTGAAATCCTCATCATCCTCAACCGTTAGTCACCCGGTAATAAACTTCGATTGAAACATAAGTTGAAGTATTTTGACCATGCTTTTAACTGGCGTGTTCTCGGCAACCTTTCGAGTGCCAGAATAAGTACGAAATGAAACCTCACTCTATAGCCCTGATTTCCACAAGGATAATAGCCCGAGTGCTAGTGTATTTCACCGAGAAAATCTGATCTTCGAGCTTTCGAAACAAAAATTTGAATCTACAATGTTGGTGAATTCCCTGTTTTCACACACTTTGTCCCGGACTTATTCTTATGAAATTCTTGGACTATCGATGGTGCTAATCACACTAAACCCATGATCATGACCGTCAACGTAAAAACTCATGGATGTCAGTGCGGACAACCCTGGATACTCGTAAAATCATCTCTACCTCGAGAGCTCTACTATTTGGGTGATGAATTCGTGATACGAGAGCAAAGATCACAAAGTTAGATTATAATCTGACGTCATACTATATGATAAATAGAGCCATAGTTAGTTTCCTTTTTGCTAGCAATCACCTTGATGAAGTTCAAGACTCGTTCGAGTCAAGGTGTCGACGATAATTAATAACTCACCTAGGAAGACTCTCAGTTGGGCTTAAAGGACTGTGTTACTCCAAAAGATGTATTAAGAAGCATAGAAGATCATCTACAAGAAATGACATGTGTTAAATCACTTGAGGTCCAACTACGACGAAGTAATGAACATGCAGAAGATAGTAGGCGAGAAAGACCAGCACAGCAATCACCGGTCGTTAGCATTAAATATTTTCCCCTCTAAATTTCTAAACCTTTTACAGAGCAATTCACCAATAGCATACCCTAGTAAACTCCGTACGTTGAAATCCGAGCCAGAAGGCTTGCTATCATATTTCAGTGGAACAATTGATAGGCCTATAAGTTACTAGGGTTTAGATGAGGTTACTTGTTGCACGAATGGACCCCCTACAGGGTACGTTACTTTGGAGAAAGGGAAGCGAGAAAGAGGTCATCTAGAAGGTTGACCTTGATTGGGAAGCACTATAAGGGAATTAGTGGAAGCATATACAACGATTCTGTAGATAAGATAACAGCTGGAGTTGCCCTAAAGGAAGGTGAATCGGAGAGAAGCAGTGATGTATCGTGGTACGAAATTCGGAGTATGTTAAAAAGCTCGTGGAAGGAAGGGAGATCCGACAACTGTTAGATAAACGGTTCATAGGACATAGTGTGTCACCTTGAAGAACCCTAATACACTTTGTGGGAAGTGGAATGGAATACTCTTAATATGGACAAACTATCAAGAGTTGAATAAAGTTACCTGGAAGAAGTGATATCCCCTTTTCCAAAATTGTTAACCTGCTTAATCAGTTGCAAGATACTGATTACACTTCTAATGTTATCAGCCGAGAATATAAGTGAAACGACGTTACCAAGGTTGCATTTAGAATTCATTAGAGTCAATATGAAAATCACATTCAAGCTTGTTTGGGCCGGTTCACACACCCACGCTATTTATGAGCCTGATTAATGGGATTCTGTAAGCCATACTTAGGCATGCTTGTTATCTTGACATTGCTAATGAGCATGAAATTCGAGACTATTCGCTAAAATTTGGGGCTATCTAAGTCCTAGAAGTAGTAAAAACTCATTGAGATACGTCAATGTTTAGGGTTAAGCGAAAATTTTAGAAGGATCAATAAAAGCTCCACTCATGCAGCTATACAACTGGCATTGTAATCCCAGGAATATGCCAAATCCGTTTGGACACAGATCAGAAGGCTTCTGATGTGTGTTGATGCAATGGTACAAGGAAAGCTTCTAGCCGCCTGACAATTCAAGAAACATGTGAAGAGATTACATTATACATGAACGGGAACTATGGGGCGCGACTTTTACAAAATAAAATATGCATTTGGATACATTAGCTGTACTACTCTCCCAACTACCCATTAGAATACTAGTTCAAACTTAATAGGGTGTTCAGCAACCGGTAATATCAACTGCATTGACAAGTGCGGATAGGAGGCCATCATCCGCATTTGTCCTAAGATGCTCGCATTTCTAAATGTGAAAGAGCAAGGCTTGGCCGCGCTTGTCATTACTTACCCGCTTTGATGAATGCGGATAGCCTACCATTAGGCTTTTCTTCTACTGACTTCACTCGTATCACATTGTGAACTTGCGAATTCTTCCAACGTCAATTCACAAGAGCTTATGACGCATCCTGTATGGGAAAACTCTCGACATGCGTAAGTTAAGAAAGGTGGAACTACTCGAAGACTAGGATTATCACATGCAGTATCGTTCTGGAGTAGGAAGGTTGGAAAAGTAGTGACCTTTGTGTGCGACCTAACCTCTTCATTCTTATTAATCGTGAAAACTTCTTAGTTTTAGCTTTGTGGGAATAATCATGCGGTTCCTAAATATTAATCTATACTCCTTGGGGAACCCACATCCTCCTTGATCTGAAGTCTTTAATCTATGACATCTTATGACCTATTACCTTATGATTCTAAGGAGTTAATAGTGACGTATTGCCGACTTGACTATTAAGTCTAATTGAAGGCATTCACATCAACATCTGATACTTCACAACCATTCATAAGATTCTTCGTGAGGACGGTGATATTGCCAGGATTTTTAGTATTTGTCTCCTTGCTAGATCTACCTAGTAGGATTATGTATTGAACCACAGGGGAGAATCTCTTCTTGTTAATTTTGTACAAATGTTAAATGATATGATTGTGAAGCCAAAAATCTATTCATGAATCGACTCACTGATTTTGTCAAACATGTTCTAACGTTGGGATAATTACTTGAAGCTAAATCAAACCCGGTTGTTTGATACCTAATCGACAACTTTCGTCCTGGAATGCTCAGCTGAATAACTTTAAAACCCCCAAGACTCATACTACGAGTGTATCACACTCGGAAACAATGTTAGCGATACTAAAATTTCGAGGACGAAATTTCTTAAAGGAGGGAAGAATGTAACACCTTTGAAATCTAGCCCAATTAGAAAAACTTAATGTATTATAGGACCCAATAAAGGTCTCGATTGAGTTGGGCTTACCAAAGAAAACTTGGAAAAGAAACTAGCCTTTTTAGGCCCAATAGGCCTAATAAGGGCCCAAACTTATAAACGAGGCCCATTTAAGGCTCAATACCCATTTACCATCTAAATAAATAAGTGATCATAAAATAATAAATTGAATTGTGATTCGAAGCAATTGCGATAAAAATCCAAACTAAAAACAGATTCAAAAACCATACCGTGTAAAGTTCACTAACCTAACGCGTACTAACGTCTCATTTACATCGGAACTTACTTATAATGGTTTTATACCCTTCTAAAATCATTGTTAATCATGATACATACTGTAAACAGTGTTTGCTAAAAGATCCTAACCAAACGTGTATAATCAGCTATGATACGTCGGAAAAACGCGAATACCGGATACGCCCGCATTTTACCGATACCTGATACGTCAACCGAGCCCGGTAGCATCGTAAATATTTATCTAATTATTATATTTTTTATCATATTCTAAATTAGAGAGTGAGACGATTATCTAGGAGCAATGTGGTTCGAGACGCGTCCGAAGCGTGGACCGGCCTGAGATTAGGTCCAACCCGAGAACTTGACGATATATATACCGAATACGTTTTATTACGAAGAGAGGTAATTAAATATATCTGTTATAGGTCATCTAATAATATTCGATCCAAAAGACCAGTTATTACGCGATAACGAAGTTTTCGGGACGTATACGCGATTTTTAAATAAAGCCCACTCAAAAACCCTAGGTATAAAAGCAAACATTTCCCTCATTCCTCATTCGCAAACCCTAAAACATCAGAAAAATGCTCCCAAGAGCTGCTGCAGCCGCAACCACTGGAGCAGGAGGCTCCAAGGCGGAGCAGCGGCGGCGGGCGGCGGCGCCACGGCGGCGGCGTCGGAGTCCGGAGAACTTCTCAGCCTACCCCCACTAATCTCGACCACCTGAATCCAATGGTGGTGTTAGTTTCTTCTAATTCGCAACGATGATGGAGTTATGGCGGGGAGAAGGCAGCGGCGGCTAGGGTTCTGGCGAGGTTTCCGGCCGCCGGAGCCGGCGACTGGCGGAGAGTGGCGGCGAGTTCCGCCCATTCTCTTCTTCCTCTCGATGAGATCTTTCCAGTGGTGGTAGCTGCGTTGTCTAACTCTTAGCGGTTTGAAAGTTATGGACATTTGAAGATGACGGCAGCTAGGGTTTTGGCGATTTTGGTGGCTGCCGGCCGTGGCAGTACGGGCCGGAGGTATGGACCAATGGTGGTTGTGGTGGTTGCGGCTGTTTGAGGTGAAATAGCGTCGTTTGACGCTGTATTGGTGGCTGCATGTTGAATTCAAAGCAAGATCTTCGAGACTTGGTGGTTTGGAGTCGTTCTTCGGCGAGTTATACGGCAGCTCTAGGCTGCCGGGGGTGCCCAGTGGCTATCCAAGGTTGATCATGGCTGCAAGTGATGGATTATGGTGGTGGAAGCCTCAACCGAGGTGTTTAGTAACGTATAGTGTGGTTATGGTTGCGTTTGGTTGCAAGATAACAATGTAATAGTGATGTATGTAATCTTGGTGTGTTTTGGTTAGGTTAAACCTTGGTCAAAGCGGGTCAAACTGGTCAATGGACAGTCAACGCGATGCGGGTCGGATCAAACGAGTTCTAGGATGCGATATGGAAACGTTAGGTATAACCGTGCGCTAGACATTCATATACATAAATATAATGATTATATATACACTTATGTGTGCATTGAGCTAAAAATATGTATAAAATGTTAACTAGTTTATAAATCATCATGAATGGATACGGAATTTTAAAATAACGTGAGCAATCGCATAATGAAAACAACATTGGAAATGTATTCATATGAACAAAGATATTAGAAACATATATGAAGTTATCTAATCTCGTGTCATATAAAATCCTTACAAGGCGTATAGATTATTAATATATATAAAATGCAATTGTACATACCTATATTCATATATATATATACAATGGATACTTTAGGTTAACCGATGTTCACTCATAATTATTTAAGACTCATAGTTCTATACTAATCCATCGTCTATTTATTATTAATAGTCGATAATCTTGTTATTATCGGAATAAATATTATTTGTATCACCTTTTTTTTCGATATAATGACAGCTATTATCGATATTCAAATTATTCTAGCATTATATTAACTACATTGTTGGTAGGAATATATCTATATAATTATGGAATATGGGTGACCTTTGAAGGTGTGCTTACACTTATTATTTAAAATATATTTTTGGTTTGCTCTAAACGCGTTAAGAAGAAGTTAAACATATCTATATGTGAACCATCTAAGTATCATATAATTAATAAGCTAAGCATTTTAACAGCCTAAGTTTGGCGATCTTAAAAAGTATATATGCTATGCGCGTGAAAATAACATAATATCATGACATAAGAGTTCAAATCCATAATATTTGATGCATTTTAGATTGCTATTACTACCAAACATTTGACTACCTTCATACCTATGCAGGTAGCACACATTTAAAGAATCAGCATAACGTTAGAATAAAAGCATAAACAATATAAATATTATTAGAACATCTCATACAATAATTGTAACGTTAAAGATTTCTAATATCATCAATAATAATTATCTATAAAGATTGGAATCCCTATTATCAACCGATTATTGTTACAATCATTGTACAAATAATCATTTCTCGAATTAAGGCACTTTTTAACCTAATAAGCGCGAATTAGTACTTCACGACTAATAATTTCACAAGAAGCTAAAGAACATTAATGATACTAATCGTTAACTTTAAGTTAACTAAAGAGCTCAACCGCACGCATGTAATGACATCGTGCTAATTCTAAACATGAATCTCATATGTTCTAATTAGGATTGCTTTATTGGTGACCTTCACTTCTCTTTACCGAGCTCAGAATTTATATAAGGATACCAGGTGAGTTCTAGTAATTCCCCTTTTTACTATTGTTTTTGGGGTGAAACATGCTCTGTTATTTATGAACAATATTTGTGCTTTGCTTGGCATTGTATGTGGGATTTATGGTTACCTGCTGATACTTATATCATGATCATTAATTCTTTTGTGAACCGCTTGTTTTATATGGATAGATCTATTTGGGGAATCCCCCACACAGTGGCTTCCGTTCCAGGAAGGGTACCCCACTGAGATCCTAAGGGGTCGTTTGTGGCATGTGACAGGTTTTGTTAAGAAACTATGGTGAACCATCCGGGCAGGTATGGTTCACTGGTTCGGGGCTCAGTTCTTCCTTCGGGAATATCCGGTTAAACACAACTTTTGAAGAGGCCAACCGGGACTGAGTGCAGGGTTGATTATGATTCTCCCACGATGTTGAAACTATGATTCATTCCTTTTTATCAAATGAGGATTTGTTAAGTCCTTTTTGTTTTTAAACTTTAAGCACTTGAACTCACCAACTTTATGTTGACACAAAATCTTTTGAGCATGTCTTTCAGGTGCAGCTAGGTAGCTTAGCTGAGCTATTGAAGATATCTAAATCCGAAGCAAGAAGTGAGGGTAGGTGTTGAAGGAAAAGGTCGAGCCTAGAAGCCTTAGTTACTGAAGCCTCAGGAAATGGTGACCAAGTGATTGATCATGATACCTATAGATGGTAGATTGAGACACCTTGTAAACTGAAACTAAGCCAATATTCTAATGTAACTATTGTGAGCTGCATTGTAATAAACCATTTAGTTTCCGCTGCATTTTGGTTGTTGTTTACCAATCGTTCCGTCCCCCCTCTCTGGGCCCGGGGTGTGACATTATTTAACCAATTTAAATAACATTACAAATAATACCCATGAACAAAATATCTTTATAAGTTGTTCCATCTCATATACAATTTATTTAGAAAACCCATTTTCAAAATTGGTGTAATTATTTAATTGCATGATCATATCATCAGTTATATATTTATTGGTGTTTGCTAAGCTTGTTATTGGGTATGACCCGACTTGGATCATAACGTACTAACCACATCATTGTTCTATGTGTCTTGGGCATAAAGAATCCAAAAATTTCCCACTTGCACAAGATTCATAAAAGATTCATGCAAGTAGCAAATACCACCTAACAACAGTTTACTACCCTTAATACGCATGGCTAAAGTCATTCAATAATATCATCCCCTTCAAGTATCCAACTTGAAATGATTTAGGTGAATCAATCATTTATCCTTTTGTTACAGATGTCATGTTAAATCCAAGGACACAGAATGATCATTCCTTGTTGATTTAACTTAATCAGGCCTTAGACATCTTGCTCTCAACGAATAAGAGGAACAAATTCCATTTTGACTACATACGTTTCTCACAATTACCATGTGTCACACCTGAACATAGCCTTATGTACTGTCCATTATTTTGAGAGTAGTGAAGAACTAGTTCAATGTATAACACTTTGGTGAATATTAAAACCCAATATGTATCTCAGGTCGGAGGATACCAAATGATATTCATCTTTACTCAAATATACTTATGATCAATCAAGAAGATTCCATGTAGTAAAATTTGAGACGCGGATCAGTCCAACATTCGTATCCCACAAATATCTATGAACCTTGGCAGCAACCAATTGCTCTATATTCATGCCTTATGAATATCCACCAATCCATGTTCATAATAGTCTTACGTTCATATTTGTTCCCACAAACATGACTAACTACGGACATTTAGAATAATAAACATATTCATGGATGTATACATGCTAAGAGGAACATAACTCAGAATATAACAAATATTTAAAAAAGTTAAATATTACAATTGTGCCAAACTTTTAAATACTAAACATATCAATTCCAATCACTAGAATATCGTAGTCCTAAGGCACAAGTATGACTTTCATGCTTTGCCCTTTCAAGGAGCTTCGTGAGTGGATCTGCAATGTTTTGATCGGTGTGAACTTTACGAATACATATCTTTCCTTTTTCAACTTCATCCCTTATGTAGTTGAATCTCCGCTCAATGTGTCTAGTCTTTTGATGTGCACGGGGTTCCTTGATTTGAGCAATCGCACCCTCGTTATGACAAAAGATTTCTAGGGGGTCTTGAATGGTAGAGACCACCACTAGATCGGTAATAAATTTCTTTATCCATGCAGCTTCCTGAGCTGCTAATGAGGCGGCTATGTATTTGTATTCTATAGAGGACAATGCTACCACGTCTTGTTTTGAACTCTTCCAGGACACTGCTCCTCCATTCATAATGAAGACATACTCCGATTGTGATCGAGAATCATCTTGACCAGTTTGGAAACTTTCATCTGTGTAACCCTTTACAACGAGTTCCTCTTCATCAGATCCGTATATTAGAAACATATCCTTAGTCCTCCTAAGGTATTTCAATATACTTTTAACAGCTATCCAATGGCTATTACCTGGATTCTGCTGATATCTGCGTGTCATGCTTAACGCGCATGGCACGTCTGGTCTAGTGCATATCATCGCATACATGATGGATCCTATAGCAGACGCATATGGGATGTCCTTCATTTGATCTTGCTCATCCTTTGAGCTTTGACATTGATATGTACTCAATAATGTCCCTCTTTGAATATGTACCATACCTTATTTAGAATTTTCCATCTTGAACATTTTCAAGATTTTATCAATATATGCACTTTGGTTTAAACCTATCAACCGCCTCGATCTGTCCCTACAGATCTTTATTCCCAAAATATAGGCGGCTTCACCGAGATCTTTTATGGAAAAACAACTTCCAAGTCAGGTTTTAACACCTTCCAAGGTTGGAATATCATTTTCAAAAAGTATTATGTCATCAACATACAATACTAAGAATGTAATTATGCTCCCACTAGCCTTCTTATATACACAAGCCTCGTCAGCGTTCTTGATGAAACCAAATTTCTTGATCTCTTCATCAAAACGTTCACTCCAACTTCTCGATGCTTGTTACAATCCATAGATTGATCTCTTTAACTTTCATACTTTATTAGGATGTCGTGGATCGACAAAACCATCAGGTTGAACCATATGGACAGTTTCTTCGAGATGTCCATTAAGAAAAGCGGGTTTGACATCCATTTGCCAAATCTTATAGTCATAATATGCAGCTATGGCAAATATTATCCTAATTGACTTTAGCATTGCCACAGGCGAGAAGGTTTCATCATAATCAACCCCTTGAGTTTGAGTGAAACCTTTTGCTACAAGTCTTGCTTTATAAGTATCCAAGTTTCCATGCATATCCGTTTTCTTCTTGAAAATCCACTTGCATCCAACCGGTTTGGAGTTAAGTGGAGGGTCAACCAATTCCCAAACTTGGTTGTCATACATGGATTACATCTCTACGTTCATGGCTTCTAGCCATTTGTCACAATCTGAATTGGACATTGCATCATGGTATGTAGTTGGCTCATCGGAGTCAACCACGTAGCATCCATTCATGAAAAATCCATATCTTTCAGGTGGAATGCTAACTCTACCAGATCTGCGAACGTTTTGTGTGTATTGGTCAACCTCTTAATCATCATCAACAACCTCTTGTTGATTGCTAGTGTCAACCAAACGTGTATCGGCTTGTGGATCTTGATCCTCATCAAATTTCACTGTTCAATATGTCATTCCTTATATAGGAACTTAGCTTCCAAGAACTCTGCCTTTCGAGCTCTGTTGGATCAAAGAAGTAGTATCCTATACAGTCTTTGGGATATCCAACAAATATACACTTAGTGGATCGACTTTCCAACTTGTTTTGGGTGTTTAGCTTAACATAAGCTTCACAACCCCATACTTTTAAATATGATAGCGATGGAACTCTTCCATGCCATATTTCAAAATGTGTCGAATCCAGTTTTTTGGTCGGGGCCATATTCAAAATACGAGCCATGGAGAGCAATGCGAAACCCCAAAGTGATAGAGGTAGTAAGCTGATTGCCATCATAGATCAAAGCATATCCAATAGGGTTCGGTTTCTCCTTTCAGACACACCATTATGTTGTGGTGTTCCGGGTGGAGTAAGTTGTGAGACGATCCCACAACTTCTTAGATGATCCTGAAAAGCCTGACTGAGGTATTCACCTCCTCTATCTGAACGAAGAACTTTGATAGATTTGTTGAGTTGATTTTCTACTTCATTCTTGAAGATTTTGAACATTTCAAAAGCTTCATATTTATGTGTCATCAAGTACACATAACCATAGCGACTGAATCGTCGGGTAAAGTAATGAAGTATCTTTCACCATTTCTTGTCATTGTCTTAAAAAGACCACATACATCCGAATGTATGATTCCCAATAAGCCTTTTGCCCTCTCATTAGTAACACTAAAGGGCGACTTGGTCATCTTACCTTGTAAACAAGATTCACACTTATCAAATGAACTTTTTTCATTTGTTTCCAAAAGACCATTCTTTTGAAGTGTTTGAATCTGATTCTTGTTTATGTGACCAGACTACAATGCCAAGATATGAATCACTTAAACCCATTTTAAGTTTCTTGGTGCTTGTTTGGATAAAATGAGTTATTAAAGGATGAATCATCATGAACCAATTCATAGTACCATTAAAAGGCATAGCCTTAAAATAAAAATACATCATCCATACAAACATAAATACCATTGTTGTTACAAACTTTAATTCATAACCACATTGTTAAAAGGGAAACAAAAATTATATTCCTACTCAAACTAGGAGCATACAAAATGTTCTTAAGAACAACTTCCAAACCATTTGAAAGTTTCAAAATATAGTCTCCTTGGGCTTCGACATCAACTTTTGCTCCATTGCCCATGTAGAGACTTGTGTCTCCCTTCTTGAAGTGCTTATTTCTTTTGAACCCCTGCAACAAATTGCAAATATGAGTTCCACATCCGGTATCCAATAGTTTGAGAAATAATATTTAAACCAATATGAATCTTGAAAGTTGTACCTGAGGTTTGCCCAGCATCCCTCTTGTTTCTCATCTCTTTGAGATAGTTTGGACAATTCCTTTTCCAATGTCCTATCTCACCACAGTCAAAGCATGGATCGTTCTCCGTTACCTTAGTCTTCTTAAGCTTAGTCTTTGGAGGTTCCGCTTTAGCCTTTCCTTTCCCTTTGCCTTTGATGTACCCATTTCCTTTGGCAACATTTGCCTTGGGATCGGGAAATGGCCTTTTCTTATAGCCTCCCTCATTGATCGAAAGAACAGGTAGAACCTTTCTACCCATCCCTGCCCCGGCTATTTTGACCATTGCATGAAGCTCACCAATGCTCTTGTCCCACCCGTTCATATTGTAATTCATTATGAACGTCTCAAACCTTTTAGTTAGGCCATTAAGGATCAAATCCGTGGCCAACTCCTTTGAGACGGGGCAGTTAAGCCTCTCGAGGCAATTAATGTGGCTTTTCATCTTAAGTACATAAGATGATCCGATTGGGTTTCTTCCTGTGGCACGCATGAAGCGCTAGAATCGGTTCGAAGCGCTCTAACCCTAGCTTGTTGAAGGAACATTTCCTCAATGGGTATCATGTCATATGCACCAGAGCTCCAAATCCTTTTGGAGTTACGGGAATCAGAGTTCCCAACATGAGGCAGGAACCGCATGGAATGCTTCAGTGACTGAAGCCAATCGTTATAGGCCTCAACATCCTCGGGGTCGGGTTGGTCAGGAATGGGATCGTGGAGGACCATAGGCCTTTTTCTTTCGCTTGAGAAAATTCTCAACTTTCAAAACCAGTCCATAAAGTTATTATGGTTAAGACGATCCCTCTCTAAGATAGTTCTCAGTGATAGGGATGGACGGTTCGGGGGGTACATTATTGTTTGCGCCATTGCTACAATAATTAATAAGTTAATTAGTATTTTTGTTCAATCGCACGACTGAACCATACTTATGGTCCAGTCGCACGATTGAACAATACTAACCTATAAATAGACCCAATTCATGGAAAAACAAAAGGATTCATACTATTACGATTCCAGACGTACCCTAGCCGTCCAGAAGCCTCCCAAATCGTTCTCCAAGTTCACAGAACACATTAGATTGATTCCTAATCGACTTCTAACATTAGATTCAATTCTTGATTGATTCTTCGTGTGTTCTCACTGATTGGATCGCCAATCAAATAGGATTCCGCACTATTTGATCTGGTTTACACGCTAATCACTAGGTATTTCGTTCAAATACCAGGTCCCAACAAGTGGTATCAGAGCTTTGGCTCTTGATTACGTGTGATTCAATCAAGATTGCATAAAAGTTTGTGTTTTTGCAGCAAAAACGCAATCTTTGCTGTCAAAAGTGATCTTGGACGTTCCCTGCTCATCAAAGTTTGGTTTCTACGGACTTAGGCGATTAGAACTTGTGAAATTTCAAATTTTTACGGCTGAAACACGTCAAACCTAGAAAATTTCGCAAAACAGCAGCTTCAGTCACACGAGTGACCCATTCGCACGACTGGACTCCATTCGCGTGACCCATTCGCATGATTGGACCTAGTCGCACCTTCATTCGGCCGACTGAACCGTTCGTTCGCATAGCTCATACGCACCAGATTCATTCGCACGACTGAACCAATCGCCCAGTTCAGCCGCACGATTGAACCAGTCGCAGAGTTCATACGCACGACTAGACCATTCGCATCCTTCAGTCGCATCAGTGAAAGCTTGTTTGATTAGACCTAAAGTTTTTCGCCATGGAAGATCAGATGTCAGCCTTTACTACTGGGAAGGACTCTAGGATACTAAACCTACTGTTGCTTGAGAGTGAGGTGGGTAATCATAATAAACCACCAAAGCTCTTGACTTTAGATGAGTTTCCCCACTGGAAACAACGTTTTGAGATCTACCTCAATGGAGTGGATCCTAATTTGTGGGAAGCCATCGAGATTGGTTACAGTACACCGGTGGGAGCTGATGGAGTTAAGCTAACGTTAGGTGGGATGACGGACGCGTAGAAAGTTAAGTACAATGCTGAGAAAAGAGTTTATGCATTGATTACACAGTCTATCCCCAAAGACATATTCCATCAATATTCAGAGAATAAGCAGTCCAAGAAACTGTGGGATGAGCTAGAGAAGAGGTATGATGGGAATGCTTCGTTGAAGGCAATCAAGGCCAAAGAGTTAAAGAAGGAATTCGATAACTTCTCATCGATTGGTAACGAGAGTTTAGACGACGTCATCGATAGATTCTACAATTTGATGAGCGAACTGCATACACATGGGGTGGAAACTACCATGGAGAGAAAGTGAGTAACTTAGACTTTGGGAGTAACTTTGCAGACGGATTGCCTGATAAGTGGGCTTCATTCGTGTCTAACCTGAGACAGAATGGAATGCTTGCAAAGCTGGATATTAATGACTTCATTCTTAAGTTGCGGGAAGAAGCACTTAGGATGAAGTACAGAGCTCAGAAGTCTTCGTACACTCAAAATCCAGCTTTGTACAATGCCACGCCGCAAGCTAAGACATCTGGAGCACCTCTCCAGACTGTATTTGTGTCTAGCTCGTCAGGTCCTTCACATGCTTCTCCTTCAGGATCAGAAACGTCAGGGTCTTCTTGTACGCACTATATTGGATCAGAAGCAAGTGCTACTAAACTGAAGACCGAGAACCTCGGAAATGTGACTGTGGAAGTAGCTCGAGAGCATATGGATCTTTTAGCTGCAGTGGTTCATTCATATGATGGACTTGTTGCCGGGAAGATTGGAAACTGCCATCTGGCAGACGAGGACTACGAGCAAGTGGACGAAATGGAGCTTGAGAGGATGGACATAATGTGGGCCTTAGCTAGTGCTGTCCGGAGGGCGAAGAAGTTTGTTAAAAAGACCAGACAGAACTTGGTAGCTACTAAGGATACCACATTGGCTTTGACAAGAGCAAAGTGACCTGCTTCAACTGTGGAGAGAAGGGGCACTTCAAGAGAGATGTGTCAAGTCAAAGAAGACGGGTAACGGGAACCCATTCTCGTCCTTTACCCGCCAAGACAAGCAAGCTTCTAGTTCTACTTCATCAAGCAAGGATCCAAAAGCCTTGACTGCTCATGATGATGAAGGACAGGATTGGAGCTTTAGGTTTGTCTCACCAGGGGAATCAAACATTGCGAATGTAGAAGATATTGATGATGATTCTGCGAGTGAAGGTGATCTAGCAGTTGAGATAGCGATGTCACACAGTGAAGAAGCAACTGCAGCCGAGGTCAGTTACAAGCCTAAAGAGGAGTCTTCCACATCAGAGACAGAAAAGACAGAATCACCAGAACCAGAGACATCTGATGCTGCGTTGATGGCTAACTCTTCTGAACCAACTCAGGTAAGTACTACTGACCAAATGTTTAATAATCATGCTTGTTCTGATTGTGATGCCTTTAGAAATAGCATAGATGAAAAATTTGCTAGGTTATTAGATCATAATGATAACTTAGTAAAAGACTTGCAACTGTGCACTGAGGCTAATAGAGTATTAAAACAAAATGAGCATAGTTATAAAGAAAAGATAGACCTATTGACTAAACAGCTTAGGGAAACCGAAGTAGTTGCCTTTAACCAAGCAAATGACATTAGGTACTATCTAAACTCCCTAGAAGACACTAAGAAGCAAAAGGCAGTTCTAGAAGTAGAAGTAAACTCATTAAAACAGAAACTGCATAGTTGGACTAGTTCTTCACACATAGTTCAACACTTAGTGAGAGAATGGAATAACGCGGAGGGATTGGGTTACAAAGTGGTTCCACCACCACCTGAGACCTTGATGAACACTAAGACTAGACCAGTAAATAATAACCCCATCAAGGATCACGTGGTGTCTACTCATCTTGTTAGTGATCCAGATACCTCATGTTCATCTATTGAATCTGGAAACAAGCAAAAGGAGGCCACTTCAAAGGCAAATGGTAAATTGCCTTTTGTTAATCTGGAAAAGGAATTTGAAAAAGTTAACTTAAAGTCAGGGTTAAACAGAGTCAAATCAGAACATAAAAAGACTTCTAATGTTAATTTTTCACATGCTTCAAGTCAAAAACCAGTTAACCAAAAAGATAAAGATGTTAAACAGGTTAAAACAGTTCACTTTGTTAAACCAGAGAAAACATCAAAAGAACCAGAGTCAAAACCTAAAGTGATTGATGTTACTAGAGTGTCACACACTTCTCCACAGAGAAAGTTTACTCATAAAGTTGATAGCAGGTCATGCTACAACTGTGGAGAATGTGGACACATTGCTTCCTATTGTCCTTTCTATCAGACACCTAGGAAGAAGATTGAACTTCAGGACTCTAAGCCTAGGTCTTCTAAGAGGAGCTCTGTGACTCCACCTAGAAGAACTAGTGAACCTAAAGTTCAACCTGTAAGGCAGTCAACTGTTTACCACAAACAGGCTTTGCACAAGTCTGGCTTATGGAAAGAGAAGTCATCCTGCGTGTCTGATATTGATGACAAGAAGGAACCTGAGCTACCCTCATCTTCTAAGGGTCAATGGGTGGAGTTTATGATGTGTGATGCTTCTGGGAAACCCAAGCCAGTAAAGGCTTGGGTTTCTAACCTAAACTAATTCTTTACTTTGTATGTGCAGGGTGCTGAGACTAACATGTGGATTGTAGACAGCGGAGCATGACATCAAATAGGGCCCTTTTATCAAACGTCAAGCAATAAAAGGAGGGAATGTTTCCTTTGCTGGAAACAAGGGAGGCATATCACAGCTCAGGGAGAAGTGGGGAAATCAGAAAGATAAGTTTGATAAGGTGAACTATGTTCAACAACTTCAAAATAACTTACTTTCTGTTTCCCAAATCTGTGATAAAGGATTTAAGGTCATCTTTGACAACAAGAAGTGTTACGTGCTGAAGAAAGACTACGTGATCCCAGAGGACAAAGTTCTGATGACTGCTTCAAGATATAAAGACCTTTATCTCTTGGATCTGTCAACAGCTGCTACAACGGATCATGAGGTTCAGTGCTTTCTATCTAAAGCTACTGAGAAGGATTCCATCTCCTGGCATAGGAGAATGGGACACATTAATCAAAGGAAGATGAATCATTTGATTCAGAAGGATTTGGTGAAAGGAGTTAATGTCAAGAACTTCCAGATTCCTGACTTTTGTGTAGCTTGCAAGAAAGGCAAACAGACGAAGAAGTCTCATAAGGAAAAGAAAGTTCATTCAATAGAACTTCCTCTTGAACTTCTTCACATGGATCTGTTTGGTCCAGTCAGTACAAAAAGCATTGCAGGCGATTTGTACTGTTTTGTGGTCACTGATGACTACTCAAGGTTCATTTGGGTAATGTTTCTGAAATCCAAATCAGAAACATTTGAGTCATTCAAGGAGTTAGTAACCACACTGGAATCTCTCTACAAGCTGAAGGTTAGACAAGTACGCTCAGACAATGGGACAGAATTCAAGAACCAATGGATGGAGGCATACTGCAAGGAAAAGGGAATTGTGCATCAATTCACTTCTGCCTACACGCCTCAGATGAATGGCGTTGCTGAGAGAAAGAACATAAGCTTCATAGAGACAGCACGGACTATGCTGGCAGACTCGAAACTGCCTATCCAATTCTGGAATGAGGCAGTGGCGAATGCATGTTATACACTGAATCGAGTCCTGATAGTCAAGCGCCACGAAAAGACATGTTACGAGCTACTACAAAGACGCAAACCGAATTTGGAGTATCTTGAACCTTTTGGCGCGCCGTGCACACTTCTGAAGAAGACACAAGAAGGCAAATTCAGCGAGAAGGCGGACGAAGGAATCTTTCTAGGATACAACATACCGAACAAGCGATTTTACAACAACTCAACGGGTGTTGTAGAAGTGTGGTGTAATGTTGACGTTCAGAGATATACCACACCACCTACTAGCAAAGGACCCGCTTACTTCTTCGACTATGATGGATTCTTCAAGTCCTTCAACATCCCTCTCTCTCCCTCGGATGATGAGTTAGCTACTAGGATGATGTATGATATCCTGAATACACCATCTAGCTCACAGGGAGAATCATCTACTCAGTTAGGGGGAGTAGTCAATGATAGTGACTCCTCCTCTGAAGATGAAGCTGAAGCAGATGACCAAAACAGTCAGGAGGAACAGGTTCCAGTTCCTGAAAGTCCACAAGCATCTACCAGTGATGCACCTTCGACTTCGGAACCTCAAACTCCATCTACCTTAGATGCAGAACCAAATGTTCATAATCTTGGCTCTGAGGTAGCTGTTCCTACTACTCCAGGATCACGACTAAACGTCTATCATCCCCTAGACAATGTCATTGGGGATGTCAGATCAGGATTACAAACCAAAAATCAGCTATACTCTATGAAGCTGAGAGAAAGAACATAAGCTTCATAGAGACAGCACGGACTATGCTGGCAGACTCGAAACTGCCTATCCAATTCTGGAATGAGGCAGTGGCGAATGCATGTTATACACTGAATCGAGTCCTGATAGTCAAGCGCCACGAAAAGACATGTTACGAGCTACTACAAAGACGCAAACCGAATTTGGAGTATCTTGAACCTTTTGGCGCGCCGTGCACACTTCTGAAGAAGACACAAGAAGGCAAATTCAGCGAGAAGGCGGATGAAGGAATCTTTCTAGGATACAACATACCGAACAAGCGATTTACAACAACTCAACGGGTGTTGTAGAAGTGTGGTGTAATGTTGACGTTCAGAGATATACCACACCACCTACTAGCAAAGGACCCGCTTACTTCTTCGACTATGATGGATTCTTCAAGTCCTTCAACATCCCTCTCTCTCCCTCGGATGATGAGTTAGCTACTAGGATGATGTATGATATCCTGAATACACCATCTAGCTCACAGGGAGAATCATCTACTCAGTTAGGGGGAGTAGTCAATGACAGTGACTCCTCCTCTGAAGATGAAGCTGAAGCAGATGACCAAACAGTCAGGAGGAACAGGTTCCAGTTCCTGAAAGTCCACAAGCATCTACCAGTGATGCACCTTCGACTTCGGAACCTCAAACTCCATCTACCTCAGATGCAGAACCAAATGTTCATAATCTTGGCTCTGAGGTAGCTGTTCCTACTACTCCAGGATCACGACTAAACGTCTATCATCCCCTAGACAATGTCATTGGGGATGTCAGATCAGGAGTACAAACCAAAAATCAGCTATACTCAGCTGATTATGCCTCGGTAATGGAGAAGGGTTACATTCATGATGGTGCTTATCGATGTTTTGTCTCGCAGTTTGAGCCAAAATATGTCAGTGATGCACTAAATGATGAGGCGTGGGTGAGTGCCATGCAAGAAGAACTTCTTCAGTTCAAGAAGTTAGGTGTATGGACTCTGGTTGATAGACCTAAAGGTGCTAAAGTCATTGGCACCAAATGGGTACTGAAATGCAAGAAGGATGACCAAGGGGTCATTATCAGGAACAAAGCTCGATTGGTGGTTTAGGGTTTTCGCCAAGTCGAGGGGATTGACAACAATGAGGTGTTTGCACCCGTGGCGAGGATGGAAGCCATTCGTATCTTCCTTGCCTATGCATCATACATGAAGATTAAAGTCTACCAATTAGATGTGAAGAGTGCATTCCTTCATGGGGAAATCAGAGAAACAGTCTATTTCAGTCAACCCGAGGGATTTGAAGATCCTTATCATCGGGATAGAGTTTACAAGCTCGACAAGGCTTTATATGGGCTTCATCAAGCACCAAGAGCTTGGTATGAGAAACTCTCGACTCATCTTGTGAAACACGGCTTTCGCAGGGGAGTCATTGATTGCACGCTATTTATTAAAAAAAAAGATGGCGATCTACTGCTTGTACAATCTATGTTGATGACATAATCTTCGGTTCAAAGAACGAAGAGTTATGCAAAGAGTTTGAAGCAGTTATGAAGAAAGAGTTTGAGATGAGTGCTATGGGGGAGATGAAGTTCTTTCTCGGGTTACAGGTGGATCAGAATCCATATGGGATCTTTCTACATCAGACCAAGTATGTAGGAGACATTCTCAGTCGCTTTGACATGGAGAATGCTTCTGCTGCTGGGACTCCACTTGCTACGAATCACGATATAGCACCTGATGAAAATGGAGATCTTGTAGATGCCACGATGTACCGAGAATGATTGGATCCCTCATGTATCTCACTGCCTCAAGACCTGATATCATGTATGCTACATGTTTATGTTCTAGATATCAGGCTAAACCTAAGGTCAACCATCTGATTGGGGTCAAGAGGATTTTTCGTTATCTGAAGGGTACACCCACACTTGGGTTGTGGTACCCTCATGATGATGACTTTGAGCTTACCGCGTATAGTGACTCGGATTACGGGGGCTGCAAGATGAACTACAAGTCTACATCAGCAGGGTGTCAATTCTTTGGAGAAGATTAGTTACCTGGCAGTGTAAGAAGCAGACATCGGTTGCATTGTCAACCTGTGAAGCTGAGTATGTTGCTGCTACAAGTTGCTGTTCACAAATCATCTGGATTCAACAGCAAATGCGGGATTACGGTTTAAAGTTTTCTTCTACTCCTATTTTTGTTGATAACTCTGCTGCAATTGCAGTAACTAAAAATCCGGTTCAACATCCTAAGACCAAACATATCGGTATTAAATATCATTTCATAAGAGACTGTTTTGAAAAGAACTTAATTGATGTGGTAAAAATTAATACTGATTTTCAACGCGCTGACCTCTATACTAAAGCCTTTGATAAACCACGTTTTCAATATTTGCTAGAGGTCAACGGCGTTAAAAAGAAAAGTGAGGTTATTCCTGATGATGATGATGTTTAGTCCGATGTAGTTTAGTTAAAGTTCTCTTTTTTAATTTATTTTATTTGTTTATTTTAGTCTGTTTAATTTAAACTCATGTTATTTTGCTGTGTATTAAAATCCTAAAATAATTAAACCAGTAATGATTTTAGTATTTTAGGGGGAGAATATGTCAGCAAGTTAACATTAAAAAAAAACGAGGGAGAAGAAGTGGATAACTGATATAAGGTAGATCGTATCTGTGATACTGATTCAAAACCTTTGGAAAATGATAGTACACAGAAACAAATCAAGAGGGACTTTAAAAATTTAAGTTTAGAAAAGACGCAAAAATTCACAGTATAAGTCTGTGTAGTCTAGGCAATATAAAAGGGAAGATGATAGAAAACTGGAAACTCCTAAGGTAACACAAAGAAAGTAGACTTAGAGGTTGCTAGACCACAAATGATATGTCGGTAGATTAAACACAATAGATGATTAGACCTGACTGGTGATCTCAAGATCAAACTAAGTTGTTCAACTGACTGTGGGCTTCCATCTTATCACTGGTTAACACAATCAACAATATTCCAATAAGGGGCAATGAGCAAGTAAACGCCACAAATGTGTGCGGATGACCATAATTAGAGCAAAGCAAGAAAAAAATGAAAGACAAATGCTATAAAGCTAATGACTTATGTTGTTGGTGCATTTTGTGTAAAATAAAATAAGCTGCTCTAACAAGGAGATAGGTTGTGTGCCTCTCTGCTGTGCGATGGCACTGACCTGAGGATAAGCATAACCTAGATATTCTAGAATTCATTGTTGTTTGCCGCCTCTCTGCTATGCGATGGCACTGACCTGAGGACTGGCGTCTCTTTGAAAGCTCTAAGAATAGTCTCTTCTGTAATAATACCCATAGACCGCTCAAAAGCTCCTGAGGAATGTTGATTACCATATAAGTGTGGGATCCACAAATGTTAGTTGAAATAATTAAACCTAAAACACTCACCAGTCTGTGTCAAAAGTCTGTGTATGGATTTAAGTGGACAAATATATTGACAATCATTGTGGCTGCAATTCTTGAAAGTTCAAATCAATGTGAAAAACTAAGAGTTCCAGTGTGATTCCCTAAAGTTGCTAATGACTCTGGATGAACATCAAGAATCGAGCATCAAAAGATTTTGATAACAAGTCCCAAATGATTTGACTTGCGTGTATGATTCCAAAATTGAATTGGTCCAGGTGTGGTCAATCCAAGTTGAAGCTGTCTATTCCAGAACCAAATCCCGTAGTTGTCCATCTTAGGATTTATCTCTCACAAAAAGCCAAAAACAAGTCTTGTGTTTAGTATTTAGTTTAAATTTTCTATGTTAGTTAGTCGTTTTAGTTTGGTAGTTTGTCGGACTACATGAGGAAAATCAGTAAGGAATCAACTCACTAAAAGGGTCATGTCTGAGATGACCACATGTGCTTTAAAAGTTTAAAACAGTCCCGTCTGAGGTGACAAAGTTTTTAAAAAGGTCACGTCTGAGGTGACTAAATTTGTTTAAAAGGATCACGTCTGAGGTGATCAAAAAGTTTTCAAGTTAAAATGATCGTCTGAGATGATCAAAAGCTCATAACGTTAATTTCAAAAGTTAAAAGGGTTTTAAATGTAAATTGGTAAAAATGGCAGAAAATTAACTAAGTTTGACCCATTCGCATGATTGGACCATGAGAATGGACCAACCATGCGAATGGCTCCCATTCGCACGAATGGACATGGGATTGAGCCTTTCACACGAATGGCTTATCAGAAAGACCCATTCGACCGATTGGAAGGGGGCGAATGAGTCAGTCGACCGATTGAGACTCATTCGGTCAACTGAACATACGAATGAAAGGCACGATTGAGTCAGTCGGTCAACAGCATGCGACTGACTGGGCCAATCGCACGATTGAGCCTCAGTCGCCCGAATGAACTGAGCGACTGAGGGCAGTCGACCGATTGAACTCAGCTTCAGTATTTAAAGGGCACAGTCGATCGCATTTCATTCATCACACCCCAATCGCTCTCAAATCGCACACCCTACCGTTACTCTGCCAAAATTTCATTAGACTTTGTTTTCTTCTTGATCTTGATTCACTGACTCTCGGTATTGATTATACAGGTAGTTTGAAGTTCCATCTTCCCAAAACTTGAAGGATTTAAACGCTAATTTGGGTATTCGACTGTAAAACAAGAACCGAGACATAAACGACGTAATAACCTATCAAAACTATGCAAAACGTTAAAATTAAGTTTAATAGGTTGTTAGTAACAAGAATGCGAGTCTATTGAACCGGTTATCTATGTTAAAACACTTGTTTTGTTAAAGATTCGAACGGTTGGCGACTGAACTATAGGACAGGCGACTGGTCGCCCAGATGAACTCCAATCGCATGATTGAAACTTGCGATTGGGTAAATCGCCCGAATGAACCATGCGATTGAGCTCAGTCGGCCGACTGAACCATTCGCAGACTCAGTCAGCAGACTGAACCCATTCGCATGTCACATTGACTAGAATGAGCTCAGTTGCATGAAAGGACAGCCGACTGACTTCAGTCGCATGATTCATTCGCACGAATGAATCAGAATGAATTTCAACATTACACTTAGAAAAAATTTTCATGTATTATGTACTAATGGTTCTATGTCATGTGTTTTTCAGGATAATGGCTGAGAGATGGTCCATAAATCCAAAGCACAACATCTGTGCTCATTTGGATCACACTACTAGGAACGGGGCCGAGTTCACTGATATTATAGCCTTCCTCAGACGGTCCTGGATCCATAAGGCTATCTCCACTCCCTGCACGCCCTACAGATCACTACATCAGGCATTCTGGGAGAATGCCTCTGTGGACCGCTCTCGTGAGCCCTACAACATAAGAAGCTCTATACTAGGTCATGACATCGAGATCATTGCTGCTGACATCCAGAGGGTCCTAGAGTTTGGGGATGATACTGATCATCCTACCAGATTACATCCATTGACCGTGAGAGGATGCTTTCTGAGGATCAAGTACATTGGGGACATAAACTCAGGTGTGCTCAACAAGAGCAACCTGTGTACCCAGTACAAGTACTTAGCCCATGTGATCCTTAAGTGCATGGCTTCGAGGAGGGGTGGGTTTGACAACCTCTCAGACCAGATCCAAAATGCCTACGTGGCACTGGTGCTGAACCACCCCTTCAGCTTTTCTAGCATGATATTCTGCTATCTGGTAGAGAACTTGGAGGCAAAGGGCAAGGAGGGGTTTTGCATGTACCCCAGGTTTTTACAGCTCATCTTCAACGAGAAGCTGCCACACCTGCCCAAAGAGAGTCATGATGCAGTGGCACTGGAGATCATGGACGATACGACTCTGGGTCGGATGAGGGTTTATAGGGGGAAGCAGGTGAAGCCCCAAGTTAAGAGATTGATTGGCCACTTGGCCAACGAGAGGTATGTGGCACCAGGCAGACGCAAATGGCGTCACGAGGACAGTGACTCTGATGATGAAAGGCTGCTACTTCCAGAGATTGACTCGGATGATGATGATAGTGGAGATGTCGGGGACGATATGCCTGCTCCACCGAGAGGCACTGTGTCTGATGTTATTCCCCCGGTGTCTGCCCCAGCTGGAGTATTGCTGAGACAGCCGGATTTCATCAGGAGTTTGTTCTTGGTGCTGAGGAGGAGGAGGAGTCTGATGAGGAGCCCCTCACGCGAACTGTGGGTAGCAAGGTTGTTCCCACAGAACACGGGCTACGGGTGGTTGGTGAACAACCGAGAGACTCCAGAGAGACTGAGACTGACCCGAGTTATGCACCGGGTTCAGCAGGCAGGGGTGTAGGGGGAGCATCCACCTCCACAGGGACGAGGAGGAAGAGGATGGCTTAGCCCCATGGTATGAAGAAGAAGAAGCGTCGGTTGACCTTCGTTACCACCGTAGCCTCTACATCCACCACCACAGCCACCACTACCACCTCCACAGCTATACCATCCACCACCACAGCCACCACATCCACCACTGCTACCACAACCACCACCATACCTACCACCACAGTACAGATCCCATCCACCTCCATACCATTTACACCCACATCACCTCCACCATTTTACCGACCCATCTTCACTACAGCCACCACCACCACCACCTCACACCATGCAAGATCGTCAACTCAGTCCTCACACACATATGGATCACCTCTACCTCCAATCGAGGTAGAGGAACAGCTGTCAGCGCTAAACCGGATGGTGATGCGCTTACTAGCTGCCGACGAGGAGAAAGCTGCCCAGATACGCCAGCTTACCGACCTGACTGCTGCCCAATCTCAACAGATGGCAGAGCAGGCTCGTGTTATAGAGCAGCAGGCTCAGCTGATGGATGCACAGCGTGTAGAAATGTCCCAACTCCAAGAGCAGCATGCCCAATCAGCTAAAAGGATAGAGGAGTTGGAGATCACCAACAAGACCATCGTGCTGCGGCTCAAGGGATCAAAGGATGAGACCTTAAAGATCAAGGAAGGGGATGCAGATGATGGAGATGATGGTGATGATGATGATGATGAAGATGATGATGAGGATGAGGAGGATATAGAGGATGAGGAAGAAACATACGGAGAGAGGACAGAGGGGAAGGACGACGATGATGAAGCAGAAGGAGGGGATGCGGCTGCATCGGCCTCTGCTTCAGGTCAAGAGAGGAGATCGAAGAACAGACAGGACCAGTCAGCTACCACCTCTGCTCCTTCGAGTGATGAGACTATGATTCAAGATAAAAGTACAGACTAGATGTTTTATGTATTTATTTATTTTTGTGTTTGAATCATGTACTGAAAACAATGTATAGAATGTTTATATATTAAGTTAATGTACTTCTGTTTGATTACTTACTAATGATTTATGTGTTGAATGTTTAAATCAAATAGATCCAAATTATCAAAGAGATGAGTTTGATGTTGCTCCCCTTCAACAGGTCAAGACTCAACTAACCATGATTCTTGATCTGCAAGGGATCGTAAGAAGGTCTATGAGTTATACCCCTGAAGAAGGGGAAATAATTCATGACCTATCTAACGAGCAACTCGCAGAGATTTTCAAGCTCAATCCGGATGAAATAGTTAAAGATGCTCCAATATGCGACTCGACTAGTGATGAAGAGCTCAACGATGTTGATGAAGTCGAGGTCGAAGATATCACCGCAGAGGAGTACCCTCGGTACGCTGACAATGAGGGTAATGTGGTCCCCAATTTGGGTGAGTCCCTCGTCAGTGATACTTTTGAGGTGTTGAACAAGATGGAGCAGGAAATTGAGAAGGCAGAAGGAGCAGCCCAAGCCTCAAATGATGATGTTGACATTCGAAAGGCTGAGTGGGCTACATGTTTTGAAGAAGTTAGAGCCCAACGTGCTGCACCGAAGAAAGATGCCTACACCAAGCTCTACAGAGTCAAGAAACACCACAAGGTGTCTGGAAGGATTATAGCATGGGCGTATTTTGATGATCTTAATGCTTATGCGGTTAAGAGAGAACAGGGCATAGAGTACTTCAGATTCCCACATGATCTTAAGACTCTACCAGGTTTTGAGCTCAACCAGCTGGCTAAGCTAAAGCTTTTGTATGCTGACTCGAGGAAGATGTCAGGCTGGTTCGAGGCTGCCCTTAAGAAGGAGTACCACACTAGATGGGTTAACTTCAGACCCCAACAGCCGACTAGGTACATAAGAAGGTCTGAGGTTGATGCCATTACTGGCAAGCCTAAGATTGTGTTGAAGTGGAGTCCTCCACGCACAATGTCAAGAATCCCACTCAGGGAAATGCCACAGGACCTCACTCCACACTTTAAGTGGTGGTACTATGATTGGAGAACAGCTGAAGCGGTCATAGTCCTAAGCAAAGAGGGACAAATGGATACGATCAGGGTATTCGACCCGATGTGGCTTACCAACTTGTCGGCAACTGATGTCTATACGCTATACAAGTGTCCACTGTTCTACGACACGCAAGATATTGTACAAGCCCTCCAGTTCCAAAACGTTATACGACTCTGCTTCGCGTTTGAAATTCACGCGGGAGTCACAAAAGAGGAGAAGTACAAGAAGTACAAGGAGGTTATGCAGAAGACAAGAGATTAGAGAGATCTAGGTCCAAGGGGGAGTTTGTTGATACATGTATGTCCCTATATCATGATTTGTAATGTAATAGATCTTGTCTGTCTGACTATGATGTAATATGAATTGATTAATGAAATGATATGGATTGTTTGTGATTTGTAATGTCTAATATTTCATTAATGAGTTGTTATTGAGTTGATTAATTGGGTTTATGATTGTTTGAATGGTTATACATCAAGTTATATTAATTAAAACATTCAAACTTAACTTAATGAAGTTCTCATGCGAATGGCCCATACGAATGGACCATACGCATGAATAACTTCATACGATTGACTTAATCGCACGACTGAACCATGAGACTGAATCAGTCGTATGATTGACACATAAGATTTGCTCAGTCGCACGACTGAACACTCAGTCGTGCGGATGGATCAACCGCATGGTTCAATCGCACGACTGAACCATACTTATGGTCCAGTCGCACGATTGAACAATACTAACCTATAAATAGACCCAATTCGTGAAAAAACAAAAGGATTCATACCATTACGACTCCAGACGTACCCTAGCCGTCCAGAAGCCTCCCAAATCGTTCTCCAAGTTCACAGAACACATTAGATCGATTCCTAATCGACTTCTAACGTTAGATTCAATTCTTGATTGATTCTTTGCGTGTTCTCACTGATTGGATCGCCAATCAAATAGGATTCCGCACTATTTGATCTGGTTTACATGCTAATCACTAGGTATTTCGTTCAAATACCAGGTCCCAACATCTTCCATGCGGCACGCGTGAAGCGCTCGAATCGTTTCGAAGCGCTCTACCCTAGCTTATTGAAGGAACATTTCCTTCAACTGGGTAATCATGTCATATGCCCCATGATGCTCCAAATCCTTTTGGAGTTCGGGAATCATAGTTCCCAACATGAGGCAGGAAACCTGCATGGAATCTTCAGTGTACTGAAGCCAATCGTTATAGGCCTCAACATCCTTGGGGTCGGGTTGGTCAGGAATGGGATCGTCGAGGACATAGGCCTTTTTCTCTTGCTTGAGAAAAGTTCTGAAGTTTCAAAACCAGTCCATAAAGTTATTATGGTTAAAACGATCCCTCTCTAAGATAGTTCTCAGCGATAGGGTATGGACGTTCGGGGTGGTAGCATTATTGTGTGCGGTCATTTCTACAATAATTAACAAAGTTCATATTAGTATTTCTGAAATAATAAATTTTAATCATTAATACCCTTTTATGTCTCATAGACAATTAATAATTAAAACCTAGAATCCAACGTTACATTTAAATGATGGTTAGGTGACCTTTATCCCATTATTTAAATTAACAAGGTAGTCAACACTTGACAAATGCAACCCTTTGCAACTTCTAGCCTTATGGGATCGGTTAAACATCTTATGTTTATTTGGCATGTAAAATCCCATCAATACCATTGTACGCCATGCTTCGGTGACCATATACACATGGTTTCCAATTCAAGTCGTCCTACTTACACACACGTGTGAGTTTACACATACAAGTGGTTAGGTGACCTTTATCCCACAAATACGTTAAGCCCACCTCAAACACACAAGTTCCCTAAAAGTGGCTAGGTGACCTTTATTCTGAAAATAGTTCTCAAGTGATTCGAGTGTCGTGTAAAAGGGTGATGTTAAACTTGTTTCCAAAGGGATTTTAGTTTTCATTAATTCTAGTTTTGAAAACTCTATGTACCTTGTATTCGCATGCTTTCAAATACATGGTACCCTACGGTCCTTTTTAATAAAACACCTTTTATTTTGAAACCATTAATCCTTTTGAATAACCTTTTATTAACATATTAATGATTAAGAACCATGAATGTTTAGCCTGATATGATTATATATTTATATTGTTAAGCATATCCACATGTCAAACAATCAACGTAAAATGGATAATCAAACAAGCATATTCAAACAACCACATGTGCATAACCTTAGCCATTTAGGTGACCACACTTGTTTGCCATCATAAGTGTGGTCATTTGGTCTTTCTAAGGGTTAATAACAACACAGGATCTCCAAAGACCCCCACTTGAAGTTGCATCCAAATGCTTCAAGTCCTTCTTTTTGTCCTAATACAAATTTTCTAATAAAAGAAAATACACCTAATCTATTTATTACATCACCATTGAATGAATAAATAAATTACAACCATATACAAGCATAAAAGAATAAATAATACAACCCATAATGAATGAAATCAACCAAAACCAAACATTCATCCAAAACCAAAGCAACACAAGGTCAAGCTAGGTTATGCACCAATATGAAAAAACATATTCAACATAGAACCAAAATAAATTCCCATTTAACCCCAAATTCTCTGCCAACATAAACCTAGAATTTAGGGTTTTTGTCCAAACAAAATAATCAACCATTTGACGTCTATCTTCCAAGGTTTAATCATAAGCATGTATGATATAAACTTGAAAGATTGGGGATTCATTATATCATCACAAAACAGCCCCTATTAGGTTGTTTAAGTCCCATAAAACCAATTTTACAAGGACTTAAGAAGCTAGTTTTCCACATATCTGGCTCTAGATGCCATTGTTGGTTTGTTGGACACCTTATCAAAGTTGTTTAACCTCTTAATCATGAAAACGTAATGGAATCAAAGATTAATAATATGTTTTATAAACTGATATTTTAAAGCATATTACTTATCATCAACAAACCCAAGAACAAATGATCAAATATATGTGAAAGAACAAGCTATCAAGCATAAAATAACAACCAAATACAAACTCATGAAACTACCTTTCAAGAGCTGCCAAAACCGTGAGAATGAGGAAGGTGATGAGGTTCTTGAATGGCCAAAACACCAAGGAAGGTGTCCTCAAGCTTGCATACCCACAAGCATCAAGCAAACACCTTTGTTGCTAGGATTTTGAACACCAAAATCGACCAAAAGGGGCTGCTGAAAACCACTTTCAGTTGTGACTTTTCTTTAAGAGTAGAGAGAGTTTGGCCCCTTTTAGTTTTGCATGTAAGAGAGAGAGGGATGGAGTGTATGACTAGTTAATTGTGTCTACTTCCAAGACAACAAAATGAACCAACCACCCACAAGGGGGCGGCCGAATTGGGTTCAAAATGGGGTTCCCCCCCCCCCTAATTTTTTCTTTCATTTAATTATAACTAGTTACTTAATATTTTATGTAATTAACTTTAATTATATAACTCATACACACTATTATTATTTGATGTTATTTAACCAACTTAAATAACATTACAAATAATTCCCATGAACAAAATATCCTTATAAGTTGTTCCATCTCATATACAATTTATTTAGAAAACCCATTTTTTAAATTGGTGTAATTATTTAATTGCATGATCATATCATCATATAAATATTTATTGGTGTTTGCTAAGCTTGTTATTGGGTATGACCCGACTTGGATCATAACGTACTAACCACATCAATGTTCTATGTGTCTTGGGCATAAAGAATCCAACAACTGAATGCACCATGTGTAGTAGTACTTCTCACTTTGCTAAGGATTGCATCTAAACTCCCAAAAGCACCATCCACATGACCAAGAAGAAAACTTTTGTGAAGAAAAAGAAGAAGATAGCTTTGGAAGAAAAATCTCTTCCTTTCAGAAGCTCCAAAGTGAGGAAGAAGATAAGTGAAAACTTACCTTCGGATTAAAAAGAAAATTTGATTTCAAAAGTAAGGAATGCTTTTGATGTATTGAATTCTACTTCAGTGGATACAAAATCTTCCAAAGGTCCAGTTTCCAAAACTTTTGAAGTATTGAAGGCCAAGTCTAGTATTCCGAAGATGGTATGGAAGATGAAGGAAGGCCATGTGACTGAAAGTTCTTTATCAACAACAATAATTGATGCTCAAAGCTTGCATATAGGATCCATAACTACTCCCTTACACTTATTGCATATGGATCTGTTTGGCCCCACAAGTGTAATGAATCTAGGAAGGATCTCATATTGTTTGGTGATCAAAGATAACTTTATATGAGACACTTGGGTCTTCTTCCTTAGAACTAAGGATGAATCCCCTAAGATCTTGAAGAACTTCAATCTGAAAATTAAGATTCAATGATTACAAGGTCAAAATCATAAGATGTGATCAAGGAACAAAATTCAAGAACCAAATCCTTGATGCATTTTGTGATGAAAAAGGTATTAAAAGACAATACAGTGCTTCCAGGACTATTTAGCAAAATGGTGTTGTTGAGATAAGAAATAGGACACTTATTAAAGCTGCAAGAACCATGTTATCTGACTCTAAACTGTCCATCACCTTCTGAGCAAAGGCGGTCAACATTGTCTGCTATGTGCAAAAGAGAGTTTTAGTAGTCAAGACTCGTTATAAGACTCTTTATGAGCAGCGGCACAAAAGGAGATCATTTGTTGGTTTCCTCAAATCATTTAGATGTCCTTGTACCATCTTGAATATCAAAGATTAGATAGCCTAATTTCCTAAAAATCAGATGATGGATACTTTATTAGATACTCTTCCCAAGCTAGGGCTTATAGAGTATACAATCTCAGAACTAAAGTAGTTGAGGAGTCAACAAATAAGACCTTCAATGAGTACACACCTAGTGTGAAAGGTTCTGGTCCGATTGTTGTTTGATCTTGAATCAGTTACCAATTGTTTTAACAAATTTTGTGAAGATGATTCAGGATATACAGGCAGTTTATCGGTAGGAGATTCTGATCCAAGATTTGAGCTGAGAAGACCAAGTTAGTAACCTACTTCAGCTCTATTGGTAACGAACCCCATTGTTGGAAATCTTGTTAGCACACAACAATGACAAACTCTTCAGCTGATACATCTGAGGTGCCTACAAATTCTAGCACATAGGTATATAACTCAAATGAAGGAGTTTCCAATGTAGGAGTAGATAGTGGTGGTGACAGTGATCAAGAATTTCTTGGTGCTGATGACCACTCCATGGAAGACAACATCAATGATGTCACACACTTGTTAAGATGGTGGTAGTGACAGTGATCAAGAATTTCTTGATGTTGATAACCACTCCATGGAAGACAACATCAAGATATCGCACACTCATTGAGTTTTTCTTGATATGTGTGTTGATGTGGTGGGTGATACTCAATCAACAGATTTGAATTTCACCAATTTAGATCTTTCCAATCAACTTGTTGGGATTCCTCTACTTAGGGTCCACAAGTCTCATCCTACAACAAACATCGTTGGAGATCTTGAGTCAGGGGTGAGAACAAGAGGAAAAACCCATGACAAAAATATTTTTCTTCACTCTTGTTTCTTGTCCCAGATTGAGCCTAAAAGATTAGTGAGGCTCTAAAGGATGGAAGTTTGGTTAAAGCAATATAGAAGGAGCTACTAAAATTCAAAAGGCAAAAGGTTTGGAACCTATGTCCTCTTCCTCAAAGGAAGACCACAATATGTACCAAGTGGGTTTTCAAGAACAAGAAAGTCGATAGAGGAATTCTCATCAAGAATTAGGCAATACTAGTTGTTCAAGGGTACGCACAAGAAGATGGGATTGACTACAGAGATGTTTTTGCTGATGTCACATGACTTGTAGCTATTAGGATATTCCTAGCTTTTGATGCATCCAAGGATTTCAAGGTCTACTAACTTGGTGTCTAGTGTGTCTTCTTATATGGTGTGATTGATAAGGAAGTTTATGTGAAACAACCACCTTGTTTTGCAGATCCAGATCACCCTGATTATGTCTACAAGCTTGACAATGCTCTCTATGGGCTGCATCAAGCTCCAAGGAAATGGTATTAGACACTATCATAGTACCTTTGTTAACATGTTTACAAGAGGGGTACTATTGATGGAACACACTTCATCAATGGAACAGGAAATGAGTTGATGTTGGTTTAAGTTTATGTAGATGACATCATCTTTGAAATGATTGCCATGGGGGAACTCAATTTCTTTCTAGGAATTCAAGTGAATTAGGTTGACAATGGCATCTTCATAAGCCAGTCAAAATATGTGCAAGATATACATACCAGATCTCATCTAACTAAGTGTAGGGTTGCTAAGACACCTATCGCTGAAAACCACTCCCTAGGGCCAGATCTTGAGGGTGAGTGTGTTGATGAAAATCTCTAAAGGGCTATGATTGGGTCTCTTATGTACCTCATAGCCAACAGGCTTGATATCATGTTTGCTACATGTATTTGTACAAGATATCAAGCCAACCCCAAGATGTCACATCTAGTTGCTGTAAAGAGGATTCTTAGATGTCTCAAAGGTGCTCCCAAACTAGGCCTTTGGTATCCAAAGAATTTTTACTTAAATCTGTATGCCTATACAGATAGTGACCATAGTGAATGCAACCTAACTGATAAGTCTACATCTAGGGGATGTCAATTCCTTGGTGGAAGGATAGTCTCTTGGCAATGTAAGTAGCATTCTTGTGCATCTACATCAACTGTTGAAGCTGAAAACATTGTTGCTGCAAGCTACTGTGCTCAAGTGTTTTGGATTTAGAATCAAATGCTACACTATGGATACAACTTCAAAGAGAGTCCCATGCACATATACAACAATAGTGTTATCTGTATTATAAAGAATCCTGTGCAGCACTCCAAGACAAAGCACATTAACATCAGGTATCATTTAGTTAGAGTTAATTTTGAAAAGGGATTGATAAAACTAGTCAAAGTTAACAAAAATGAACAATATGCTGATCTTTTCACAAAAGCTTTTAATGAACAGAGATTTAGGTATCTTCAATCAGCTATTAGGATGATTAACTTTGAGTAGATTTTCTTAAACTAAACTTAATATTATTTTCTCAAATATGTGTGTCTTAAGTTGTCTATATCATCATCACCTATATAAGCCCTGTTTACTTTGGAAGAAACTTTTCAAAATGGTATTCCTTAGCATTTTGAAAATTTAAGATATATTTCTTTTGGAAGACATTAAATTGACTTCGAAGAACATTATGTATTCAAATCTAATAACTACTTACTAAAACATTTACTTTCAGAAGAAATAATGACATAATTTGCAATGCTTAAATATGCTTTTAAGTACTTATATTTTTAAAGAATAATTTTCTTTCGAAAGCAATTAAGTCTGGAAGCTTTATTCATCCTTTGAATAAATCCTCTACGACTTAATATCTTCTGAAACCTAATGTATCTCGAAAGTAAAAATACTCTAAGTATTTTTCTTCAGAAGCAAACTTTTATCTAGCTAAGGAATATCTCTTCAAGTCAAATTGGCTATGGAAGCTTTTATCAAAACTTTTGAAGTTAAATTACCTTCGGAAGATTTTAGACTTCCAAGAAAACTACCTTTTTGGGCATTTATTAAGAGATGCGACTGACATTTGGATTTCAAAGTTTATCCTTTTGCATTAACTTAATCTCAAATCTAGTCATATAAATATACCTTAACGGTTCAGCCCTCTTTCTCCTTCCTCTTCTTCTACAAAAGTTTAAATCCTAAATTCACCCACAAACCGACTTTGTTCATAACTTTCTTCACTTCTAAGCTACTCAAAATGGCTAACAATGATCCCCGAAACCAACCAGAGTTTTTTGTGCAGTTACACAGGCAACACAACCAAGTTGCTCCTGTTATCATCTAATAAATATCTAGGTTTCCCAAAAGTTTATCGCTTCTTGTCTCACACCAACTACCTAACTACACTTACCATAGACCCTCCTTTATATAAAGATCAACTTTTAGAGTTTTAGAGGACCTGCCAGGAGGTTATCTTGGATGGTGAGAAGGCACTTTTTGCCACAGTGTAAGGGAAGATAATTATTATCACTCTAACCACCATCAACTCTCATCTGAGGCTAGATGATGAAGAAGGCAAATTGTCCTTCCGTTATTCTATTGTAAACAACTTATTAAGACAGATGGGCTATGAAGGGGACTACTCAGTAAGAACCTTTAAAAAGGGTAAGGTTTGCTCACAATGGAGGTACCTCCTCAATGCAGTCATCCATTCTTTGTTCGACAAACATAAAGGTTGGGATCAAATTCATGAGGACTTATCCTACATAGTCCATGAAATGGTTCAAGGGTCAAGTTCAGGTACTTTAAGTTTGTTAATACACACTTGCTTGCTAACTTGGACTCCCTAAAGTACTACATGTTCCCTAGATATGTTCAACATAGTCTTAATTATGAACTGTGCTCACAGTTAAGGGGGAACAAGTAACACTCCTTAATTGGGACAAATATAGCTTGGTATCTTTAAGACAATGAGAAAGTCCACTGTTGGCCTCTCATGGTTAGAAACATCCCTGGTCCCAAAAATGTTAGTGCTCATTTCTCAAGGTGACAACTTGGCAACACAATCCACAAATCACCCTCACCTACTTAAGAAGATCCAAACAAACCCCTTTATAAACTACTCAGGATGTGCGGGCTCCCATACACATACCCATGTAGGAGGAGGTTGAAACTAGAGCTCCCATTTCTCTTAACGAGTAGACCACTCCCATCATTTCTTTAATCAATGCTGAGGTTCCTCATTCTCAGTCTGATAAGCTCATTACCCTAGTCCGAAGCCTTCACTCTGAGTCTCAAAACTCTAGTGATCAACCTTTAAGGGAAAGTTACGATTCCTGGCCTTTAACCTCAATCAACTAATTCCCAACCTTGAATTCTATGATGATGAGGATATGAGCTTTACTAAGTACCATGAGTCTCTCTTCTTCACACTTGCTCAAGGAGAGATAAGTGTTCTTGAATCACTCATATCTGGCCAATATCATCCAATCCCATTTCAGGAAGTCTATATGCAAAAGGCTCTCAATTCTACAATGATTATATCATTAAGACCTCGACCATGGCAACCCATCCCATTGACACTTCTCTTGAAGCTATCATGATACAGGGGAAATCCAGCAGCCAAGAACACCAGCTGGTGATGAGGAAGAAAACTTTGGTCCTATTCTCTTATCCCCCCATGATTTTTTTAATAAAGATGAGGGGAGTCTGTAACTAAAGGTGCAAATTCTATAAAAACATACACCTATTTAGTTTCAAAGGTTAGTCATCTGGAATTTCAGGCAGCTACCTTGTAAAGAAGGGTCAATGACCAGCAACTTGAGATCATCGATCTCAAGGGCAAGTTAGCTGAGAGACATGCTAGGAGAACTCAACCAGGTCCATAAGAACCAATGATGTAGTGAACCTAACTCTTAGCTACCCTATGCAAGAGGGTGATGCTACCAAAAAGAGGGAGAAAGTCCTACCTACAATCATAGAACCTGAGAGTTCCTCCCAGAGTATGGAGTTGGAGGACTCACCACCCTCACTTGTAGTTATCCATACTGAACAACCTATTTAGGTCCATATTGATATGGATTCACTCCGTCAAAGCCTATTTGAAGAGGGTATACCAACGGCAATGTCTACCCCATCTCACCTTACTGAAAATCCAATTGTTGGATGGAGGTATGAAGTTATAGAAGAGCCTGGATAATCTTTAGGTCTCAGATACAACAAGAAGTGCTAACTTTTACAACTTGATATTGAGAGCACCTTTTTAGTTGACCCACCCCTTGCCAATCCAAATCAAAGTAGGCAAGCTGCAAGGTTAACTGATAAGATTCAAGACATGATGGTTGAAGAGTTCAAGAAGAGAACCAAGCTATATAGAAAGAGGCTAGCAGGCAAGACTATTGGTCAACTGGATGTTAAGGTGGACCCTAAGATTAGCTTTGAAGGGGAAACCTTGGTTAAAGGCCCAATAGTTGAGCCTGTGAACCATTAGACAGGAACTGCTTCAACACCTATTACATTCAGTGAGGCGCCAGCTGGTGAAGGTGTCTCACAGCCTCTATCTGGGCAGAGCTCAAGTGTAACACCAAGCAATGAAGGCTAAAGTTCTCTTCACCCTAAGTCACATAAGCTTATGAGTGACAAAGGGAAGAGGAAGATGACCTCTAAGGAGATTTAAGAAGAGGAAAGAGAGAGGAAGAGGAAGACAAGGGTAAAGAGTTCAAGTGAGACCCTTGGGTTCATGGAAGCTACAATCAGGGCTACCCCCAGTCTAGGTACTCATGAAGATGAGTTAAGGGTTACCAGATTGAACTTTTGGAGTCTTGGAATTATAATTTTGATGAACTCATCTCTCTCCTCTTGGAGGAATTAAATGTAATGTCTGATATGGAAGTGTCAAAGGAGAGAAATAAGGCTGAGGATGTAGAACTACTCCTCAAAATCAAAGAAGAAATAAGAAGAAAGAGAGTCTATAAAGCTCCTACTCTCTCCCAGTTCAAGAAAGTCTTGAGGTAGAGGCTTTGATTACTGAGCAAAAAACTTAGGTGGGTAGGGAACAAGACAAGCAAACATGATTACCTACCTGACTACCATAGGTCTGTATTGAGTAGAAGATCTTCTTCCCTTATCTTATGAATACATTGAATATTAATACCTCAAGAAATTTGAGCAACAAGTGCTGAAAGGGATAGAGGAGTTGCAATGGTGGCTTTTAAAATGGATATTAGGAAAGCCTATGATTCTGTGGAGTGGGCTTTTTTAAGAAATTGTCTTAATCAATTTGGGTTTTATCCTTGTATGGTTCATTGAATTATAGAGTGTTTCTAGTCCTTCTTTTTGCTTGTCTATAAATGGGGAGCTTAGAACTAAGGATGAATCCCCTAAGATCTTGAAGAACTTCATTCTGAAAATTAAGAATCAATGATTACAAGGTCAAAATCATAAGATGTGATCAAGAAACTAAATTCAAGAACCAAATCCTTGATGCATTTGGTGATGAAAAAGGTATTACAAGACAATACAGTGTTCCTAGGACTATTTAGCAAAATGGTGTTGTTGAGATGAGAAAGAGGACACTTATTAAAGCTGCAAGAACCATGTTATCTGACTCTAAACTATCCATCACCTTCTGAGCAGAGGCGGTCAACATTGTCTACTATGTGCAAAAGAGAGATTTAGTAGTCAAGACTCGTTATAAGACTCTTTATGAGCAGTGGCACAAAAGGAGATCATTCATTGGTTTCCTCAAATCATTTGGATGTCCTTGTACCATCTTGAATATCAAAGATTAGATAGCCTAATTTCCTAAAAAATCAGATGATGGATACTTTATTAGATACTCTTCCCAAGCTAGGGCTTATAGAGTATACAATCTCAGAACTAAAATAGTTGAGAAGTCAATAAATAAGACCTTCAATGAGTACACACCTAGGTTCTGGTCCGATTGGTGTTTGATCTTGAATCAGTTACCAACTGTTTTAACAAATTTTGTGAAGATGATTCAGGATATACAGGTAGTTTATCAGTAGGAGATTCTGATCCAAGATTTGAGCTGAGAAGACCAAGTTAGTAAACTACTTCAGCTCCATTGGTAACAAACCCCATAGTTGGAAATCTTGTCATCACACAACAATGATAAACTCTTAAGCTGATACATCTGAGGTGCCTACAAATTCTAGCATAGAAGCATATAACTCAAATGAAGTAGTTTCCAATGTAGGAGTAGATGGTGGTGGTGATAGTGTTCAAGAATTTCTTGGTAGTGATAACCACTCCATGGAAGACAACATTAAAGATGTCACACACTCATTAGGATTGTGGTAGTGACAGTGATCAATAATTTCATGATTTTGATAACCACTCCATGCAAGACAACATCAATGATGTCACACACTCATTGATTCAAGTTTCTCTTGATATTTGTGTTGATGTGGTGGGTGATACTCAATCAACAGATTTGAATTTCACCAATTTAGATCTTTCCAATAAACTTGTTGTGATTCCTCTACTAAGGGTCCACAAGTCTCATCCTACAACAAACATCATTGGAGATCTTGAGTCAGGGGTGAGAACAAGAGGAAAAACCCAAGACAAAAATATTTTTCTTCACTCTTGTTTCTTGTCCCAGATTGAGCCTAAAATATTAGTGAGGCTTTAAAGGATGGAAGTTTGGTTGAAGCAATATAGGAGGAGCTGCTATAATTCAAAAGGCAAAAGGTTTGGTACCTATGTCCTCTTCCTCAAAGGAAGACCACAATAGGTACCAAGTGGGTTTTCAGGAACAAGAAAGTCGATAGAAGACTTCTCATCAAGAATAAGGCAAGACTAGTTGTTCAAGGGGACACACAAGAAGAGGGGATTGAGTACACAGATATCTTTGCCGATGTCACAAGAGTGGTAGCTATTAGGATATTCCTAGCTTTTGATGCATCCAAGGATTTCAAGGTCTACTAACTTGATGTCAAGTGTGTCTTCTTATATGGTGTGATTAATGAGGAAGTTTATGTCAAACAACCACCTTGTTTTGCAGATCCAGTTCACCTGATTATGTCTGCAAGCTTGACAAATCTCTCTATAGGCTGCATCAAGCTCTAAGGAAGTTCTTGGATCTAGAAAGGCTAGTGCAACCAAAACCAAATCACTTAGACTATTTTGGTACAACTAATAAAGGATTTCCGAAGCTAAGTGTGGAACTTCCGAAGGAAAAAGGAGCTCTTGCGAAGACAAAGTGTAAAACCAACTTCCGAAGACAAAGTATTCACTTCCGAAGATCAAGACTTAAAGTGAAAGATCGGAAGTCAACTTCCAAGGAATGAAAGAAGTCCTCAAGCCTCGGAAGTATAGAAGTCTCTTCCGAAGTATAAGTGGCTTTGGAAGAACTTGTTCATTCTAACCCAACTTACCTTCGGAAGAAACTACTATTATCAGTAGACATAAGTATGGTCTCCCTGACACTCCGCTGTAGACCTCTGAGATACTGCGTGGCGTTTTCTCAAAAGCCATGTAGTTGACCATACTTTATTCCACTGCTTACCTTTATAAGTTAGTACATTTGCCATCTTTAGTCGATGACAAAAGGTAAGTCATGGACATGTCATGACTACCATATCTTAGATAATACTTTATCTAAGATACCTTAACTTTAGCATTGTAGTATATGCTTTAGTCTTAGGTTTCCAGCTGGTATCAAAGTATATCCGACTGTAGGATCTAGTATATATAGTTTCTCATTGTAACTCATGTTCTAAGCTTGTAAGAGTCTTGTAATACTTTGAGTTGAGAAGTAGTATATACAAGTGCCTTGAAAATTATTTATGTGTGTTCTTAGCTACTTATTATATTATTATCAAATCTTACAAAAGACTCTACTTCATCTGATTTGAGTGTTATATAAGTGAGTTTGAGAGAAATCCAAGTGTTTAAGTGACAAACCCGATCCTGCATTTGGTATCAGAGCTTTTTAAGCTCTTGATTGTGATATCTTACCATCCTAATCAACCTGTTTTTCACTCCTCCTTACACCACACTCAAAATGGCGCTCAGGAAATCTGAAGTAGAGATGGGGATGATGACCAAAGCACCCATCATCACCCCTGAAAACTTAAGGTCATGGAGCAGACGAATGGAAGGCTTCATCAGGTATCAAGACAGCAAGATGTGGCAATCCATTATCAATGGCCCGTATAAGCCAAAGGTAGCTGGTGGAAACGGTGCCATTATTGAGAAAGATGTCTAATATTATTCTGATGAGGACCGGAAGAAGCTGGACATTGATAGCAATGCTATGACTGTTCTCATGACTGCAATTCCCAACTCCATCATGGTGGGGTTTGAACATTGCAAGTCAGCCAAAGAACTGTTTGATGCGCTTGCTCAAATGTATTCTAGCTCAAATGACTCCAAGAAGGACTCACTGAAGCAGCAGTTCGAGAACTTCACCTACGTTGCTGGAGAAACACTCAGCCAGCAATACTTTAGGTACATGGATCTCATTTCTTCCCTTCAGTCTGTGGGAATTGCTCATGAACTTAGAGACCTTACAAGAAAGTTCATGAGTGCATTACCCAATGAGTGGACATTCTACTGTGTCTCTATCAAGAGAACAGAGTACCTGAATACACTCACCATGACTAAACTCTATGGCATCCTTGATGGATACCGTTTGGAAATGGAGAGTAAGAGAGGTCATCGGACAAGCAGACCCTTGAGTCTTCCTACTAGCAATGCTTTATTGGTTGCTGAAGGCTCAGGAACCTCCCAGCCTCAACTATACCTGACTTACACCCAGTAGCCATCTTGTTCTTCTAGGCCATACATCACATTTCCTGAGACTCCAAGGTCTCAACAAGCTCAGCAAAGTTCCTTTCAGGACAGTTGTGCTTTTGTCTTAGGAAGTGGACACTCAAATGATTATCAATATTGCTTTGATGATCTAGAGTGCTTCAGCCCAAATGACGTGGAATACGTGAACATAGTCCAACAAATGGCTCTATTAACCTACAGATCAAAGAAGTTCTTCAAAAGAAGTGGAAGGCAATTTCCCCAGAACCCAATCAACAGCAAATTTGGGTTTGACAAAACCAAGGGCAAATGTTAGAACTGTAACCAACTTGGTCATTTGCAAGGGAATGCAAGGCTCCCAAGTCTAATTCGGGAACCCCACATGCCTCCACACAACCCTCCACACCAAAGCCCATTGGAAAGTCAACAGAAACAGCTGCAATGGCTCAAGAAGTTGACTGGAGCTTTATGGTACAGGATGTGACCCCTGCTCAAGCACTCATGGCCGGAACATATGAAAATGAGGTATATGAACATCTCTATACTCCTGCATGTATTGCTAAAGTTAAATTGTATCAGGACTACAATATGGAGATTAAATCCGACATTGAGTCTTTAAATATTTTAAAATCTGATTTTTAAAAGGGCTGAATCTGACTATCAAAGAAAAATTGAGGAGTTAGAGGAAACTGTGTCCCTTTCAAATAAAGGATTTAATATCCAAATTGACAGAGGCTCAAGCCCAGCTTGTCACAGCTGAGGCTCAAGCCAGGAAGTATGCTATTTCCGAGCAAAACTTCCAAGCCATTCTTGCATCATCCTCTCACTCAAAACTTTGTTACCAAAACAAAGATGGGTTGGGAACCAATGAAATTGCTCCACCACACTCCTATGAGTCTATAAGACAACCAAGGTGTGGTACAGAAGAGCAAGAGGTTCCATCTGCTAACCCACCTTCTCATGAGTCAAAGAATGATGCAACCATGGAGACCATCACAGGGAAGAACCAGGTAATTATACCCTCTCCTACCAATGATGATCAAACCCTGACCACCAAAGCAAAAAGAAGCAGTGCTAAGGCAGCCGGAAAAACTGCCAAGAAAGTGGCTGAGTCTAAACTGAAGATAGACACAAAGCAAAAGGGTGTATTCATCTCAGCTGGATTCCAGGTGGTTGGAAACTCTGATTTAGGAAATGGATGTAGTACCAGCACTCCTGTCCTACCAAAGGATCAGAAGTTAAAGTGAAAGGTCGCTGATGAAGAGAAAAAGAACAAGAAACAACAATCCTCAAATTCCCAAAAGATTAACATTGCATGCATAATGTATGGTCTGCAAAACCACATGGCCAAAGATTGTTACTACAATCCTGCTAGCACACATTATTCAAATAATGTTAAAAAGGAAGGATTCAGGGAAGGTTTCTTATTTGGACCATATCAAATGGTTCAAGTGATGAAAAAGGGAAAGCTTGTTTTCGAAGCAAGGTTGCTTTCGGAAGAAGATCCTTCTTCCGAAAGGAAAAAGGCTTTAGAAGCTAAAGCTATCAAGACTTAAAAGAATAATAAAGTCCCCTTGAGACCATCCCAGAAGAAGACTGCTTAGGAAGAAAAGGTGGTGAAGGCTTCTTCCGAAAAGAAAGAAGCTTCGGAAGAATGCCAAGCTGTAAAAGCTTCAACAAGCTCATCCTCCATGATCAACCAAGGGATGGAATGGAAGATCAAGGAAGATACCGTAGCCCCAACCTCTTCTTCAAAGACATCCATTGAACCCCCATGCATAAATTTGGTTCAATTATGTCACTATCATTGGAAGAACCCAAGACCAAAAAGGTTTGGGTTTCCAATCAAAACTAATCATCTCATCTTATGTGCAGGGACGTCCATATGACAAGAATAACAATGTTTAGATTGTGGATAGTGGATGCTCCAGGCACATGACAGGGAACAGATCTCTCCTTCAACAATTTCAACATTATGATGGAGGTCCTGTCCAGTTTGGAGGTGAGGCCAGAGGATATATTTCTGGAAGAGGAAGTATATCCAACGGAAAATTAGAGGTTGACAAAGTTAACTTTGTCAAACAGCTTGAACACAACATGTTAAGTGTTTCTCAGTTCTATGATCAAAAGCATCAAATGCTCTTCACAGAACATGAGTGCATAATCCTCAAACCCGGGATGACAATTCCTCAGGAATTGGTGCTTCTTAGATCTCCTAGGAAAGGGGATATGTACAACCTGGATATGAACAATGCTTCCCCAATGGGTGAAGTATCATGCTTTCTTTCCAAAGCTGATGGTGATGAGTCAACACTATGGCATAAACGAATGTGTCATGTAAATTTTAAGACAATGAATAAATTGGCTAAAAATAACTTGGTACATGGTTTGCCTAAAAAGGAATTTTTCTGCAAAGATAACTGTGTTGCATGCCTGAAAGGGAAGCAACACAGGACATTTCATAAATCCAAAGTCGTTAACTCCTTCACCACTCCATTACACTTATTGCACATGGATCTATTTGGTCCCACAAGTATATCGAGCATTGGAAGGAAATTATATTGTCTTGTGATTGTTGATGATTTTACTAGATTTACATGGGTATTCTTTATAAGAACCAAAGATGAAACTGCTAAAACTTTGAAATCTTTTATTCTTAAAATAGAAAATCAAATTGATCACAAGGTTAAAATAATTAGAAGTGATCAAGGGACTGAATTTAAGAACCACGTTCTTGACTCATTCTGTAACTCAAAAGGGATTGCCAGACAATATAGTGCTCCTAGAACTCCTCAACAAAATGGTGTTGCTGAGAGAAGGAATAGGACACTTATTGAGGCTGCTCGGACTATGTTAGCTGATTCAAAGCTACCTCTAACATTCTGGGAAGAGGCAGTCAGCACTGCATGCTATGTGCCAAATAGGGTCCTTGTAGTAAAGCCACATGGAAAAACCCCTTATCAGCTATGGAACAAGAGGCCACCGTTCATTGGCTTTCTAAGGTCCTTTGGCAGCAGGTGTGCCATACTTAACACAAAAGACAATTTGGCAAAATTTGCTGAAAAGTCGGATGATGCCATCTTTGTTGGATATTCCTCTAACTCTAAAGCATATAGAGTTTATAACATTAAAAATCAACAATTTGAGGAATCTTTCAACATTGTAGTTAATGAGCACACTCCTTCTGTTAGGGGAAATGGCCCTGATCATATATTTGATTTAGAATTGTTTCCAAACTATTCTAAACCATCTTGTGAGAATGTTTCAGTTGGAACAGGTGCACAAGGTGATTCTGATGATGATCAACTGTTTGAGCTTCCCAGACCTATTCCAAGTTCTCCAAGAGCTGCAATAAATCAAGTTCCCATTATTGGCAGATCTGATAGTATAACCATCTCAAGAGATAGTGGAGCTTCAACAAGTGGTTCACATGTTGACTCTCAAACCTCTTCAGGTAACCCTGCACAACACCAAGATGATGGAAGCAACATCTTGAAGGAACAGACAACTGTTAATGCTGCTTCACATCAAACATATGATGATGTTTCTTTTTCATTCAATCAGTCCTCATTGAATGAGTATGAAACAGCAGCTGGACCAAGTGTTCAAGCTCCTGAGCAAAATATGTCCAATTTGGATTTATCTTTGCAACTGGAGGTAATTACTAGACTTAGGATTCACAACACTCATCCAACTGAGAACATCATAGGGGAAGTCTCTGAAGGCATGAGAACAACACGACAAACTCACAATGGGAATGTCTGCTTGTACTCATGCTTTTTATCCCAAATGGAACCCAAGAAGTTGGAAGATGCCATGAAAGATAGTAGCTGGGTTGAATCAATGTAAGAGGAGCTGCTTCATTTCAAAAGACAAAAGGTTTGGAATCTATGTCCGCTACCATCTGGTCAAGTACCTATAGGCATAAATGGGTTTTTTGAAACAAGAGAGATGATAGAGGCTTGATTATCAAGAACAAGGCAAGACTGGTGGTTCAAGGATACACTCAAGAGGAGGGAATAGATTATACTGATGTCTTTGCACCTGTTGCAAGACTTGAGGCAGTTAGGATCTTCCTTGCTTATGCTGCATCCAATAATTTCACTGTCTACCAGCTTGATGTCAAGTGTGCCTTTCTATATGGGGATATAGATAGGGAAGTCTATGTATGCCAACCTTCGGGATTTGAAGATCCACAACATCCCAACTATGCGTGCAAATTGGATAAAGCTCTATATGGGCTGCACCAAGCACCTAGGCTGTGGTATGAGACATTGTCTCAGTTTCTCCTGAAGAATGGTTACACTAGAGGTACGATTGATAAGACTCTTTTCATAAGAAAGTCTGGGAAAGACATCTTGATCGTTCAAGTCTATGTTGATGACATCATATATGGTTCCTCAAATGACCAAATGTGTAAAGACTTTGAGAGCATCATGAAGAAGAAGTTTGATATGAGTTCCATGGGAAAAATGGACTTTTTCCTTGGAATTCAGGTGAAGCAAATGAAGGAAGGGTTTTTCATCAGTCAATCTAAGTATATCAGTGACATCTTAGAAAGATTTGATATGAAAAATTGTAAGGCAGCAAAAACACCTATACCCAGAAACCACAATCTCTGCCCTGACTCTAAGGGGGAGGATACTGATCAACATCAGTATAGAGCAATTATTGGTTCTCTGATGTATCTCACAGCAAGTAGACCCGATATCATGTTTGCAACTTGTATTTGTGCAAGATATCAGGCTGCTCCAAAGGTGTCTCACCTAGTTGCTACCAAGAGAATCCTTAGATACGTTAAATGAGCACCTAAACTAGGTCTCTGGTATCCAAGAAATAGTGATTTCTATCACACCCCGAGCCCAGAGAGGCGGGACGTAACGATTGGTAAACAACAACCAAAATGCAGCGGAAACTAAATGGTTTAATACAATGCATCTCACAATATTTACATTAGGATATGGGTTTAGTTTCAGTTTACAAGGTGCCTCAATCTATAATCCATGGGTATCATGACCTATCTCTTTGTCAATATTTCTTAAGGCTTCAATAACTAAGGCTTCTAGGCTCGACCTTTTTCCTTCAACACCTACCCTCACTTCTTGCTTCGGATTCGGATATCTTCTATAGCTCGGCTAATCTACCTAGCTGTACCTGAAAGACATGCTCAAAAGATTTTGTGTCAACATAAAGTTGGTGAGTTCAAGTGCTTAAAGTTTAAAAACAAAAGAGCTTAACAAATCCTCATTTGATAAAAATAAATGAATCATAGTTTCAACATCGTGGGAGAAATCATAATCAACCCTGCACTCAGTCCCGGTTGGCCTCTTCTAAAGTTGTGTTTAACCGGATATTCCCGAAGGAAGAACTGAGCCCCAAACCAGTGATCCATACCTGCCCGGATGGTTCACCATAGTTTCCTAACAAAACCTGTTACATGCCACGAACGACCCCTTAGGATCTCAGTGGGGTACCCTTCCTGGAACGGAAGCCACTATGTGTGGGGGATTTCCCAAATAGATCTATTCATATAAAACAAGCGGTTCACAAAAGAAATAATGATCATGATATAAGTATCAGCAGGTAACCATAAATCCCACATACAATCATCAAGCAAATCACAAATATAGTTCATAAATATTAGAGCATGTTTCACCCCAAAACAGTAGTAAAAAGGGGATCACTAGAACTCACCTGGTATCCTTATATGAATTCTGAGCTCAGTAAAGAAAAGTGAAGGTCATCAACAAAGCAATCCTAATTAGAACATATGAGATTCAGGTTTAGAATTAGCACGATGTCATTACATGCGTGCGGTTGAGCTCTTTAGTTAGCTTAAAGTTAACGATTAGTATCATTGATGTAGATTAGCTTCTTGTGAAATTATCAATTGTTATGCACTCACTCATGCATATTAGGTTAATTAATGCCTTTATCCGATAAATGATTCTTTGCATAAAGAGTGTAGCCATAAACGGTTGATATCAAGGATTTCAAATCTTTATAGATAGTTTTTAATGATGAAGTAAGTAATCTATAATGTTCCAAATGATGTTTATAATGCTTACACTTATATCATAATGTTAAATTGATTGATGCTAGAGTAATCCAAATATTGATAATAGTTGTCGATATATTTAATAAAAGGGGTGATACAAATAATATTATTCCAATAATAATTAGATGATCGACTATGAATAGTAACAAGATGATGGATTATTATAGTATATTTAAGTCTTTTATCTTAATAAAAACATGTAGATGTCGGTTAACCCATGTATTTATTGTATACGTATATGCACAATCGTATTTGTATGTATTTTACATCTCGAAGCCTTGTATGGATTTAGTGTGACATGGGCTCAAATTGAGTTGTATCGTCATTAACATGTTATAATCCTTCTTATATTGTAATGATACATATATTTCTATCTAGGTTGATTTCTGATAAATATCGTTGCTACTTAAGTCTCATGTTAGAACTATCCATTTAAATCAGATAATTATCTCAAGTGGCGTTCGCTTTCGTTTTATAACTTATGTATTTTATATAATTAGAGCTCAAGTAAAACGCATATAAATTATAATTAAATTTCAAATGTGTTGCGCGTGCGATGATACCTTTCACTCGGTTCACGTTCGCTAACCCACTCATATTGCTCTTGATCTAATCGCCTTCACGTTCCGTTGACTGCTCGTTGACCAAGCTTGTCCAGTGGTTATCCAAAACCTCACCTTGACTTTCTAACACAACCCCAACCATAATCGACAGCAACAATCACGATCCACACCACTACAACACCACTAAAATACTATTTCAACCACGATTTTCACAATCATCCTAACCGAACTTTATTCCATCATCATAGCAGCCCAAAACAACAACCAAACTTGAAAACCCACAACCAAGAACCACAATCACAACCATCTCCACCATCACCGTGCACCGCCATTACAACCACCATCATCACCACCTAAACCCGACAACCATAAATCACAGCCAACTATCACAGCTGCCATCACCACAACCGCCACCTTCGGGAACCACCGATCGACCACCGCTGCCCACAACATCAGCCACAGCCGCGGCAGCCACCTTCATCGCCAAAACCTTGCTGCCGTCATCTTCAAATGCCCATAACTTTCAAACCGTTAGAAGTTAGACAACGCAGCTACCACTGTTGGAAAGATCTTGTTGAGATGAAGAAGAGCATGGGCAGCACTCGCCGCCACTCGCCGCCAGGCGCCGACGGCCTGAAACTTCGCCGGAACCCTAGCCGCCGCAGCCTTCTTTCTTCCATATCTTCCACACCGTCGCGAATCAGAAGAAACCACCACCACCATCGTGATCAGGAGGTCGAGATTAGGGGGGGTAGGCCAAGTCCTGGCCGGAAACCGCCGCGCCGCCGCCGTGCCGCCGCGCTGCCGCCGTGTCGCCGCCGTGGAGCCTCCTGCTCCGGCGAAGTCGGCTATGCAGCCTCTTGAGAGCATTTTTGCTTGGTTTTAGGGTTTGTAAATGAAGAAAAGGTGGAAAAGTTGCTTTTATACCTAGGGTTTTTGAGTTGGCTTTATTTAAAAATCGCGTATACGTCCCGAAAACTTCGTTATCGCGTATCGAATGGTCATTTGGATAAAATCTCGTTAGAAAACCTATAATAGATTTATCTAATTACTTCAGCTTGAAATAAAATAATTCGGTATATTTATGGTCAAACTCTCGGGTTTGACCTATTCTCAGGCCGGTCCACGCTTGAGTAGGACTCGAACCATATTGCTCCTGGATAACCGTTTCACTCTCTAATTTAGAGTATATTAATAAATATATAATAATTAGATAAATATTTATGACGTTATAGGGCTCGGTCGTCGTATCAGATGTCCGTTAAATGTCAGTGTATTCGATATTCGTGTGTTTCCGACGTATCATAGCTGATTATACACGTTTGGTTAGGATCTTTTAGCAAGTACTGTTTACAGTATGCATCATGATTAACAGTTATTTTAAAAGAGTATAAACCATTATAAGTATGTTCAGATATAAATTAGACGTTAGTACGCGTTAGATTACCGGACTTTACACGGTATAGGTTTTGAATCTGTTTTTGGTTTGGATTCTTATCGTAGTTGCTTCGAATCACAATTTAATTTATTATCTTATGATCACTTATTTAATTAGATGGTAAATGGGTATTGGGCCTTAAATGGGCCTTGTTTATAAGTTTGGGCCCTTATTGGGCCTATTGGGCCTAAAAAGGCTAGTTTCTTTTCCAAGTTTTCTTTAGTAAGCCCAATTCAATCCGGACCTTTATTGGGTCCTATAATACATTAAGTTTTCTAATTGGGCTAGATTTTAGAGGTGTTACATTCTCCCCTCCTTAAAGAAATTTCGTCCTCGAAATTTTAGTATCGTTAATATTGTTCCCGAGTGTGTTACACTCGTAGTATGAGTCTTGAGGATTTTAAAGTTATTCAGCTGAGCATTCTAGGACGAAAGTTTTCGATTAGGCATCAAGCAACCGGGTTTGATTTAGATTCAAGTAATCATCCCAAAGTTAGAACATGTTTGACAAAATCAGAGAGTCGATTCATGAATAGATTTTGGCTTCACAATCAGATCATTTAACATTTGAACAAAATTAACAAGAAGAGATTCTCCACTGAGGTTCAATGCACAATCCTACTAGGTAGATCTACCAAGGAAACAAATACTAAAAATCCTGGCAATATCACCGTCCTCACGAAGAGTCTTGCGAAAGGTTGTGAAGTATCAGATGTTGATGTGAATGCCTTCAATTAGACTTAATAGTCAAGTCGGCTATACGTCACTATTAACTCCTTAGAATCATAAGGTAATAGGTCATCAGATGTCATAGATTAAAGACTTCAGATCAAGGAGGATGTGGGTTCCCCAAAGAAGTATAGATTAATATTTAGGAACCGCATGATTATTCCCACAAAGCTAAAACTAAGAAGTTTTCACGATTAATAGGAATGAAGAGGTTAGGTCACACACAAAGGTCACTACTTTTCCAACCTTCCTACTCCGGAACGATACAGCAGGCGATAATCCTAGTCTTCGAGTAGTTCCACCTTTCTTAACTTACGCATGTCGAGAGTTTTCCCATACAGGATGCGTCATAAGCTCTTGTGAACTGACGTTGGAAGAATTCGCAAGTTCACGATGATACGGGTGAAGTCAGTAGAAGAAAAGCCTAATTGCAGGCTATCCGCATCCATCAATGCGGGTAAGTAGAGACAAACACGGCCAAGACTTGTTCTTTCACATTTAGAAATTTGAGCGTCTTAGGACAAATGCGGATGACGACCTCCTATCCGCACTTGTCAATGCGGTTGATATTACCGATTGATGATCACCCTATGGTGTTTGAACTAGTATTCTAATGGGTAGTCGGGAGAGTAGTACAGCTAATGTATCCGAATGCATATTTTATTTTGTAAAAGTCGTGCCCCATAGTTCCAGTTTTTGTATAATGTAACTCTTCATGTGTTTCTTAAATTGTCGGGCGGCTAGAAGCTTGTCTTGTATCATTGCACCAACACACATCTGAAGCCTTCTAATCCGTGTCCAAACGGATTTGGCATCTTCCTGGGATTACGATGCCAGTTGTATAGCTGCGCGAGTGAAGCTTTTATTGATCCTCCTAAAATTTTCGCTTAACACTAATCATTGACATAACTCAATGAGTTTTTACTACTTCTCGGACTTAGATAGCCCCAAATTTTAGCGAATTGTCTCGAATTTCATGCTTATTAGCAATGTCGAGATAACGAGCATGCCTAAGTATGACTTACAGAATCCCATTCATCAGGCTCATGAATACCGTGGGTGTGTGAGCCAGCCTAAACAAGCTTGAATGTGATTTTCATATTGACTCTAATGTATTTTAAATGCAACCTTGGTAACATCTTTTTCACTTATAAACTCAGCTGATAGTATTAGAAGTGTAATCAGTATCTTACAACTGATTAAACAGGTTAACATTTCTGGAAAGGGGTTATCACTTCTTCTAGGTAACTTTATTCAACTCTTGATAGTTTGTTCATATTAAGAGCATTCCATTCCACTTCCTACAAAGTGTATTAGGGTTCTTCAAGGTGACACAGTATGTCTTATGAACCGTTTATCTAACAGTTGCCAAATCTCCCTTCCTTCCACGAGCTTCTTAACATACTTCGAAATTCGTACCACCATACATCACTGCTTCTCTCCGATTCACTATCTTTTAGGGCAACTCCAGCTGTCATCATATCTACAGAATCGTTGTATATGCTTCCACTAATTCCCTTATAGTGCTTCCTAATCAAGGTCAACCTTCTAGATGACCTCCTTCTCGCTCCCCTTTCTCCAAGGTAACCGTACCCTGTAGGGGTCCATTCGTGCAACGAGTAATCCTCATCTAAAACATAGTTACTTATAGGCCTATCAATTGTTCCACTGAAATATGATAGCAAGCCTTCTGGCTCGGATTTCAACATATGGAGTTTACTAGGGAATGCTATTGGTGAATTACTCTAAAAAAGGTTTAGAAATTTAGAGGGGAAAATATTTAATGCTTACGACTGGTGATTGTTGTGCTGGTCTTTCTCGCCTACTATCTTCTGCATGTTCATTACTACGTCGTAGTTGGACCTTAAGTTATTTAACACATGAGATTTCTTGTAGCTGATCTTCTATGCTTCTTAATACATCTTTTTGGAGCAACATATTCCTCTCAGCTCCAACTGAACGTCTTCCCGCATGAATTATTTGTTATCACCGGCATCTTGACTTGATAGGGTTCTAAAACTTCGTTAAGGTACTTATTAGTAGAGAGGGAACTATCTACCACTCTATTAACCCCTTATATAACATCAGGATTGTAATCTACCTTTGTGATTCTTTGCTCTCGCTTCACGAATTCATCACCCAAATAGTAGAACTCTCGAGGTAGAGATGACTCACGGATTCATCACCATTCATTAGTCCAAGAGTTTAATAAAGAATAAGTCCGGAACAAAATGTGTGAAAACAGGGAATTTACCAACATTGTAGACTCAGATTTTTGTTTCGAAAGCTCGAAGATCAAATTTTCTCGGCGAATAACTTTGGCACGCGGGCTATTTATCTTTGCGGAAATCGGGGCTATAGGATGAGGTTTCATTTCCTACTTATTCTGGCACTCGAAAGGTTACCAAGAACACGGCCAGTTAAAAGCATGGTCAAAATAGTTCAACTTATGTTACGATCGAAGTTTGTCACCGGGTGACTAACGGTTGAGGATGATGAAGGATTTCACAAGCATAGTACTATGAAAAACGATGGTTGATTACTATCGAAGCTGATATTTAAGAATAGTGCTTGAGTCAATGGGTTCCATTACCATGAATAGGTGTAGAGAAGTTATATTCATCAAGCACTTTAAGAAAAAGATCAGAGGTATTCTAGATTCCAGAATGTCCTATGGAGTGTGAGCTACTGGGAAGAAGGAAGCGACAAGTCCTCTATGCCATTGATCACAATAGGTGCTTCTCGTAAATCTGTTACTTCGGTATATTCTCGGCTGCAACCATTATGTTAGAGGGTCCCTTACTATGTTGAGGAAGTTTTGTCGAGTCCTATGCTAGGTAGGAAGAAATTTTCAGACATCGCGAAAAATAGCGCGGCTAAAGTACACAGACAACTTAGGTCAAGTGCCATACTTTCAGCACGAAACTGAATGGGTTTGAAACAACATTTGATGATCACTAAGACTTGGGTTGTCACTTCTAACTGATTTTCTTTTCTGAATGCAGGAACAATATTGGAGAGCTGACAACAAGTGGTATGTTGACAGTGGTTGTTCCAGGCATATGACAGGAAACTGTTCTCTTCTCCATGATTTCAAACATAAAAATGTTTCTTATGTGGCATTTGGTGGGAATAAAATGGGAGGTAAAATTGTTGGTGAAGGAATGATGACCATTGGTGTACTCAAATTTGATAAAGTAAATTACTATAAAAATTTACAGTATAATCTACTTAGTGGGTCTCAAATTTGTGATCAAAATTATACTACATTGTTTGATGATACTAATTGTTACATTCTTAAGCCAGGATTTATTGTTCCAGAAGATTGGATTCTCGTCAAAGCAACAAGAAAAGGAAACACTTATGTTTTGGATATGAACAACACTTCTCTCACAAAACATGAAACATGCCTCATATCTAAACTCTCAGAAGACTTGTCTCAATTATGGCATAGAAGGCTTGTCCATTCTAACATGAAGAACATGAATAAATTGGTGAAAAATGACCTGGTCATTGGATTGCCAAATAAAGAGTTTCATTGCTCAACTCACTGTTCTTCTTGTTACAAAGGAAAACAACATAGAGTGTCACATAAATCCAAAACCATCAATACTAATACTACACCACTCAAATTGCTTCACATGGATCTTTTTGGTCCCACCAATGTAATGAGCATTGGAAAAAGGCAATATTGTTTGGTGATAGTTGATGATTTCACAAGATTTACATGGGTCTTTTTCTTAAAACAATAGAGTGAAACATCAGAAACATTAATGGACTTTGTAATCAAGATTGAGAATTAACTTGATACAAAAGTTAAAATTTTTAAGAATGATAATGGTACTGAATTTGTCAATTTTGAACTAGATTCCTTTTGCAGGAGCAAAGGTATTGCAAGACAACTCAGTACACCAAGGACTCCACAACAAAATGGAGTTGCTGAAAGAAGAAACAGAACTCTCATTGAAGCAGCAAGAACAATGCTAGCTGATTCACAACTACCTATCACCTTTTGGGCTGAGGCTGTGAATACTGCATGCAATGTTCAAAACATAACATTAATTGTCAAAGAACATAACAAAACATTATTTAAAAGAAAACCATACATAGGATATCTAAGAGTCTTTGGATGTCAAGTAACTGTTTTGAACATAAAAGAGTCATTAGGAAAATTTTCAAAAAAAGCATATGATGGTTTCTTTGTTGGATACTCTTCAACATCAAAATCATATAGAGTGTATATTCTACAACATAACATTGTGGAAGAGACTCCTAATGTATCTTTTGATGAAACTGTATTTACTAAGTCAGTTAAAGGTTCATCATGGTTATTTGACATAGATGCTTTATCTAAATCATTTAACTATGATCATTTGACCAATACAGGATCTGATGAAGTATGCTATTTATTTGTTCCACCTATTATGACTGAAGTAACCTTATCTGCTGATCCTCCAAGGATACATCCATCTTCATATGACAACACTTCAGTAGAAGCAGATACTACATGTGGAATTGAACAAAATGTATCCGGAGAAGTTCCTACGGAAGACCAGAATGCATCCGGAGAAGTTCCTACGGAAGACCAGAATGCATCCGAAGTTCCTATGGAAGACCAAAATGCATCCGGAGAAGTTCCTACGGGAGAGCAAAATGCTTCCGAAGAAGTTCCTCCGGAAGACCAAAATGCATCCGGAGAAGTTGCTACGGAAGAGCAAAATGCTTCCGAAGAAGTTCCTGCGGAAGAGCAAAACACAATTGGAGATACTTCTGTAGCCAAATCAATAGACTCTCATTTTGACTATTTCTTGAATTCTCAACCTGAGCTGAATCAGTCTGAGGGAATGGAAATGACTAACCTAGAATCATCTATTCCAGTTGAATCAACTCCTTCAATGAGAATTCATAAGACTCATCCACTTGACAACATCATTGGAAATCCTGAAAAGAGAACTACAAGGAGCCAAAGTAGTACAGCCAACCTTTGTCTCTTCAACTGTTTTCTTTCTCAAGTGGTGCCTCCAAACATTACAGCTGCTTTAAAAGACAATAGCTGGATTGAAGCTATGCAAGAAGAGCTTCAACAATTCAGAAAGCAAAAAGTGTGGTCTCTTGTTGATTTGCCTGAAGGTGAACATCCGATTGGAACTAGATGGCTATACAAAAACAAACTGGATGATAGAGGGAATATTGTACAAAACAAAGCAAGGTTGATTGCACAAGGATACACTCAAGAAGAAGGAATAGACTATGATGAAGTTTTTGCACCAGTTGCAAGAATTGAGGCCATAAGAGTGTTTTTGGCCTATGCCTCATATAAGAAGTTTACTGTGTATCAGATGTATGTCAAGTGTGCATTCTTATATGGGAAAATTGATGAGGAAGTTTATGTGTCACAACCCCCCAGATTTGAAGATCCTCATTATCCTCACAGGGTATACAAACTAGATAAAGCCTTGTATGGTCTTCATCAAGCACCAAGAAAATGGTATGAAACACTATCATCTTTCTTACTCAAGCATGGCTACAAAAGAGGAACTATTGATCAGACACTTTTTCTCAAACAAGAACATCAAGATCTCTTAGTAGTTCAAGTATATGTTGATGACATTATATTTGGATCAACTAATAAGAGATTGTGTGTGAATTTTGAAGAGCTGATGAAATCTGAATTTTAGATGAGCTCAATGGGTGAATTAACCTTCTTCCTTGGCCTTCAAGTTCATCAAAAAGCAGATGGAATATTCATCAACCAAGAAAAATACATACATCAAATTCTGAAGAAATACAATCTTGCTGAAGTATCCTCATGCAAAACACCAGCATCAACAATTGATAAGATTGCTCCTAATCCCTCTGGAAAATCTATTGATAAAAAATTATATAGATCAATGATAGGTTCACTTATGTATTTAACTGCCAGTAGACCTGATATTATGTTTGTTGTGTGTGTATGTGCCAGGTACCAATCTGATCCCAAGGAATCACATCTCAATGCTGTAAAAAGAATTTTCAGATACCTCAAGGGAAAACCAGGACTTGGTCTTTGGTATCCAGAGGATGGAGACTTTACACTATACTCATACTCAGACAGTGATTATGGTGGATGTAACAGTAACAGAAAATCAACAACCGGTGGATGTCAATTCATTGGACCAAGGCTAGTATCATGACAGTGCAAGAAACAAACCAATGTTTCTGTATCCACAGCTGAGGCTGAGTACATTGCTGCTTCAGTTGGTTGCTCTCAAGTTCTTTGGTTGCAAAACCAATTGCTTGACTATGGTTACAATTTTCTTCAAACTTCTATCTATATAGACAATTCTGCTTCTATGTTTATCATTGCTAATCTTGTGCAACATAGTAAAACAAAACATATTGAGATAAGATATCATTTTCTGAGAGATTGCTCAGAAAAGGGGTTGATTAAGTTAGTCAAAGTGGATACATCAAATTAGCTTGCTGATTTATTCACTAAAGCGTTTGATTCAGTCAGATTTAATTTTCTGATTGAGTCTCTAGGCATGATTAACTTAGATTAATCAAATTTAAACAAACAAAATGCTGTGTGTAATGATGCATCAGCATGACATATGTATGGGAAATGATAGTACACTATAGCTTTGCCTATTCCTGAACAAATAAATAACAATAAATCTCAGCAAGCTTCTTGATATGTGAGTAGATTCATCTTGAGTGTAGACTAAACTGAGTGCATGCCAAACATAATACTAAAATGATTGTTTGTGGGAAACTTCATTTTGAGAATACAAAGTGAGTCTTATCCAAATGTGATCAAATCACTCATCTAAACACACTATGTAAAACACTTTATAATATCTATCTTTGCAAATCATACTCCCTCTGTTTTGTGTGAACAAAGACCTGGGTGTATGATCACCATACTGAATATCAGTTGAAAAAGGTGAAAAGATCATGATACTCATCATCCCTTTGTTTTGTGTGAACAAAGACCTGGGTAAAAGGCACCTCTGTTTTACGTGAGTAAAGACCTGGTGACCTGATGATGATCATATCTAAAGCTCTCAAAAGAATCCTATGTGATCAACTGTATATTATCTTGAGCTTTTAAATCAATGCATCAATGAGATGCCAAATACATCTCAAGATAGATATTATAACTTAAAGTACATAGTCTTAAGTGTGAAAAATGATGATTTGACTTGCAAAGGGAGGACAAAACCTTTGTGAATTGAATGTGAAGCCCATAACAGTTATTTTGAAATCAATATGAAAACATGATAAACAGCATGCCTAGTTGATACATGAGCTCTTGCATGGATTTATGTGGACAATATACTTGCAATCAGAACTTGTTCAGGTATCAAATCATTAAAATAAGTAACTAGGAAGAGGCTTAGTATTATAGTATGATCCCATCATATGTGTATATGTATCTGATCATTATTATACAGTTAAAAATCATGTTATTCCTCTTAAAGAAATTTATTATAAATGCTTAAGTTCACCATTAATCACAAATTTAGGGGGAGTAGAATACATGAAAAAGTATCTCAATCAGCAGCAGCAATATCTATATCATTATAAATTTGAATGAATTGGAATCTGAGCATCATCTTAGCTTCTGGATACATGAAAATTTTAGTAAAAATCATAATTTTAAACTTTCTTGTACTAAATTGCCATGTATACAATGCCAACAAGGTCCTAAAGCAATAAATGGTTCTAAGCAATGGAGTTGGGCCATACATACAACAATATTTCTCTGCATTGTGCTACATTAAGCATCAGCAGAAGCTACAATGTGGAAATCAATCTTAAATGTTTATCCGTAGATTGGTAAACTACGGATGAATAAAGATCAACAAGTGATTTAATGTTACAATTTCACATCATCAGCAGATGTTGTTGATCCGTAGATGTTCTACGGAAGAATACATTGAGGATTCCTATTGTTTAATGAGATAAAATTAATGTGTCTGAGAGTATAAATAATGTGGTTTGACTTGTCAAATTCATTATTCGCTTTTTCAGCTCACTTTTCAGACCTAGAAAATCTCACTCAACAAAATTTTTCCCACTTTCTCAGCATTCAAAATTTACCAAATCAAAACCTTAAGCAAACATATATCTGTGTTCTTAATCAGCTGTTATTAAGGTAAAACATGTCGTAATATTCAAGAATGAACCATTCGATTCTTGTTTTATCTCACAACTGTTCGTATTCTCATATCAATAATGTGATTTTAACGAAGTCTTTTCATATAAACAGATGGATAATCGATTCGCGAAAGAACACAATGTGTGTGCCTTCTTAAACCCTGACGATCCTGTGTCAGAAGGATGTCAAGAAATTATGAGATATATAAGAAGATCGAGGCTGTTCTATGCCCTATCAGCAGAGCTGGTGATTTATCGATCTCATATCACTGATTTCTGGAATTCTGCATATGTAGAAGAAGATGGTGAAGGCATTATTGCTGAAGTTAAGAATCGAAGGCTGAGAATTGATGAACAAACAATAAGAAGGGTTCTTGAACTAGGAGATGTTGAAGCCGGACACCCTGATGTGTTTGAAAATGAATACATAGAAAAGGTTTTTCTCTTAATGGGGTATGATGGAGACTTTGAAAAGGGAGAAATCAAGAAGGGAAGACTCTATAAGCCATACAGATTTCTGTGTCACACTTATCTAAAGTGTATGTCAAACAGAAAATCTGGGCTTGATAGATTTTCAAGACATATATCATCTGGTATCATTGGTATTTTTGAGGGAAGAACATACAATTATTCAAAGTACATCTTCAACTGTCTGTGTGATCACATTAAAGTACAAAAGGCTAATAAGATGTATATGTTTCCAAGGTTCATTCAACTTATCATTAATGCGGATTTGCCTGGAACTTCTGTGGAGGGTGGTGTGTTTATTCAAGCACACCTTGGCAGATCTGTGCTGAACAAATTCTCTGGGAAATATGAAGGAGGTGACAGACATGTTTGCACATGTGATTGATGCTAATGCAGACATACCTCAAGAGCTTGTGTGGGAAAGTGAACAAGAGAACTCTGCAACCAACTCTGCTCAAGACACTCACTCACCAGATACATCACCCATACATTAGCAATCTCCACCCAGCCAAAATACAGAACCAATCTCACCAATCCTCCATCAATCACCAAAACAACAACAAACACCCCAACCACAATCTCCAGCCAACCAAAACGCAGAACCAATCTCACCTATATACCCTCAATCACCAAAACAACAACAAACACCCCAACCACAATCACTAGCCAGCCAAAATACTGAACCAATCTCTCCCATTCAACCCCAATCACCAAATCAGCTTCAAATGCAAATTTACCAACAACCTCCAAATCCTGAAAATTCAGCTACTGAGAGTATTTACACTGGGGAGACAGAATTATCTCACAAGCAAGTACAGTTAAACTGTCATTATCCAAAACTAAATCCCCTGTGCTTTCAAATGAAACTGAACAAGTATCTCCAGTGACTGATCATCAACAACAACAAACTCATCAAGAACATGTAGATCAAGCCACTGAACCCAGATCAAGCTCAGCAAGTGTTGATCCGAAAGAAGTAAAAGATGACGAGGTTGATTCTAAGCATCAGCAAGTAGATGCAGAAGCAGACTATGTTAATGTTATTGCCTACAATGAAGATGATCTAAGTGATAATGATATCCCTGTCAGCAAAAGCTATCTGGTTGCTGAGTACAACAAGCTGGTGTTAAAATCAAACAAAAGAAAGGAAAGAATACAAGAACTGAAGGGAATGATTAAAGAAAAGGATGAAGAGTTGTTGAGACAACAAGCAAGAATAAAAAGACTGAGAGAAGATGCTCAAAGCGATAAAAAAGTCATTGATGCTTTACTTGATAAGGAAGCTGAGCTTAAAAAGTCAGCAGCAGCTGAAAAGAGAGAAAAGGAAAAGATAATTAAGAAGTTTGAACAAGCAAATAGCACTATGACTGCTCAGTCACATGTGATAAAGAGAAAAGAAGAAGAGATTGAGCAGCTGAAAATGAAGATCAGTACATTGGAATCTAATGCTAATGCTTCAACTGCTCAAACAAAACAATCTACTGAGGCATCAAAAGAGATGATTTTGTACTCAAGAAAAAGAAAGTATCTTGGTACTGCTGAGAAGAAGATAACTGCTGATGAAAGTGCCTCCAAGAAACAAAAGCTGACCTCTCCTGAACACACACCTTCAGTAGATTTATCTACTGTGAAGCCTATCTCTCAGCAGGAGGATGAAAGTGATAAAGAGTGGGAAGAGCTAATCAAAGAAGACTCTCCACCAGAACAAGAAGTCTCAAAGGCTGATGATCTTCTGACTACAAGAGACATATTAGAAGAGAGGCCTGAATCAACCATGTTCATGACACTTATAAACCATGGTTTCCCTTATGACATGGTTGAGAGACTAAACATGACTGAGATAAAGAATTTGTTGAAAGAATTTGAGCTTGCATGCTTTATGATTCCAAATTGTGATTATGAAGCCTTCAGCACCTTTTAATCCATTCAGAAAACAAAGAAGGAGTTGGGACATTGTGACACAGCCAAGCTGAGCAAATACAACATGACTTGCTGGTTACAAGGCCATAATTACAAACCTCATGAGCTTAAAGGAAGATTAGTAGGGGAACTTAGAAGGATGATGGAGCATGTGATGAATGTTGATCTGGATACTGGTGTAAGATTCAAAACTGAAGCTCCACATCCATCTTACGAGGAACAAAGCAAATTTCCTGCTGAACCTATAACAGTTGAACCTAAAGATCAGCATAAAGGAAAGGAGAAATTGATCAGAGAGCCAAGAGAAGTAATACATGGCAAAGTATGGCCACTTGGGACTACAGTGAGACTACAGTGAGAGAAATAACTGAGCAGAAGTCCACTCTGATACAATTGATAGACCACCTCACAACTCCCAGTTCTTTGGAAGATAACAGGATCATGGCCTGGAAATATGATCAAGACTGGGATTGTGCCATTATTAAAAGAACATCTGGAAGAGTTGAATACTTCCATGATGTACTCTCAGTGGTGAGTCTGCCAGAGAATGACATCAAAGATCTTCAAAGTCTAATCATCAGCAATTATCCAATTCACCCTAGAGGAAGAGATTTCTCAACTCTAGTGGGAAAGTTGAAGACAAAATTTAAAGATGATGTCCTGATAGAAGCTAAAAGAGAAGATATAGAGCATCAGAAGAGAATCAAAGGGCTCAAAAGATACAAGTCCAATGCCTCAGAACATGTAGATGATGAATTCTTGAAGAGGATTAGCTACAAAAACAGAAACAAAGCAGCAATCAAATGCATTGAAGGGACTCAATTCACATACCCAATCACTAAATGGGGATATGTTGAGAAGACAAAGGAGTTGGTCCTGCTGAGAAATGCTGAGAACAAGAAAGCTGACAAGATCAGGATCTTTGATCCTGTGGAAATCAAAATACTCCATCCCAGCTACGCCTCATATCTAAATAACAAATTCTTTCCCAAGCTGACTGATGAAAAAGCACAAAATGATCTGTTCATGCATGTCCATGTGATCCAAGTGATTGACAAACTACATGCCAAAGCCTACAAACGAAGAAGATTCAATGCTGGGCTGCTAAAGGGAACAACTTTTGATGAAGTAACAGAACTCAGAATCTCAGAGCAAGATGAGCTAGAAGTGGTGAATAACAACAATGTGTTAGACACACTCACTACAGAGAAAGATGTTCTGGGGATCAGTTTTGAGACTCTGAAGAAGTTCAGCAAGATGAAGATCAACTACAAGTATGATGATCAGAAGACTGCTGTGTCTTACTTCTACAACAAAATCATTGCCAGAGTCAAGGAACTTTCAGTTTTGAAGAACTGATTGCAAGTATCTAAGCCTAAGGGGGAGTATTGTTAGGTCTAGAATCAGTAGATCTAGTCATCATGTATAGGCTTAGTACTTGAATTAATATCTATAATGAATTATTGTAATTCATCATTGTGTATGCATTAACTATATAGGTTAACCCATTTATATATGTGATGGTTTATGTATGGTTGCAGGTACAAACATTATAATTGGTCAATTTATGAAATTGAAAAAGTGTAAGAAACATCTACGGATGAACATTTTGTTCTTCCGTAGATATTTCTTACAAGTAATTTTACATCCGAAGATCTTCTGCGGATGAACAAACAGAAAAGTTTCCTTCAGAAGTGTGACAACCGACCTCCAGGTTGTTACCCTAACCCTAGAATACTTGCATCATTATCCATGCTATGAGAACTAATAATTGAAACTATACAACCCTACTATGAAATTGGAATCAATTCTTGCTATTTGATGTAAATTATGATTTCATGTGATCTTTACTTTTGATTTTTTTAACCAAATTAGGTTTCTACCTTTTTAAAAAAAATTAGTGTCCGGGAATGTCAATTAGTCACCCTAGCTAGAATTAAGAATATTAATTGAATCAATTAAAAATATGTGTACACCCTCACACTTGGAAATTTCGGATCATGCAAGAATGATCCTACACATGTTATCAACTAACATCATCTACTAACTAATAATTATACACTACACACCAAATTAATACCCCATAATATTATTTTCTACAATAAAAATTAAAACAAAAATCCCTCACAAGATGACAAATTCGGCCACCCCTCTTGGCCAACCCATGGTCTCCTACACCACCAACCCTTCCCACCATACACCTTACATGCAATCCTCCATTCTTGCAAGACACACTCTATGCTCTCCTCTCTCTCTCATTTTCGAATTTCACCAGCTGAAAACACATATTCTCTCTAGCAAACACTCCCTAATACTCTCCACCTCAAGCTCCAAAATCGCAAACAACAACAACAACAACCATCGGCCAGCAGCATACCGCAAGAAAGGTGACTTTTGGTGATGTTTTGAGGCTTGGAACGTGCAATACTTGAGGTTCCAGCTTTTGTTCGAGATTCTCCAGCCTCATCCAAGGAGATTTCATCCATTCACGACCATCCACACCTTCTAAACCGTGAGATACATCAAGTGTAAGCTCACTATGTTCGGTTTTGGTCATTTCTCAAGTTTAACTTCATTGTTCACCTAAAAACCTTACTTTTTCTTGTTGTAACAGAAACCTCTCACCCTCACCTTGTTCTTGAAGAGTTCCCAACGTTCTTGAAGGTATATCACATGATATAATGGTCAATCTAAGGGGTAGAACCCGATCTACCCCTTGAAAACCCTATTTTGGTGTTTTTGGCACTATCAAACTTGTGTATCTTGTAACCCTTCAAAACAAAACGTGTAACCTGCTCAAAATGACTTTTAAGACACCTCAATAATCTGATTTTTAAGTAAGATGAAGTTTTGGCAATGATTAAACTTAAGTTATCATGAATCACACATGTGTAATGGTCGGTTATGGCTTATTTTTACCTCTTGAAACCTTTGTATGTGTAGAACACTTAGGCAACGTGTTGGGACTGTTATTTCAGTAAGTTTTAGTGCATATTATGTTTAATAACATGGTTTGACCTCTGGAACAAAAGACATAATGTGTTTAGACCCATTTTGGTCACTTTCGGGACCCGAAAACGTGTTAAAAGGACTTAAAAATAAGAAATCTGGAACTATAAACTTTTTAAAAAGTATTCCAGGTTCATTAAGGATTAATAAAGTGTTCTGGAGCTAATGAGAATTTTTAGTGGTCAAATGGTATTTTAAATGGATTTTAAGTGAAACCGGGTGTAAACCGAGAGGCGTTTTTAAGGAAAAATATACGATAAATGGGTTAAATGTTACAAATTATAAAAATCATGATTTTCCAGTAGGTTAAAAGATAAAATAACCTCAAAAGTAAAATAGTTGGTCAAACAAGCTTTTAAAATGGTCAAACCCGACTAAAAACGCATTTTAACGGTTTAAACGTAAAAACGGGTCTTTCAACTTCTAGGGGCAAAACTTGTGATTTAAAAGGTTGGAAACTTATTAAAATGACTTTAAAAAGTCATCTACTGGTTTTAGACTCAAAAAGGCAAGAAATCATAGATAACCATTTTTACACCGTTCGGTTTTACCGTAACCGGCAACGTTAGACGCGTAATTTGCAAACCGAGACCACAAACTGAATTTTTGGTTATAAACTCTTAAAACTAAGTTAAATTAAGGTCTTGAACCTGATTTTTAAGTATAGAGGTCACTTAATGCAAGAAACTAATCTTAAGGGTAGAAAATGTCAATTTTGAAACTTCAGGGGCAAAACTGTAAATTTTGCAAAACTTCATAACCGACTCCCATAAGTTCATTTTCCCCCTTAAATGGCATAATTACTATATATTCTTGGTTTAGTAATGTAGAAACCTTTGATTTCATGAAAAACCATGACTTTCCATAAAAGGAAACTTTTATACAAACCCTAACGGAATCAAAGCCGAACCCGTCCATTTAAGTCTTAGGCACTATTATTGCTCCTTAAATAGGTTTAGAGCAGTAGCTAATCACTTAATATACTTATGTTAGGGTGCTAGACTTGAGACAATCCCGGCACGCGAAGAATTTCTTTTTGCTTGATATCTAAGGTGAGTTCTAGTGATTCCCCTTTTTACTACTGTTTTGGGGTGAAGCATGCTCTGTTATTTTTGAACTATAATTGTGCTTTACTTGATGATTCTATGTGGGATTGTGGTTACCTGCTGATTCTTATATCATGATCATTAATTCTTTCGTGAACCGCTTGATTTATATGGATAGATCTATTTGGGGAATCCCCCACACACAGTGGCTTCCGTTCCAGGAAGGTTACCCCACTGAGATCCTGAGGGATCGTTGTGGCATGTAACAAGTTTTGTTAAGATTCTATGGTGAACCATCCGGGCAGGTAGGGTTCACTGGTATGGGGCTCAGTTTCTTCCTTCGGGAATATCCGGTAAAACACAACTTTAGAAGAGGCTAACCGGGGACTGAGTGCAGGGTTGATTATGATTTTATTTCTCCCACGATGATAAACAATGATTATTTTTCATTTAATCAAAGAAGGATTTATTAAGTCCTTTTGTTTTTGAACTTTAAGCACTTGAATTCACCAACTTTATAGTTGACACAATTTTCTTTTGAGCATGTTTCAGGTATTGTTTGAAGAGATCCTAGCTGTTCGAAGACCTAGACCTATCCCCGTGACATGGCATTGGCTTATTTCCTTGATGAAACATTGAACAATTTATATTTTTGTGTTGAACAATTACAATTTCATTTTTATGGATGATTGTAAAACTTTATTTGGGGCTTGATGTGTCTTTAGCCCTGTTACCTTTTTAAAACTTTAATGCCATGTGATATTCTCTCCTTTGAGCTCTTATAATGGTTTGTTTCCGCTGCCATATGTTGTTGCTAGTCTGTGACGTCCCACCCTATCTGGGCCCGGGGTGTGACAGATTGGTATCAGAGCCAAAGGTTGTAGAGAAGTCGGGAATGCCATAGTAGACCCTAGGCTACAACCCTGATACCCTAGGACTGTCCTTGTGGGAAGTGTTGGAATGATCGGGTTGGGTAAATTGATGATTACACTTGATCAACGTAATCATGAATTTACCGGACGTGTAATTTCCATCACTGATCTTTAGGTTATGGTTGGATTTTTCTGGTTTATATTGATGATTTGAAACTAATTTTTAAAAAGGGGATTTAAGTGATTTTTATGAAGAACTATGTTATCCGATACTACTTGAAGAAACTATTGATCTGGGCAAAACAGACAGCTATATGTGGAATAACTGATACTATTGCCATCACTACTATTATTAGTACTATTATGTAAATCATGAGCTATGAGAAACCAAATTACTCATGATGTATTTCTTACAGGATAACGATAATGGCTGATAAAGGAAAGGCGCCTGCTCACCCCGACGCTGAGACCGCTCCTACCGGACATCTAAGGAGAGAGAAACCCCAGACGGAGTATGAGGCGTACCTCCGGAGATGCGGACATCCAGGTTGGATATCCGTCACGTCCGAAGACACTGAGGCTTCCGAGGACTCTTCCTCCACATCACCTTCCCGAAGCCGAACGCGATCCCACTCTCCTCAAGTAGCTGCTCCGACCCTCTCACCCATCCCACCTATTGGGAATAGGGGTGCGCGTACTGTCACCCGACCTCGCAAAAGCGTTAGACCAGGATCCTCCGTATCCTTTAGGATGCCTCCTCCTCCTCCCCCGCCTGTTAGGATTCCGACATCGGTACCCCCACTGTTTGACCCTCGCGACGAGCGTCTGATGCCGCCGAGACATAGTATGTATGACGGCCCCACCGTACTGGCTGGTGATAGGTACACCCAGTCGAGTCGCCGGGCGAGTGATGTAGGACCCTCCATGCGACACTAGATGAGATTTTGAGGACTGTTCGCCGTCATGAGCTGACTGTTCAGCACGCCACTCGAACTTCTCAATCGGCCCAGTTCCAGACGATGATGGCTACACAGGGAGTGAAGCGTTTGGAGCAGGAGCAGAGGAAGAAGGGTACCGGGTGGTTTGGATGGTTAAAGAGGAAGTGGATGTGAGAACTGGAGTACTCAGTGGGATTTATCTGTCTGTGGACAGTAGAAGGAAACTATTTGAATTCTTGTTTGAGATTATTATTTTATTATTATGGGGGTGATGGCACCTTCCAAATTGTAAGAGCATGACTCTGATTCTACTCGTTTGGATGATACTATGTTGACTGCTTTTGAGATGCTAAAAACTTTTTAACTGTCTGTATTAAACTGCTATATGTTTTGTTGTGCTTTGAGATTGTCTGTGCCTTTTCTAAATTGTTGCCCAACTATTATATCATGTTTTGAATTGGACATTTAAGGTTCTTTAGTGGGTTGTAAATACATGTATGTGCATGCTATGATTCCTCTTCCGAGGCATGGTGCGATAGGATAATGATGCCTAGGCTATCCGAAACAAAATTTATGAGATGCTAAACGAATCTATTTATGATACTATCAGAATGCCGACTCGCAGAGGAACACGTTTTGGTCGACGTGGAGCCACCAGAGGCCGCCATGAGGGAGCAAGGCCTACTGGAACCCAACCTACTCCACCAGGGACTCCCCACGGGGAGAATACTAATCAAGAGAGTGACGAAAGGATTGCTAACCTCATAGCTCAGCAACTGGCCAACGCCATTCCGACTATCATTGCACAGATAAATGCAGACCGGGATAACACTACTGGGAATGAACGGCCGATAAACGCTGAGAGCCACGATGATGAAGCTGAGGAGTTAAGGAATGGGTGCTCTTACAAGACCTTTATGGCCTGCAAGCCCAAGGACTTCTATGGCACTGAGGGTGCCATAGAGACTTACAGGTGGATCGACGAAATGGAAGCCGTCTTAGACATCAGCGAGTGCAAGATGGAGCACATGGTGAGATTTGCATCACAATCTCTCAAAGGATCAGCTCTTGAATGGTGGAAGTCCATTACCCAGAGCCGTGGAAGAAACGTTGCCAATCGAATGGGTTGGACTGAATTCCGAGAGTTAATGACCAACAAATATTGCCCCATCAATCAACTCGAGAAGCTGGAGACAGAATTTTTAAGCTTGGAGATGAAGGGACCCAACTACACCGAATACATCAATCGTTTCTTAGCCCTGTCCCGACTTGTGCCACATTTGGTGACGCCAGAAGCCAAAGGTGTAGCACGGTTCATCTGGGGACTACACCCAAGAGTTAGGGGTATGGTTCGTGCCTCTCAGCCGATGACCCTACAAGCTGCTGTCGACCTTACCAGCAGTCTGACTGACGATCTTATTAGGGCTGGATGGACCGATCAAGGAAGGGCTGATGAGAAGAAGAAGTTTGTTGGAGACAAGAGGAAGTGGTTTGAAGCAAAAAGAGCGATTGGAAGTAGCAGTGGGTCGAGTAGAAGGAGTTCTGAAGGAATGAGACGTGATGATCAAGGAAGCAAAAACCGGAGATTGTATACGGGGACAAGCCCACTCTGCAGCAAGTGCAAGTTACATCATCAAGGAGAATGTAACCCGATGCCCTGTTTTAGGTGCAAGAGAACAGGCCATCTAATTAAGGACTGTACTTATGTACCGGGGAAACAATGCTACGAGTGTGGAGATCCAGGGCATATGAGGAACAAGTGTCCTAAGCTGGGTAGAGACAAGGATGCCAAGCCCAATAAGCCTAAGGGAAGAGCTTTCGTTATGGACCCAGCAGGAGCTCGTAAGGAACCCGACGTTGTCAACGGTACGTTCCTTGTAAATAATCATCCCGCTACTGTACTGTTTGATACTGGAGCGACTGCTAGTTTTATCTCTAGTACCTTTAGGCAATTGCTTAACTTAGACGCGTGCACCTTGACTGATACATTTACCGTAGAACTAGCTGACGGTAATATTTTAGAAGCTAACGAAATCATTAGGGATTGCCCCCTGAATCTAAAAGGGAATGTGTTTAAGATTGACTTGATGCCCATTAAGTTAGGAGGATTTGATGTTGTCGTGGGTATGGACTGGTTAGCGAAGCATAAAGTTGAAATCGTATGCGATGAGCGACTGCTCAAGATACCATTGAGCATTGAAGAAGTGTTAGTGGTAGAAGGAGAAAGGAGTAACACTCTATACCCTATGATATCTCACTTGAAAGCTACCAAGAGCTTGAAGAGGGGATGTCCAGCTTTTATAGTCTATGTGATGAAAACCCAAAAAGAGAAGAAAATCGAAGAGATTCCCGTAGTTTCGGAATACCCAGAGGTGTTTCCGGAGGAACTACCAGGACTTCCTCCGAATCGACAGGTGGAATTCCAGATAGACTTGATGCCTGGTGCTGCACCAGTAGCCAAGGCACCGTACCGGCTCGCCCCACCTGAGATGAAGGAGCTAATGGTACAAATTCAAGAACTGATGGACAAGGGATTTATACGTCCGAGTGTCTCTCCATGGGGTGCCCCAGTGCTATTCGTGAAAAAGAAGGACGGAACGCTGCGAATGTGTATTGATTACAGGGAGTTGAATAAGCTGACCATAAAGAACCGTTACCCTCTCCCGAGAATAGACGACTTATTTGATCAATTGCAGGGAGCAAGTTACTTCTCCAAAATAGACTTGAGGTCAGGATACCACCAGCTGAAGATAAGAGAAGAAGATATACCTAAAACTGCCTTCCGAACTAGGTATGGACACTATGAGTATTTGGTCATGCCCTTTGGACTGACTAATGCTCCAGCAGCATTCATGGACCTCATGAATCGCGTTTGCCGCCCTTACCTCGACAAGTTTGTGATCGTGTTTATCGACGACATACTAATCTATTCTCAAACTAAAGACGAGCACGAGAAGCATCTCAGGCTAATCCTTGAATTGCTCAAGAATGAGCAACTATATGCCAAGTTCTCGAAATGTGAGTTCTGGATGCGCCAGATCCAATTCTTAGGTCATGTGGTAAATAAGGATGGGATTCAAGTTGACCCTTCCAAGATAGAGGCCATAAAGAATTGGAAGATTCCTGAGACTCCTACGGAGATAAGGCAATTTTTAGGATTGGCTGGCTATTACCGAAGGTTTATAAAGGACTTCTCGCGTATAGTGCAACCTTTGACCGCACTAACCAAGAAAAACACAACCTTTGTGTGGGAGCGAGAGCAGAATGAGGCGTTTGAAACACTTAAAGAGAAGTTATGCAGTGCGCCTATACTTGCTCTTCCAGAAGGAGTAGAAGACTTCGTGGTCTATTGTGACGCTTCGCGTCAAGGACTAGGATGTGTATTGATGCAACGCAATAAGGTGATTGCTTATGCATCAAGACTGCTGAATGATCATGAGAAGAACTACACAACGCACGATCTGGAGTTGGGTGCCGTGGTGTTTGCCCTTAAGATGTGGAGGCATTACCTTTATGGCACAAAGTGCATTATCTACACCGACCATAGAAGCTTGCAGCATATCCTTGACCAAAAGATGCTCAACATGCGTCAGAGAAGATGGGTTGAGCTATTGAACGATTATGAGTGCGAAATCCGCTACCACCCTGGTAAGGCCAATGTTGTGGCGGATGCGTTAAGTCGAAAGGAAAGAGAAAAACCTCTTCGAGTACGAGCCTTAAGAATGAGTGTGTATACCAACCTTATAGCAAAATTGAAGGAAGCTCAAGGCGAGGCATTAAAGGAAGAGAAACTAAAGGAAGAAGGATTGACTGGAATGGAGAAGCAGTTGGAGATAGGGGACGATGGTACATACAGATATGGTGGAAGGACTTGGGTGCCAAAACACGGAGGAATTCGAGAAGTAATCCTCGATGAAGCACACAAGTCTAGGTATTCAATTCATCCTGGAAGTGATAAGATGTACCAGGATTTAAAGACACTTTTCTGGTGGCCAGGAATTAAGAGATCAATCGCTGTTTATGTGGGGAAATGTTTAACTTGTGCCATGGTAAAAGCTGAGAACCAAAAACCATCGGGAACGTTGCAGCAACCTGAGATTCCCGAATGGAAATGGGATAATGTTACGATGGATTTCGTTACCAAGCTGCCTAGAACGTTTAAAGGTCACGATGCTATTTGGGTAATAGTGGATAGATTAACCAAATCAGCTCACTTCTTGCCAATTAGAGAAGACTACGATATGACGAAACTGGCCCAACTTTATGTCGATGAGATTGTGACAAGGCATGGAGTGCCTCTGTCGATCATCTCAGACCGTGATAGCCGTTTCACCTCTCGTTTCTGGAAATCGTTCCAGCAAGCTTTAGGAACCCGTTTAGATCTTAGCACGGCTTACCACCCTCAGACCGACGGACAGAGCGAAAGAACTATTCAAACTATGGAAGATATGTTGAGAGCTTGCGTGATGGACTTTGGCGGAAACTGGGATAACCATCTTCCTTTGGTAGAATTCGCCTATAACAACAGTTACCACGCGAGTATCAAAGCCGCTCCGTACGAGGTCCTTTATGGCAGGAAATGCCGATCACCCTTGAGTTGGAATGAGATTGGTGACAGCCAAGTGATGGGACCCGACATAGTGTTGGAAACCACCGATAAGATCTATAAGATAAAGGAACGACTGAGAGCAGCTAGAGACCGACAGAAGAAGTACGCCGACAGGAGGCGGAAACCTCTAGAGTTCCAAGTGGGCGACAGAGTGATGCTAAAAGTAGCACCGTGGAAAGGAACGGTGAGATTCGGAAAAAGAGGAAAACTAAGCCCAAGATACATTGGACCATTTGAGATAATGGCAAGAATTGGCCCAGTAGCATATAAGTTGAAACTACCCCCGGGATTGAGTCACATACACGACACCTTTCATGTGTCAAACTTGAAGAAGAGCATGGTAGACAAAACCCTGGAACTACCATTAAAAGAAGCAAGGATAAGCGACAAACTGAACTTTGTGGAAGAACCTGTGGAGATCACGGATCGTTTGGTCAAACAACTCCGGCGGAGCCGCATACCCAAGGTTAAAGTTAGATGGAACTCCAAGCGAGGACCTGAATTTACTTGGGAACGTGAAGATGAAATGAGAAAGAACTATCCACACCTCTTCAAACCCACCCGTTCAGTCCCTAATCAGAGTTAAATTTCGGGACGAAATTTCCTAAACGGTGGGAGAATGTGACAACCGACCTCCAGGTTGTTACCCTAACCCTAGAATACTTGCATCATTATCCATGCTATGAGAACTAATAATTGAAACTATACAACCCTACTATGAAATTGGAATCAATTCTTGCTATTTGATGTAAATTATGATTTCATGTGATCTTTACTTTTGATTTTTTTAACCAAATTAGGTTTCTACCTTTTTAAAAAAATTAGTGTCCGGGAATGTCAATTAGTCACCCTAGCTAGAATTAAGAATATTAATTGAATCAATTAAAAATATGTGTACACCCTCACACTTGGAAATTTCGGATCATGCAAGAATGATCCTACACATGTTATCAACTAACATCATCTACTAACTAATAATTATACACTACACACCAAATTAATACCCCATAATATTATTTCCTACAATAAAAATTAAAACAAAAATCCCTCACAAGATGACAAATTCGGCCACCCCCTCTTGGCCAACCCATGGTCTCCTACACCACCAACCCTTCCCACCATACACCTTACATGCAATCCTCCATTCTTGCAAGACACACTCTATACTCTCCTCTCTCTCTCATTTTCGAATTTCACCAGCTGAAAACACATATTCTCTCTATCAAACACTCCCTAATACTCTCCACCTCAAGCTCCAAAACCGCAAACAACAACAACAACAACCATCGGCCAGCAGCATACCGCAAGAAAGGTGACTTTTGGTGATGTTTTGAGGCTTGGAACGTGCAATACTTGAGGTTCCAGCTTTTGTTCGAGATTCTCCAGCCTCATCCAAGGAGATTTCATCCATTCACGACCATCCACACCTTCTAAACCGTGAGATACATCAAGTGTAAGCTCACTATGTTCGGTTTTGGTCATTTCTCAAGTTTAACTTCATTGTTCACCTAAAAACCTTACTTTTTCTTGTTGTAACAGAAACCTCTCACCCTCACCTTGTTCTTGAAGAGTTCCCAACGTTCTTGAAGGTATATCACATGATATAATGGTCAATCTAAGGGGTAGAACCCGATTTACCCCTTGAAAACCCTATTTTGGTGTTTTTGGCACTATCAAACTTGTGTATCTTGTAACCCTTCAAAACAAAACGTGTAACCTGCTCAAAATGACTTTTAAGACACCTCAATAATCTGATTTTTAAGTAAGATGAAGTTTTGGCAATGATTAAACTTAAGTTACCATGAATCACACATGTGTAATGGTCGATTATGGCTTATTTTACCTCTTGAAACCTTTGTATGTGTAGAACACTTAGGCAACGTGTTGGGACTGTTATTTCAGTAAGTTTTAGTGCATATTATGTTTAATAACATGGTTTGACCTCTGGAACAAAAGACATAATGTGTTTAGACCCATTTTGGTCACTTTCGGGACCCGAAAACGTGTTAAAAGGACTTAAAAATAAGAAATCTGAACTATAAACTTTTTAAAAAGTATTCCAGGTTCATTAAGGATTAATAAAGTGTTCTGGAGCTAATGAGAATTTTTAGTGGTCAAATGGTATTTTAAATGGATTTTAAGTGAAACCGGGTGTAAACCGAGAGGCGTTTTTAAGGAAAAATATACGATAAATGGGTTAAATGTTACAAATTATAAAAATCATGATTTTCCAGTAGGTTAAAAGATAAAATAACCTCAAAAGTAAAATAGTTGGTCAAACAAGCTTTTAAAATGGTCAAACCCGACTAAAAACGCATTTTAACGGTTTAAACGTAAAAACGGGTCTTTCAACTTCTAGGGGCAAAACTTGTGATTTAAAAGGTTGGAAACTTATTAAAATGACTTTAAAAAGTCATCTACTGGTTTTAGACTCAAAAAGGCAAGAAATCATAGATAACCATTTTTACACCGTTCGGTTTTACCGTAACCGGCAACGTTAAACGCGTAATTTGCAAACCGAGACCATAAACTGAATTTTTGGTTATAAACTCTTAAAACTAAGTTAAATTAAGGTCTTGAACCTGATTTTTAAGTATAGAGGTCACTTAATGCAAGAAACTAATCTTAAGGGTAGAAAATGTCAATTTTGAAACTTCAGGGGCAAAACTGTAAATTTTGCAAAACTTCATAACCGACTCCCATAAGTTCATTTTCCCCCTTAAATGGCATAATTACTATATATTCTTGGTTTAGTAATGTAGAAACCTTTGATTTCATGAAAAACCATGACTTTCCATAAAAGGAAACTTTTATACAAACCCTAACGGAATCAAAGCCGAACCCGTCCATTTAAGTCTTAGGCACTATTATTGCTCCTTAAATAGGTTTAGAGCAGTAGCTAATCACTTAATATACTTATGTTAGGGTGCTAGACTTGAGACAATCCCGGCACGCGAAGAATTTCTTTTTGCTTGATATCTAAGGTGAGTTCTAGTGATTCCCCTTTTTACTACTGTTTTGGGGTGAAGCATGCTCTGTTATTTTGAACTATATTGTGCTTTATTGATGATACTATGTGGGATTGTGGTTACCTGCTGATTCTTATATCATGATCATTAATTCTTTCGTGAACCGCTTGATTTATATGGATAGATCTATTTGGGGAATCCCCCACACACAGTGGCTTCCGTTCCAGGAAGGTTACCCCACTGAGATCCTGAGGGATCGTTGTGGCATGTAACAAGTTTTGTTAAGATTCTATGGTGAACCATCCGGGCAGGTAGGGTTCACTGGTATGGGGCTCAGTTTCTTCCTTCGGGAATATCCGGTAAAACACAACTTTAGAAGAGGCTAACCGGGGACTGAGTGCAGGGTTGATTATGATTTTATTTCTCCCACGATGATAAACAATGATTATTTTTCATTTAATCAAAGAAGGATTTATTAAGTCCTTTTGTTTTTGAACTTTAAGCACTTGAATTCACCAACTTTATAGTTGACACAATTTTCTTTTGAGCATGTTTCAGGTATGTTTGAAGAGATCCTAGCTGTTCGAAGACCTAGACCTATCCCCGTGACATGGCATTGGCTTATTTCCTTGATGAAACATTGAACAATTTATATTTTTGTGTTGAACAATTACAATTTCATTTTTATGGATGATTGTAAAACTTTATTTGGGGCTTGATGTGTCTTTAGCCCTGTTACCTTTTTAAAACTTTAATGCCATGTGATATTCTCTCCTTTGAGCTCTTATAATGGTTTGTTTCCGCTGCCATATGTTGTTGCTAGTCTGTGACGTCCCACCCTATCTGGGCCCGGGGTGTGACAAGAAGAACAACTGACCTTCGGAAGAACAAGACTCCTTCGGAAGAACACATCATCTACGGAAGAACAAAATCCTACTGAAGACACTATTCCTGCGGAGTCCAAACACTTGTATAACACAAGGTTACAAGTCAACAAGTCAACAAGGCAGTTATGCGAATCCTGAGATATCCGATGATTCCTTAACTGAAACAAATCAAATCCCAAGAGATCCGGTGTTTCCTATAACTGAAACATCTCTGTCTATATATATGGATCCTAGGTTTTGATTCAAGCACGATTGAGTTAGACGATTGATTGATCAAGAACAACAATAGCAATACGACAATCACTTCAAAGTCTTTCAATCAAACCCTAGCAGCCATCACATCATAGCATTCTTTAATATCGTTCATTCAATACATTTGTAATCATTAACATATTTTAATGAAATACTGATTAATCATTAATTATGTTTTCTTACGTGTGTTCTTGATCATTTATTGATATTTAAAGTTGTTTAAAACAATTAAACCAAATCAACGTTAATTCCGCAAACGTTGACTTGACATCAATTGACACTGATAATTCCGGTTGACGATCCTTGGATTCACATGGTTGATGTGTTACATGTTTAAATCAAGCAGATCCAAACTTTCAAAGGGACGAATATGATGTTGCTCCCCTTCAGCAGGTCAAGACTCAATTGACTATGATTCTTGATCTGCAAGGGATCGTCAGGAGATCAGTGAGTTATACCCCTGAAGAGGGGGAGATAATTCATGATCTTACAAATGAGCAACTGGCAGAGATGTTCAAGCTGAATCCAGATGAGATCGTTAAGGATGCTCCAACTTGTGAGTCTACTAGTGACGAAGAGCTTAACGACATTGATGATATAGAAATCGAAGACGTCACAGCAGAGCATTATCCTCAATACGCTGACAACGAGGGAAATGTGGTTCCCAATCTGGGTGAATCCCTAGTCAGTGATACATTTGAGGTATTGGATCAGATGGAGCACGAGTCTGAGAAGACTGAAGGAAAAGCCCAAGCTTCAAACGACGATGTTGATATCAGAAAGGCAGAATGGGCTGCATGTTTCGAGGAAATCCAAGCCCAACGCGCCGCTCCTAAACAGAATGTGTACACCAAACTCTACAAAGTGAAGAAACATCATAAGGTGTCAGGCATAATTATTGCGTGGGCACATTTTGAGGATCTTAATGTTTATGCCATAGAGAGAGAAAAAGGCATAGAGTACTTTAGATTTCCACATGATCTAAAGACTCTACCTGGTTTTGAGCTCAACCAGCTGGCGAAATTGAAGCTACTATATGCTGATCCAAGGAAAATGTTAGGCTAGTTTGAGGCTGCCCTGAAGAAAGAGTACCACACCAGGTGGGTCAACTTCAAACCTCAACAACCTACGAGGTATATCAGACGTTCTGAAGTTGATCCCATCACTGGTAAGGCCAAGATAGTGCTGAAGTGGAGTCCCCCAAGAACAATGTCAAGAATCTCTCTCAGGGAGATGCCACATGACTTCACTCCACACTTTAAGTGGTGGTACTATGACTGGAGAACCGAGGAGGCGGTCATAGTTCTAAATAAAAAGGGACAAATGGATACCATCAGGGTGTTTGACCCGATATGGCTCACTAACTTGTCTGCTAATGATGTATACACATTATACAAGTGGCCACTATTCTATGACACGCAAGATATTATACAAGCCCTCTAATTCCAAAATGTCATAAGACTCTGCTTTGCGTTTGAGATACACCCAGGAGTCACAAGAGAGGAAAAGTACAAGAAGTATGAAGAGGTGATGCAGAAGGTAAGACATTAGATAGATCTAGGTCCAAGGGGGAGTTTGTTGATACATATGTACCTAGATCCTGATATGAATGTAATATGTCTTGTTTGTCTTACGCTTATGTAATGGTTGGGATATTAATGAAATGAGAATGGTTGTTTGTGATTTATAATGTTTAATATTTCATTAATGAGTTGATATTGAATTGGTTATATAGGTTTGTGATTGTTTGAATTGATACATATAATGTTATATTAATGAATACATTCAAACTAAGCAACATGAAGTTCTCATGCGAATGGCCCATGCGAATGGACCATACGCATGAACAACTTCAGGCGAATGACTCAGTCGCACAACTGAACCAGGAGACGGGATCAGTCGTATGATTGTAACATAAGATTGGCTCAGTCGCACGACTGAACACTCAGTCGTGCAAATGGATCAACCGCATGGCTCAATCGCACGACTGAACCATACTAATGGTTCAGTCGCCCGAATGAGCAACCCTAACCTATAAATACCACCTAATTCGTGGAAAAACGCAAGCATTCATTCCAATTCGACCCCAGACATACCCTAGCCGTCAGAAGCCTCCAAGTTCATACTCCAAGTTCATTGAACGCTGTAGATCGATTCCTAATCGATTCTTAACGTTAGATTCAATACCTTATTGTTTCTACGTGCGTTCTCACTGATTGGATCGCCAATCAAATAGGATTCCGCACTATTTGGTTTGGTTAACACGTTAATCAGTTGGTGTTTCGTTCAAATACCAGATCCTAACACTTTCTTCACTTCTAAGCTACTCATAATGGCCAACACTGATCCCCGAAACCAACTAGATTTTTCCATGCAGTTACACAAGCAACACAACAAGTTGCTCTGTTATCATCTAGGAAAGATCCAGGTTTCTCAAATGTTTATCGCTTCTTGTCTCACACCAACTACCTCACTACACTTACCATAGACCCTCCTCTGTATAAAGATCAACTTTCAGAGTTCTGGAGGACCTGCCAAGAGGTCATCTTGGACAGTGAGAAGGCACTTTCTGCCACATTACAGGGGAAGACAATTTTTATCACTTCAACCACCATTAACTCTCATGTAAGGGTGGATAATGAAGAAGGAAAATTGCCGTTCCGTAATTCTGTTGTAAACAACTTATTAAGACAGATGGGCTATGAAGGGGACTACTCAGTAAGAACCTTCAAAAAGGGTAAGGTTTACTCACAATGGAAGTACATCCTCCATGTAGTCATCCATTCTTTGTTCAACAAACATGGAGGTTAGGATCAAATTCATGAGGACTTATCCTACATAGTCCTTGGAATGGTTCAAGGGTCAAGTTCAGATACTCTAAGTTTATTTATACACACTTGATAACTTGGACTCCTTAAAGTAATACATGTTCCCTATATATGTTCAACATAGTCTTAATTGTGAACTGTGCTCATAGTTAAGGGGAACAAGTAACCCTGCTTAATTGGGACAAATAAAGCTTGGCATCTTTAAGGCAATGAGAAAATCGACAAATCTCTCTCACCTACTTAAGAAGATCCAAACGAACCCCTTCACAAACTACTAAGGATGTACGGGCTCCCATACACTTACCCATGTAGGAGGAAGTTGAAACTAGAGCTCCCATTTCTCCTAAGGAGTAGACCACTCCCATCATTTCTTTGATCAATGCTGAGGTTCCTCATTCTCAGTCTGATAAGCTCATTACCTTAGTCTTAAGCCTTCACTCTGAGTCTTAAAAGTCTAGTGATCAACCTTCAGGGGAAAGTTACCATTCCCAGCCTTTAGACCTTAACCAACTAATTCCTAACCTTGAATTATATGATGATGATGATATGGGCTTTACTGAGTACCATGAGTCTCTCTTCTCCAGACTTGCTCAAGGAGAGATGAGTGTTCCTGAATCACTCATATCTGGCCCATATCATCCAATCCCAACTGAGGTGGACCTCCCTGAACCTGCTCAGGAAGTCTATATGCAAAAGGCTCTCAATTCTTCAAGTGATTATATCATTAAGACCTCGACCATGGTAACCCAGCCCATTGACACTTCTTTTGAAGTTATCATGATACAAGGGAAATCCAGTAGCCAAGAACACTAAGCTGGTGATGAGGAAGAAAACTTTTTTCCTATTCTCTCATCCCCCCATGATTCTTCTAATGAAGATGAGGGGAGTCTACAACTAAAGGTGCAAAATCTATCAAAAACATACACCTATTTAGTTTCAAAAGTTAGTCACCTGGAATTTCAGGCGGCTACCTGAAGGGTGAATGACCAAGAACTTGAGATCATCGATCTAAAGGGCAAGTTAGCTGACTCAGATACGTGCTAGGAGAACTCAACAAGGTCCACCAGAACTAATGGATGTAGTGGACCTAACTCTTAGCTACCATGTGCAAGAGGGTGATGCTTCCAAAAGGAGGGAGAAAGTTCCACCTACAATCATAGAACCTAGGAGTTCCTCCCAGAGTATGGAGTTGGAGGACTCACCACCCTCACTTGTAGTTATCTATGTTGGGTTTATTTGAAGATAAAACCGTTTTATCCTCTTGGTATTTCAGAAAAACGCAGCGGATAAATTTGTATTTAAAAACATGATTTTAGATCTGAAAATCCATGTTTTATGATGATTAATATACAAATAAACAAACCCATAACAATAAGGATCATTTATGTGGATTAAACAAGCTATGAACATACAAAATCGTACATAAAATCACAGCTAGAACAAGCTGTGACAACTACCTTGTTCCAGCAGCAAATGTCGACCAAAATGGGGGTTTTGATGCTTGTTCTTTTGGCCAAGACTCCAATGGAGGACTCCTCAAGCTAGTATACCCCAAGCTTGATGGCAACACCCTTTCTTGTTAGGTAGAATCACCCAAAATAAGCTTCAAAAACTCTTCTTTTTCTTGCTTGAACCGTGAGGTTGAGAGAGAGAGAGATTGGAGCCTTTTGCATGTAATTTGTGTGGTTCTTTTTTGTGGAGTGTTCAAGACAAGAGTTAAATGTGTGTTGGTACCCAAAGCAAGTTTGGTCCAATGTGGATTCAAGGGAGGGCGGCGAAATTTGGGTTTCTAAACCCTTTCCCCCTTCAATTGTTTGTTTCTCACACTTAATGTCTTGTGAACTAGACATATAAATTGTATGTACAATATATATATATATTATTTACATACTTATACAATAACCATTTAATTTATAAGTTGTAATTCCCACTATTATTTGATGTCATCTAACTAATTTAAACAACACTTCAAATAATATTGTTTGAACAAATTATCCTAATAATTGTTCCCACTCACATGCAACTTATTTAGAAAACCCATTTTCTAAATCGGTGTAAATATTTAATTGCATGATCACATCATCATTAAATATTTAATTGGTGTTTGCCAAACTTGTTATTGGGTATAACCCGACTTGGATCATAACGTACTAACCACATCAATATTCTAAGTGTCTTGGGCACACAAAATCCAACAATCTCTCACTTGCCCAAGATTCTTAGAAGATTGATGTAAGCAGTAAATACCGCCTAACAACGGTTCACTACCCTTAATACCATGACTTGTAGCCATTCAATAACATCATCCCTTCAAGTACCCTACTTGAAATGATTTAGGTGAATCAATCATCTATCCTTTTGTTTCAGATGTCATGTTAAATCCAAGAACACAGAATGATCATTTCTTGTTGATTTAACTTATCAGGCCTTAGACATCTAACTCTCAACGAATAAGAGGAACAAATTCCATCTTGACTACATATGTTTCTCACAGACACCTCGTGTCATACCTGAATATACCCTTATGTACTGTCCACTATTTCAGGACAGTGAAGAAGAAGCTCAGGTGTAACACTTGGTGAATATCAAAACCCAATATGTATCTCAGGTCGGAGGATACCAAATGATATTCGCCTTTACTCAAAATTACTTATGATCAATCAATAAGATTCCATGTAGTAAAATTTGAGATGCGGGTTAGTCCAATATTTGTATCCCACAAATATCTATGAACCTTGGTAGCAACCCATTGCTCTATATTCATCCTTTTGAGTATCAACCAATCCAAGTTCATAATAGTCTTCCTTCAACTTGTTCCCACAAGTGTGAACGACTACGGACATTCAGAGTAAACATTTTACTCATGGATTAAACATGCTAAATTGGAATATTATTTGAAACATTATAACCAAATAATTTTATTCAAATAATAGAAAGTTCCATATATCCAAATACAAAATTTACAGATCAAATCCACTCACTAGAATATCGAAGTCCCATGGCACAAGTATGACCTTCATGCTTTGCCTTTTCAAGGAGCTTCGTGAGGGATCTGCAACGTTTTGATCCGTGTGAACTTTGCGAATACATATCTTTCCCTTTTCAACTTCATCTCGTATGTAGTTGAATCTCCGCTCAATGTGCCTAGTCTTTTGATGAGCACGGGGTTCCTTGATTTGTGCAATCGCACCCTCGTTATCACAAAAGATCTCTAGGGGGTCCTGAATGGAAGGGACAACCCCTAGATCGGCAATGAATTTCATCAACCATGCAGCTTCTTGAGCTGCCAATGAGGCGGCGACATATTCTGATTCTGTATTGATAGAGCCACCACATCCTGCTTGGAGCTCTTCCAAGAGACCGCTCCTGCATTCAGAATGAAGATGTATCCCGATTGTGACCGAGAATCATCACGATCGGTTTGGAAACTCGCATCCGTGTAACCTTTTACAACGAGTTCCTCGTCACCAGATCCATAGATTAGGAACATATCCCTTGTCCTCCTTAGGTACTTAAGTATGTTCTTAACAGCCATCCAATGACTGTTTCCAGGATTCTGCTGGTAACGGCTTGTCATGCTTAAGGCGCATGACACATCCGGTCGAGTGCATATCATTGCATACATGATGGATCCTATAGCAGATGCGTATGGGATTGCCTTCATGCTATCTTGCTCATCTTTTGAGCTTGGACATTGAGTCGTACTCAATATCGTTCCTCTTTGAATAGGTACGGTACCTTTCTTAGAGTTTTCCATCTTGAACCTTTTCAAGATCTTATCAATGTATGCACTTTGATTCAAACCAATCAACCGCCTTGATCTATCCCTATAGATCTTTATTCCCAGAATATAGCGGCTTCACCAAGATCCTTAATGGAAAAACAACTTCCAAGCCAGGTTTTTACACCTTCCAAGGTTGGAATGTCATTTCCAAATAGTAGTATGTCATCAACATACAATACTAGGAAAGTTATTATGCTCCCACTAGCCTTCTTATACACACAAGCCTCATCAGCGTTTTTGATGAAGCCAAATTTCTTGACCTCCTCATCAAAACGATGATTCCAGCTTCTCGATGCTTGTTTCAATCCATAGATTGATTTCTTTAACTTGCATACCTTTTAGGATGTTTTGGATCAACAAAACCTTCAGGCTGAACCATATAGACATCTTCCTCAAGATATCCATTTAGGAAAGCGGTTTTGACATCCATTTGCCAAATCTCATAATCATAATGAGCAGCTATGGCAAACAATATCCTTATAGACTTTAGCATCGCAACAGGTGAGAAAGTTTCATCATAATCAACCCCTTGAGTTTGAGTGAAACCCTTTGCTACAAGTCTAGCTTTATAAGTATCCAAGTTTCCATGCATATCGGTTTTCTTCTTGAAAAACCCACTTACTTCCAACTATCTTGGAGTTAAGAGGTGGTTCAACAAGTTCCCAAACTTGATTGTCATACATGGATTGCATCTCAACGTTCATGGCTTCAAGCCATTTGTCACAATCCGGATTGGACATTGCATTATGGTATGTGGTTGGTTCATCAGAATCTACCACATAGCATCCATCCATGAAAAATCCATATCTTTCTGGTGGATTACTAGTTCTACCACTTCTGCGAACGCCTTGTGTGTATTCATCAACCCCTTGATCTTCCTCAACATCCTCATGTTGAGTGCTAGTTTCAACCAAACGTGTATCGGGTTGTGGTTCTTGATTCTCTTCAAGATCCACTGTTCTACTGCCAGCTCCTTCCATAAGGAACTTTGCTTCTAAGAACTCACCCTTTCTGGCAACAAACACCTTTTGTTCCAGTGGATCGTAGAAATAATATCCCATAGAATCTCTAGGATATCCAACAAAGATACACTTGGTGGATCGGACTTCCAATTTATTTGGGGTGGGAGTCTTAACATAAGCCTCACATCCCCAAACCCTTAAGTATGATAGGGATGGAACTCTTCCATGCCAAATCTCAAAAGGTGTCCTTTCCACCTTTTTGGTTGGGGCCATATTTAGAATACGGGCCGCGGAGAGCAAAGCGAAACCCCAAAATGATAGAGGTAATGAGCTTCTAGCCATCATAGATCGAACCATATCCAATAAGGTTCGATTCCTCCTTTCAGACACACCATTATGTTGTGGTGTTCCAGGTGGAGTGAGTTGTGAGACAATCCCACAACTCCTAAGATGATCTTGAAAAAAACATCACTTAGGTATTCACCTCCTCTATCGGTACGGAGAATTTTAATTGACTTATTGAGTTGATTTTCTACTTCATTCTTGAAGATTTTGAACATTTCAAAAGCTTCATCTTTGTGCCTCAATAAGTACACATACCCATAGCGACTATAGTCGTCGGTAAAGGTAATGAAGTATCTTTCACCATTCCTAGTCATTGGCTTAAAAGGACCACATACATCCGAATGTATGATTCCTAATAAATCTTTTGCCCTTTCGGTAGTTCCACTAAAGGGTGCCTTAGTCATCTTACCTTGTAAACAAGATTCACAAACATCAAATGAATCACATTCATTTGTTTTTAAAAGACCATTCTTTTGAAGTGTTTGTAAACGTTTCTTGTTTATATGACCAAGACGACAATGCCAAAGATAGGTATCACTCAAGTCCAACTTGAGTTTCTTGGTGTTTGTTTGGTACAATGAACTATTTAAAGTATTTTCATGAACCAATTCATAAATACCATTAATTGGTATAGCTTTAAAATAGAACATACCATTTAAAGAAACATGAATATCATTTTCAATAAAGGATAATACATAATCATAATGTCTTAATTGAGATACAGAAATAATGTTCCTAGTCAAACTAGGAGCATACAAAACATTCTTCAAAATAACTTCCAAACCACTTGGAAGTCTTAGGATGTAGTCCCCACGAGCTTCAACTAAGACTTTAGTTCCATTGCCCATGAAGAGGCTAACATCCCCTTTCTTGAAGTCCCTACTTCTTGTGAACCCCTGCAACAAATTGCAAATATGACTTCCACATCCGGTATCTAATACCCATGTGTTTGAAGATGTAACATTAAGATCAATATGTATCATGTATATTGTACCTGAGGTCTGCCCGGCATCCCTCTTTGCTTTCAACTCTTGGAGATGGACAGGACAATTCCTTGCCCAATGTCCTATCTCCCCACACTTGAAGCATGGGTCATTTGTAGCAACCTTTTGCTTCTTCTCTTGTGGTTTGGGTGGTACCCTTACAACCCCTTTCCCCTTTCCCCACGCATGTCCCTTACCCTTGGCAACCTTTGCCTTGGGTGCGGGATGAGGCCTTTTGTTGTTCCCACCTTCATTGATGGTGAGAACGGGTAAAACCCTTTTACCCATGGCCGCCTCGGCCGTTTTGAGCATTGAGTGAAGTTCACCAATGCTTTTGTCCCATGCATTCATGTTGTAGTTCAACACGAATGTCTCGAACTTCTTGGTTAGGCCATTTAGGATCAAATCCGTGGCCAACTCCTTCGAGACGGGGCAGTTTAGCCTCTCGAGGCGGTCAATATGACTTTTCATCTTAAGTACATAAGATGAAACAGATTGGTTGTCGTCCATACGACATGCATGGAGCGCTCGAACCGTTTCGAACCGCTCAACCCTTGCTTGCTGTTGGAACGTTTCCTTCAGCTGGGTTATCATGTCGTAAGCTCCGTGATGTTCATACTCCTTTTGGAGATCCGGAGTCATGCTCGCTAGCATGAGACAATACACTTGGACGGAGTCCTCAGTGTATTTCAGCCAATCGTTAAAGGCCTCCTCATCATCCTCGTTAGGTTGATCGGGGATAGGGTCGTCTAAAACATATGATCTTCTCTCTTGCTTGAGAACAATTCTCAAGTTTCGATACCAATCAATAAAGTTGTTATGATTTAGACGTTCCTTTTGGAGGATCGCTCGTAGTGATTGGTTTGATGCGGACGAGTTATCGTGATTTTCATTATTGGTGGCCATCTACAAAATTTAACAAAGATCAATCTTAGTATTTTCGATATTGCTAATTTTAATATTTAATGCCTTTTAAGGTCAATTTTATATTAAAATCTAGAACCCAACATTACATTTAAATTGTGGTTAGGTGACCTTTATCCCACGATTTAAATTAATAAGGTGGTCAACGATTGACGATTGCAACCATTTGCAACTTCTAGAGGTATGGGATCGACTTATTGAACATCATATGTAAAGTCGGCATGTTAATCCCATCAACACCATTTGGAAACCATATTGTAGGTGATCCATTTAACATGGTTTGCAAATCAAGACATCCTACTTACACACACGTGTGAGTTTGCCAAAATGAGTGGTTAGGTGACCTTTATCCCACGAATTTTGCATTCTCACCTTAAGTCATAAGTTCCCTCAAAATGGTTAGGTGACCTTTATCCCATTAAGAGTTCCTAAGTGACTCAAGTGTGGTGTAAAAGGACGGTGTCGATCTTGTTTGAATGAAAATCGGGAGGTTTCATAATATTAGTTAGAAAAACCTATGTACTTGTATTTACATGCTTCCAAATACAAGGTACCCTATGGTTCTTTGATTAAAACCAATTTTAATCTTTAAAATCATTAAACCATTTTAATAACTTTTATTAACTATTAAGAACCATCAATTTTCAGATTGTTATGATTATTAATGAGTTTGTTATGCATGTCAAAACATCAACCAAACAATCAAACAATAAACAATCAACCAAGCATAAAACATAAACAACCATATGTGCATAACCATAGCTACTATTGTGACCACACTTGTTTGCCATCACAAGTGTGGTCATTAGGTCTTTCCTAAGGGTTGAATATAACACAAAATTTAAGGTCTTTATAGACCCCCACTTGAACTTGCATCCATATGCTCCAAGTCTTTCTCTTTGTGTCTTCCTCTTGTGCTTCCTTCTAGTGCATCTCCATTTACAAAATTTATATCCTAATACAAATTCTCTTGTAAAGGAAGTGCACTTAATCTATCTATTACATTTCAAATGAATGAATAAATAAATTACATCCTAAAGAAAAACACAAATGAATAATATTACAACCCAAAAGAAAAACAACCAAAATCAACCATCCATTCCAAACCAAATCAACATAGGGTCAAGGCTAGGTTATGCACATTAACAACCAATGATCATATCATCTATTCATATAAAGAAAACCCCATTTAAAACCCCAAATTTCAGCCAACATAAACTGAAATTTTGGGTTTTAATCATTGTCCAAACAACCAACATTCATAATATGTTTCTTTCAAGGTCTAATCACTAGCATGTGTGATATGACCTTGAAAGTTTGGGGAATCATTCATATAAACTATAACAGCCCAAAATCAGCCTATAACATGTCTAATATCATCTTTTAAAACCAATTTCAAAAGATAAATCAAGCAAGTCATCCACATAACCGGCTCTTGATGCCATTGTTGGGTTTATTTGAAGATAAAACCGTTTTATCCTCTTGGTATTTCAGAAAAACGCAGCGGATAAATTTGTATTTAAAAACATGATTTTAGATCTGAAAATCCATGTTTTATGATGATTAATATACAAATAAACAAACCCATAACAATAAGGATCATTTATGTGGATTAAACAAGCTATGAACATGCAAAATCGTACATAAAATCACAGCTAGAACAAGCTGTGACAACTACCTTGTTCCAGCAGCAAATGTCGACCAAAATGGGGGTTTTGATGCTTGTTCTTTTGGCCAAGACTCCAATGGAGGACTCCTCAAGCTAGTATACCCCAAGCTTGATGGCAACACCCTTTCTTGTTAGGTAGAATCACCCAAAATAAGCTTCAAAAACTCTTCTTTTTCTTGCTTGAACCGTGAGGTTGAGAGAGAGAGAGATTGGAGCCTTTTGCATGTAATTTGTGTGGTTCTTTTTTGTGGAGTGTTCAAGACAAGAGTTAAATGTGTGTTGGTACCCAAAGCAAGTTTGGTCCAATGGGTATTAAAGGGGAGGGCGGCCGAAATTTGGGTTTCTAAACCCTTTCCCCTTCAATTTGTTTATCACACATTAATATGTCTTGTGAACTAGACATATAATAAATTGTATGTACAATATATATATATATATATATATATATATATATATATATATATATATATATATATATATATATATATATATATATATATATATATATGTATTTACATACTTATACAATTAACCATTTAATTTATAAGTTGTAATTCCCACTATTATTTGATGTCATCTAACTAATTTAAACAACACTTCAAATAATATTGTTTGAACAAATTATCCTAATAAGTTGTTCCCACTCACATGCAACTTATTTAGAAAACCCATTTTCTAAATCGGTGTAAATATTTAATTGCATGATCACATCATCAATTAAATATTTAATTGGTGTTTGCCAAACTTGTTATTGGGTATAACCCGACTTGGATCATAACGTACTAACCACATCAATATTCTAAGTGTCTTGGGCACACAAAATCCAACAATCTATACTCAACAACCTCCTTAGGTCCATGTTGATATGGACTCACTCGTTCAAAGCCTATTTGAGGAGCGTATACTAATGGCAATGTCTACCCCATCTCACCTTACTGAAAATCCAATTGTGGGATGGAGGTATGATGCTATAGGAGAGCCTGGATAATCTCTAGGTCTTAGGGACAACAAGAAATGCTAAGCTTTTACAACTTGATATATTATGAGAGCACCTATTTAGTCGACCCGCCCCTTGCTAATCCAAGTCAAAGTAGGCAAGATACAAGGATAACTGATAAGATTCAAGACAGGGTGCTTGAAGAGTTCAAGAAGAGAATCAAACTATATAGAAAAAGGCTAGCAGGCAAGACTATTGGTCAACTAGATGTTGAGGTGGACCCTAAGATTACCTTCGAAGGGGAAACCTTGGTTAAAGGCCTAATAGTTGAGCCTGTGAACCTTTAGACATGAACTGCTTCAACACCTATTACCCTCAGTGAGGCGCTAGCTGGTGAAGGTGTCTCACAACCTCTCTTTAGGCAGAGCTCAAGTGTAACACCAAGCAATGAAGGCTAAAGTTCTCTTCACCCTAAGTCACACAAGCTTATGAGTGACAAAGGGAAGAGGAAGATGACCTCTAAGGTGATTTAAGAAAAGGAAAGAGAGAGGAAGAGGAGGACAAGGGTAGAGAGTTCAAGTGAGACCCTTAGGATCTTGGAAGCTACAATCAGGGTTGCCCCCAGGCCATGTACTCAAGAAGATGAGTTAAGGGTAGCCAGATTGAACTGTTTGGAGTTTTGGAATTGGAATGTTGATGAACTCATCTCTCTTTTCTTGGAGGAATTAAATGTACTATCTGATATGGAAGTGTCAAATGAGAGAAATAAGGCTGAGGATGTAGAACTACTCCTCAAAATCAAAGAAGAAATGAGAAGAAAGAGAGTGTACAAAGCTCCTACTCTTTCCCAGTTCAAGAAAGTCTTAAGGTAGAGGCTGTGATTACTGAGCAACAAACTTAGATGAGTAGGGAACAAGAAAGGCAAGCATGATTACCAACCTGACTACCATAGGTCTCTATCGAGTAGAAGACCTTCTTCCCTTATCCTATGTATACATTGAATTTTAATACCTCAAGAAATTTGAGCAACAAGTGCTGAAAGGGATAGAGGAGTTGCAAGGGTGGCTTTTAAAGTGGATATTAGGAAAGCCTATGATTCTGTGGAGTGGGCTTTTTTAAGAAATTGTCTTAATCAATTTGGGTTTAATCCTTGTATGGTTCATTGGATTATAGAGTGTGTTACTAGTCCTTCTTTTTGCTTGTCTATAAATAGGGAGCTTACTAGTTACTTTAAGAGAAATAAGGGTTAAGGCAAGGTGATCCTCTCTCTCACAACTTATTTACTTTAGTCATGGAGGTTTCTAATTTGCTTATTAAGAGGAGAATTAGGGAAAGTGAGCGTTTCATGTATCATTGGCATTGTAAAGATGTTGGTATTACACATCTTTGTTTTGCAGATGATATAATAATGTTTTGTCATGGGGATATGGGTTCTGTTAAGGTGTTGAAGGCTGCTCTTGATGAGTATGGTGAGGTTTTTGGGTTATTACCTAATAAGGAGAAGAGTATGGCTTTCTATGGTAATGTGCCTTTGGATGTTAAAGATAAAATTAGGAGTACTATACATGTTCAAGATGGAAGTCTACCTATTAGATATCTAGGGGTCCCATTGCTGTCTACTAGATTGTTTCATAAAGACTGTGTGGTCCTCATTGACAAAGTTAGAAAGAAAATCATGGATTGGTAGAATAAGTCTTTGTCTTTTGCTGGCAGAGTTCAGTTAATTTCTTATGTTTTGAGTTTAATTCAAGTGTATCGGTCTTCTATGTTTATCCTTCCTGCCTCTGTTACTAAAGATATCAACAAGTTGTTTAAGGGTTTGTTTTCGAATCAAGGGGATTTGTAGAGGGGTAAAGATAAGGTTAAATGAGATGATGTGTGCTTCCCTAAATGGCAAGGATGGTTAGGTATTAATGATCTGGATGTCTGGAATGTTGCCCTAATGACTAAAAACATCTGGAATGTTATTTTAAAGAAGGATTCTCTATGGGTTAAATGGGTTCATGTTTATAAACTTAAAGGCGTAACTTTTTAGTAAATCCCTGTTAAAGAAGGTTCTTCTTGCTGGAGTTGGAGGAAACTATTGCAATGTAGGGAAAGGATTAGAGACTATATGATTTCTGTTTTAGGAAATGGGAAAAATACCTCTGTATGGTTTGATAAGTGGCATGATTTAAGCCCTCTTAGAGATTTTATCACTAATAATGAATTGTTTGAAGCTAGAATTCCTAGAGATGTTAAGGTTGATGATGTTATAGACAATGGGAGATGGGTTTGGCCTGCTGAGTGGAGGAGTCTGTTTCCTAGTTTTTTTAATGCTCCTGTACCCAACTTAATAGCAGATAGAGAAGATAAAGTGAAGTGGAAATGTTCAGTTAACAACAAGCTGGTGCCATATAGTTCAAAAGTTGTGTTTACTGATCTCCATGATAATAAGCCCCTGGTTGAATGGCATAAGACTGTATGGTTCTCCTAATGCATTCCTAGGCATGCTTTTGTAGTTGGTTGGCATTTAAAGGAAGATTAAAAACTCAAGGTATTGTTAGTCAATGGGAAGGACTGATTGATACAAAGTTTTTATTTTGTCCATTTTGCAAGCAGCAAGCTGATTCCCATGAGCACTTGTTTTTTGAATGTGGTTACCCTAATGGATTTGGACTCTGATGAAACCTAAAGCCAAATTATTTCACTGTCCGGATAAGTGGAGTAATGTTGTGCAATATATGAGTGACTTGTCATGCAATAAGTCCATTTAGAGCATTATATGAAGGCTCGTTTGGGGCTGTGATTTATTATGTAGTGCAGGAGAGAAATTTTAGACTGTGTAGCAGAAAGAGAGGCATGTTGAAGATCTTGTTGGGATTATCTGGGATACTATGAAATATAACAGATGGGACTGACTATGAGAAAATCAATATTTACCAGTGAAACATCTATGATTTGGCAGTGTCACTTGAATGAAAAGGTTTTTTATGATCCAGATATGTTTCAATGATTTTAGCTGTTGTGGAATGGCTTAGAGAGTATGTACTTGAGGAGTTAAATGAGTTAGAGAGAATTATGACCCAAATGAATTTCCTTTCAAATCCCTTATGCTACTTTAATACTCTAAGGGGAAGGTGGGATGGGTTTGGGAATGTGGTAATTATGGTGAGATTGGGTCTCTTTAGGGGGGTTGGGTTTGGTATTTCTTATAACAACTTTCTTCTGAGTGTTGTGTGTATAATATGTGAGGATTGTAGGATTTGCTAATTGGGTTGGGTATTTTCAAATGCTATTTTGCAGATAGGGCTTCCACATTTGGCCAGGTAGTCATTATAATGATCTTGATTTGGGGCTGCTGGTGCAAAGGAGTCAGATGCTGCTTGTAAAGAGGATGTTGATGCATGTATGTCCCTAGATCATGATTTGTAATGTAATGAATCTTGTCTGTCTGATTATGATGTAATTTGTATTGATTAATGAAATGACATGAATTGTTTGTTACTTGTGATGTTTAATATTTCATTAATGAGTCGTGATTGAATTGATTGGCTTTATGATTGTTTGAATGGTTACACATTATGTTATATTAATTAAAACATTCAAACTTAACTTAATGAAGTTCACATGTGAATGGCCCATGCAAATGGACCACACGCATGAATAACTTCAAACGATTGACTCAATCGCACGACTGAACCAGGAGACTGGATCAGTCGTATGATTGACACATAAGATTGGCTCAATCGCACGACTGAACACTCAGTCGTGCGGATGATTTAACCGCATGGTTCAATCGCACGACTGAACCATACTTATGGCCCAGTCGCACGATTGAACAATACTAACCTATAAATAGACCCAATTCGTGGAAAAACGGAAGCATTCATCCCATTACGATTCCACACGTACCCTAGCCGTCCAGAGACCTCCCAAATCGTTCTCCAAGTTCACAGAACACATTAGATCAATTCCTAATCGACTTCTAACGTTAGATTCAATTCTTGATTGATTCTTCGTGTGTTCTCACTGATTGGATCGCCAATTAAATAGGATTCCGCACTATTTGAGTTGGTATAACACGCTAATCACTAGGTATTTCGTTCAAATACCAGGTCCTAACAAGTGGTAACAGAGCTTTGGCTCTTGATTACATGTTGATTCAATCAAGATTGCATAAAAGTTTGTGTTTTTGCACTAAAAACGCAATCTTTGGCATCAAAAGTGATCTTGGACGTTCCCTGTTCATTGAAGTTTGGTTGCTATGGACTTAGGCGATTAGGACTTGTGAAATTTCGAATTTTTAAGGCTGAAACCCGTCAAACCTAGAAATTTTCGCAAAACAGCAGCTTCAGTCGCACGAGTGACCCATTCGCACGACTATACTCCATTCGCATTGCTCATTCGCACGATTGGACCTAGTCGCACCCTCATTCGTCCGACTGAACCGTTCGTTCGCATAGCTCATACGGACCAGATTCATTCGCACGACTAAACTAATCGCCCAGTTCAGCCGCACGATTGAACCAGTCGCAGAGTTCATACGCACGATTAGACCATTCGCATCCTTCAGTCGCATCAGTGAAAGTTTGTTTGATTAGATTCTAAGTTTATTCGCCATGGAAGATCAGATGTCAGCCTTTACTGCTGGGAAGGACTCGAGGATACAGAACCTGCTGTTGCTTGAGAGTGAGGTGGGTAATCACAATAAACCACCAAAGCTCTTGACTTTAGATGAGTTTCCCCACTGGAAACAACGTTTTGAGATCTACCTAAATGGAGTAGATCCTAATCTGTGGGAAGCCATTGAGATTGGGTATAGCACACCGGTGGGAGCTGATGGAGTTAAGCTAACATTAAGTGGGATGACAGACGCACAGAAAGTAAAGTACAATGCAGAGAAAAGGGTTTATGCATTGATCACTCAGTCTATCCCCAAAGACATATTCCACCAGTATTCAGAGAATAAGCAGTCCAAGAAACTGTGGGATGAGCTAGAGAAGAGGTATGATGGGAATGCTTCGTTGAAGGCAATCAAGGCAAAGGAGTTAAAGAAGGAATTCGATAACTTCTCATCGATTGGTAATGAGAGTTTAGACGAAGTCATAGACAGATTCTACCACTTGATGAGCGAATTGCATACACATGGAGTGGAAACGACTATGGATGAGAAAGTAAGCAACTTCGCAGACGGATTGCCTGATAAGTGGGCTTCATTCGTGTCTAACCTGAGACAGAATGGAATGCTTGTAAAGCTAGATATTAATGACTTCATTCTTAAGTTGCGAGAAGAAGCACTTAGGATGAAGTACAGAGCGCAGAAGTCCTCGTACACACAAAATCCTGCTTTATACAACGCCACGCCTCAAGCTAAGACTTTTGGAGCACCTCTCCAGACAGCTTTTGTGTCTAGCTCTTCAGGTCCTTCACATGCTTCTCCTTCTGGATCAGACACGTCAGGGTCGTCATGTACCCACTATATCGGATCAGAAGCAAGTGCTACCAAACTGAAGACCGAGAACCTCGGTAATGTGACCGTAGAAGTAGCTCGAGAGCATATGGATCTTTTACCTGCAGTGGTTCATTCTTATGATGGACTTGTTGCAGGGAAGATTGGAAACTGCCATCTGGCAGATAAGGACTACGAACAGGTGGACGAATTGGAGCTTGAGAGGATGGATATAATGTGGGCCTTAGCTAGCGCTGTTCGAAGGGCGAAGAAGTTTGTTAAGAAGACTGGACAGAACTTGGTAGCTACTAAGGATACCACATTTGGCTTTGACAAGAGCAAAGTGACCTGCTTCAACTGTGGAGAGAAGGGGCACTTCAAGAGAGAATGTGTCAAGCCAAAGAAGACGGGTAATGGGAACCCGTTCTTGTCCTTTACTCGCCAAGACAAGCAAGCTTCCAGTTCTACTTCATCAAACAAGGATCCAAAAGCCTTGACTGCTCATGATGATGAAGGACAGGATTGGAGCTTTAGGTTTGTGTCACCAGGGGAATCTAACATTGCCAGTGTTGAGGATATTGATGATGATTCTGCGGGTGAAGGTGATCTAGCAGTTGAGATAGCAATGTCACATAGTGAAGAAACAACTGCAGCCGAGGTCAGTTACAAGCCAAAGGAGGAGACTTCCACATCAAAGACAGAAAAGTCAGAATCACCAGAACCAGAGACATCTGATGCTGCGTTGATGGCTAACTCTTCTGAACCAACTCAGGTAAGTACTACTGACCAAATGTTTAATAATCATGCTTGTTCTGATTGTGATACTTTTAGGAATAGCATAGATGAAAAATTTGCTAGGTTATTAGATCACAATGATAACTTAGTAAAAGATTTACAACTGTGCACTGAGGCCAATAGAGTACTAAAACAAAATGAGCATAGTTATAAAGAAAAGATATACCTATTGACTAAACAGCTTAGGGAAACCGAAGTAGTTGCCTTTAACCAAGCAAATGACATTAGGTACTATCTAAACTCCCTAGAAGACACTAAGAAGCAAAAGGCAGTTCTAGAAGTCGAAGTAAATTCATTAAAACAGAAACTGCATAGTTGGACAAGTTCTTCACACATAGTTCAACACTTAGTGAGAGAAAGGAATAACGAGGAGGGATTAGGTTACAAAGTGGTTCCACCACCACCTGAGACCTTGATGAACACAGTCTAGACCAATAAATAATAACCCCATCAAGGATCATGTGGTGACTACTCCTCTTGTTACTGATCCAGATACCTCATGTTCATCTATTGAATTTGGACAGAAACAAAAGGAGGCCACTTCAAAGGAAAAGGGTAAATTGCCTTGTGTTAATCTGGAAAATGAATTTGAAAAAAGTTAACTTAAAGTCAGGGTCAAACAGAGTCAAATCAGAACCTAAAAGGATTTTAAATGTTACTTTTTCACATGCTTCAAGTCAAAAACCAGTTAACCAAAAAGAGAAAGATGCTAAACAGGTTAAAACTGTTAATTTTGTTAAACCAGAGAAAACTTCAAACACTCAAGAGTCAAAACCAAAAGTGATTGATGTTACTAGAGTGTCACGCACTTCTCCACAAAGAAAGTCTACTCATAAAGTTGATAGCAGGTCATGCTACAACTGTGGAGAATGTGGACACATTGCTTCCTATTGTCCTTTCTATCAGACACCTAGAAAGAAGATTGATCTTCAGGACTCTAAACCTAGGTCTTCGAAGAGGAGTTCTCTGACTCCACCTAGAAGAGCTAGTGAACCTAAAGTCCAACCTGTAAGCCAGACGAATGTTTATCATAAACAGGCCTTGCACAAATCTAGCTTATGGAAAGAAAAGTCATCCTACGTGTCTGATACTGACGACAAGAAGGAACCTGAGCTACCCTCACCCTCTAAGGGTCAATGGGTGGAGTTTATATGTGTGATGCCTCTGGGAAACCCAAGACAGTAAAGGCTTGGGTTCCTAACCTAAACTAATTCATTTACTTTGTATGTGCATGGTGCTCGATACAGTGCTGAGACTAACACGTGGATTGTAGACAGCGGAGCATCCAGGCACATGACAGGAAATAGAGCCCTTTTATCAAACGTCAAACAAATAAAAGGAGGGCATGTTTCCTTTGCAGGAAACAAGGGAGGATATATCACAGCTCAGGGAGAAGTGGGAAATCAGAAAGTTAAGTTTGATAAGGTGAACTACGTTCAACAACTTCAAAATAACTTACTTTCTGTTTCCCAAATCTGTGATAAAGGATTTAAAGTCATCTTCGACAACAAGAAGTGTTACGTGCTGAAGAAAGAATACATGATCCCAGAGGACCAAGTTCTGATGACTGCTTCAAGATATAAAGACCTTTATGTCTTGGATCTGTCAACAGCTGCTACAACGGATCATGAGGTTCAGTGCTTTCTATCTAAAGCTACTGAGAAGGATTCCATCTCCTAGCATAGGAGAATGGGACACATTAGTCAAAGGAAGATGAATCATTTGATTCAAAAGGATTTGGTGAGAGGAGTAAATGTCAAGAACTTCCAACTTCCTGACTTCTGTGTAGCTTGTAAGAAAGGCAAACAGACAAAGAAGTCTCATAAGGAAAAGAAAGTTCATTCAATAGAACTTCCTCTTGAACTTCTTCACATGGATCTGTTTGGTCCAGTCAGTACAAAGAGCATTGCAGGCGACTTGTACTGTTTTGTGGTCACTGATGACTACTCAAGGTTCACTTGGGTAATGTTTCTGAAATCCAAATCAGAAACACATGAGTCATTCAAGGAATTAGTAACCACACTGGAGTCTCTCTACAAGCTAAAAGTTCGACAAGTACGCTTAGACAACGGGACAGAATTCAAGAATCAATGGATGGAGGCATACTGCAAGGAAAAGGGAATTGTGCATCAATTCACTTCTGCCTACACGCCTCAGATGAATGGTGTTGCTGAGAGGAAGAACAGAAGCTTGATAGAGACAGCACGGACCATGCTGGCGGAATCGAAACTGCCTATCCAATTCTGGAATGAGGCAGTGGCGAATGCATGTTATACACTGAATCGAGTCCTAATAGTCAAGCGCCACGGAAAGACATGTTATGAGCTACTACAAAGACGCAAACCGAATTTGGAGTATCTTGAACCTTTTGGCGCACCGTGCACACTTCTGAAAAAGACACAAGAAAGCAAATTCAGCGAGAAGGCGGATGAAGGAACCTTTCTAGGATACAACATACCGAACAAGCGAGTTTACAACAACTCAACGGGTCTTGTAGAAGTGTGGTGTAATGTCGACGTTCAGAGATATACCACACCACCTACAGGCAAAGGACCCGCATACTTCTTCGATTATGATGGATTCTTCAAGTCCTTCAACATCCCTCTCTCTCCCTCGGATGATGAGTTAGCTACTAGGATGATGTATGATATTCTGAATACACCATCTAGCACACAGGGAGAATCATCTACTCAGTCAGGGGGAGTAGTCGATGACAGTGACTCCTCCTCTTAAGATGAAACTGAAGCAGATGACCAGAACAGTCAGGAGGAACAGGTTCCGGTTCCTGAAAGTCCACAAGCATCTACGAGTGATGCACCTTTGACTTCGGAACCTCAAACTCCATCTTCCTCAGATGCATAACCAAATGTTCATAATCTTGGCTCTGAGGTGACTGTTCCTACTACTCCAGGATCACGACTAAACGTCTATCATCCCCTTGACAATGTTATTGGGGATGTCAGATCAGGAGTACAAACCCGAAATCAGCTATACTCAGCTGATTACGCCTCGGTTATGGAGAAGGGTTACATTCATGATGGTGCTTATCGATGTTTTGTCTCGCAGGTTGAGCCAAAATATGTCAGTGAGGCACTAAATGATGAGGCGTGGGTGAGTGCCATGCAAGAAGAACTTCTGCAGTTCAAGAAGTTAGGTGTATGGACTCTGGTTGATAGACCTAAAGGTGCTAAAGTCATTGGCACCAAATGGGTACTAAAATGCAAGAAGGATGACCAAGGAGTCATTATCAGGAACAAAGCTCGACTGGTGGTTCAAGGTTTTCGCCAAGTCGAGGGGATTGACTATAATGAGGTGTTTGCACCCGTGGCAAGGATGGAAGCTATTCGTATCTTCCTTGCCTATGCATCGTACATGAAGATTAAAGTCTACCAATTAGATGTGAAGAGTGCATTCCTTCATGGGGAAATCAGGGAAACAGTCTACGTAAGTCAACCCGAGGGATTTGAAGATCCTTATCATCGGGATAGATTTACCTAACCGCACGACTAAACCATGCGTATGAAGCTCAGTCGCACGACTGGTGTAAGCGCATAAGAGTACATGCGCATGAGTCCAGTCGCACACTCAGTCGTACGGATGAGATCATTCGCACGGCTGAACCTCAATCGCACTGTTCAGTCGCACGACTGATCTCAGTCGCACAACCTCAATCGCATGACAGAAACATTATATTCAAGTTTAAGTGTTTCATGATGCTCTTAGCCAAAGGTACTAATGTTTATATCGTTATGTGTTACAGATGGCGAGTCGATGGACCATGAGCACAAAGCATAACATATGTGCTCATCTGGATTTGACATCCAGGAACGCGGTTGACTTCTCAGGCATCATTACTTTTCTGCTGAGATCCAGGATTGCTCATGCTATCTCTACACCATGTACACCTTATAGATCAGTGCAGCAGGCCTTCTGGGAAGGCGCGACTGTTGATAGATCCTCTGAGCCTCATTGCATCAAGAGTACGATCTTTGGTGAGGCTATTACCATCTCAGAGGAGGATCTGAGGATTGTTCTACAGTTAGGGGATGATGCTGATTGTCCTACTCGTCTACACCCCCTCACGGTCAGAGGATGTTTTCTGAGAGCCAAGTACTCTAGGGACATCAATGCTGGGGTACTCAACAAGAGTAACCTCTGTCCCCAGTTCAAGTATCTTGCGCATGTTCTACTGAAGTGCATAGCGTCGAGGAAGGGAGGATTTGATGAGTTGTCGGATCAGATCCAGAACGCTTATGCTGCATTGGTGCTGAACCACCCGTTCAGCTTCTCCAAAATGATCTTCACCTACCTGGTGGAGAACATTGAGGGGAAAGGGAAGGAAGGCTTCTGCATGTATCCGAGGTTTATGCAGATGATTATAGATCAGAAGCTTCCCTCCCTGCCGAAGGAGAAGGAGGATGCTGTAGTGCTCGAGGTCATGGATGACACTACGTTAGGCAGGATGAAGGTGTACAGGGGGAAGCAGGTGAAACCCCCTGTCAGGAGGTTGTTTGGGCATCTGGCCCGTGCTGACTATGTGGCGCCAGCCAAGAGAAAATGGCGCCATGATGAGAGTGATTCAGATGTAGAGCAGATCGCTCTACCAGAGATGGATTCTGATGATGATGATAGCGGCGACGCCGGGGATGATATGCCTGCTCCACCTAGAGGCACTGATTCAGATGTTATTCCCCCGGGGTCTGCCCCTGCCGGAGAGGTTGCTGAGACGGCCGGTTTCCATCAGGAGTTCATTGTTGGTGATCAGAAGGAGGATGAGTCAGATGAGGAGCCCCTCACTAGGACTGTGGGAAGCAAGGTTGTTCCCACAAAACACGGGCTTAGGGTGGTTGGGGAACACCCTCGGGACTCCACAGAGAGAGAGACTGACCCGAGCTATGCTCTGGGTTCAGTGGGCAGAGCTGCAGGGGGAGCATCCACTTCCACTGGGACTAGGAGGAAGAGGATGGCTCAACCCCACGGACTGAAGAAGAAGAAGCGTCGCCTGACCTTCGTTACCACTGCTGCCTCTACTTCCACCACCACAGCCACCACTACCACCTCCACTGACATACCACCCATCACCACAGCCACCACATCCACTACTGCTACCACAGCCACCACCTTACCTACCACCACTGTACCCTTCCCATCCACCACCATACAATTTACACCTACATCACCAGCACCTGCTTACCGACCCATATTCACCACTGCTACTACCACCATCACCTCACATCATGCCGGACCATCAGCCCAGCCATCACACCTATATGGATCTACTCTACCTCACATCGGGGTAGAGGAGCAGCTGTCGGCGCTAAACCGTATGGTGATGCGCCTGCTAGCTGCAGATGAGGAGAAAGCGACGCAGATTCGCCAGTTGACCGACCTGACTGCTGCCCAGTCTCAGCAGATGGCAGAGCAGGCTCGGGTGATAGATCAGCAGACCCAGCTAATTGATGCTCAGAGAGTCGAGATGTCCCAACTCCAAGACCAGCAGGCCCAATCAGCCAAACGTATAGAGGAGTTGGAGACTACCAACAAGACGATTATGCTGCGGTTAAAGGGGTCAAAGGATGAGCCCTTGAAGATAAAGGAGGGTGATGGGGATGATGGAGATGGTGATGATGAAGGAGAAGATGATGATGAGGATGAGGAGGATGATGAGGATGATGAAGAGACAGAGGAAGATAGGACAGAAGGAAAAGATGATGATGACGAAGCAGAAGGAGGGGATGCGGCTGCATCGGCCTCTGCTTCTGGTCAAGAACGAAGATCTAAGCATCGACATGACCAGTCATCTACCACTTCTGCCCCTCCGAGCGACGAGCCCAGGATTCAAGACAAAAGTACAGATTAGATGTTTTATGTATTTAATTATTTTTGTGTTTGAATCATGTAATGAAAAACAAATGTTTTGAATGTTTATATATTAAGTTAATGTAATTTTGTTTGATTAATTACTAATGATTTATGTGTTGAATGTTTAAAATCAAACAGATCCAAACTTTCAAAGGGATGAGTTGGACATTGCTCCCCTTCAACAGGTCAAGACTCAACTAACCATGATTCTTGATCTGCAAGGGATTGTAAGAAAGTCTGTGAGTTATACCCCTGAAGAAGGGGAAATAATTCATGATCTATCTAACGAGCAACTGGCAGAAATGTTCAGACTCAATCCTGATGAAATTGTCAAGGATGCTCCAACAGTTGATTCGACCAGTGATGAAGAGCTAAATGACGTTGATGAAGTTGAGGTCGAGGATATCACTGCAGAAGAGTACCCTCAGTACGCTGACTACGAGGGTAATATGGTCCCCAATCTGGGTGAGTCCCTAGTTAGTGATACGTTTGAGGTACTAGACAAGATGGAGCAGGAGACCGAAAAGACCGAAGGAACAGCCCAAGCCTCAAATGATGACGTAGACATTCGAAAGGCTGAATGGGCTGCCTGTTTTGAAGAAGTGAGAGCCCAGCATGCTGCACCAAAGAAAGATGCCTACACCAAGCTCTACAGAGTCAAGAAACACCACAAGGTGTCAGGCAGGATTATTGCATGGGCTTATTTTGATGACCTTAACGCGTATGTAGTTAAGAGGGAACATGGCATAGAGTACTTCAGGTTTCCACATGATCTGAAGAGTCTACCTGGTTTTGAGCTCAACCAGCTGGCTAAGCTAAAGCTGATGTATGCTGACCCAAGAAAGATGTCAGGCTGGTTCGAGGCTGCCCTGAAGAAGGAGTACCACACCAGATGTGTTAACTTCAGACCACAACAGCCTACGAGGTACATAAGAAGGTCTGAGGTTGATGCCATTACTGGTAAGCCCAAGATTGTGTTGAAGTGGAGTCCTACGCGCACTATGTCGAGAATCCCTCTCAGGGAAATGCCACAGGACTTCACTCCACACTTCAAATGGTGGTACTATGATTGGAGAACTACTGAAGCTGTCATAGTTCTAAATAAAGAGGGCCAAATGGATACAATCAGGGTATTCGACCCGATGTGGCTAACCAACTTGTCTGCTAATGATGTCTATACATTATACAAGTGGCCAGTGTTCTATGACACACAAGATATTGTACAAGCCCTCCAGTTCCAAAACGTTATACGACTCTGCTTTGCGTTTGATATTCACGCAGGAGTCACCAAAGAGGAGAAGTACAAGAAGTATAAGGAGGTTATGCAGAAGACAAGAGATTAGATAGATCTAGGTCCAAGGGGGAGTTTGTTGATGCATGTATGTCCCTAGATCATGATTTGTAATGTAATGAATCTTGTCTGTCTAATTATGATGTAATTTGTATTGATTAATGAAATGACATGAATTGTTTGTTACTTGTGATGTTTAATATTTCATTAATGAGTCGTGATTGAATTGATTGGGTTTATGATTGTTTGAATGGTTACACATTATGTTATATTAATTAAAACATTCAAACTTAACTTAATGAAGTTCACATGCGAATGGCCCATGTGAATGGACCACACGCATGAATAACTTCATACGATTGACTCAATCGCACGACTGAACCAGGAGACTGGATCAGTCGTATGATTGACACATAAGATTAGCTCAATCGCACGACTGAACACTCATTCGTGCGGATGATTCAACCGCATGGTTCAATCGCACGACTGAACCATACTTATGGCCCAGTCGCACGATTGAACAATACTAACCTATAAATAGACCCAATTCGTGGAAAAACGGAAGCATTCATCCCATTACGATTCCAGACGTACCCTAGCCGTCCAGAGACCTCCCAAATCGTTCTCCAAGTTCACAGAACACATTAGATCGATTCCTAATCGACTTCTAACATTAGATTCAATTCTTGATTGATTCTTCGTGTGTTCTCACTGATTGGATCGCCAATCAAATAGGATTCCGCACTATTTGAGTTGGTATAACACGCTAATCACTAGGTATTTCGTTCAAATACCAGGTCCTAACAGAGGATGCTATGGTTGCTGCTATTGAAGTCTTCTATGTTGATAGGTCATTTAATGCAAGGGAGAATTAAGATGCTATTAATTGGTATGCTGCTAAGGCGATGAGGCTGTTATGGTCTCAATTGCTTTTGAGATGGAAGCTGATTATCATGATGTTGTTGTTCATGTTCTATCTGATGATACTGCTGGCCTTGCATCTACAGATGTTGCTAAAGTTGAATGATGTTAGGTTGTATGCTAAAGTTCTTATTAACAGCTGGTATTACTGCTGGTCTGCTCCTTTATGGGCTGCTACTGCTGTAGACAGCATTGCTACTGCTCAAATGATGTTGATGTTGATTTGGATGCTCTTATACTCCCATTTGTTGCTGTTGTGGATGATGAAGGCTGCTGTGATTGCATTCTATATTGGGGCTTATGTTCTGGATAATGCTATTGACAATGAGATTTGAACAAAGTGGCCTAGCCTCATGGATTTTCAATAGATTTTCTTGAAGACCACTAGGTTCTTTTACATATACACTTGGTTCCTAGTGAGCTTAGACTTTGTTTTGTTATCATGTGTATGGCTGATATTGTTGTCCTTAGGTGTTCAGTTTTGAGTTTTTTTTGCAAATGTTGGGCTGTGATTTTATTGCCATTGTTGGACCTTGAGATTGTTTCCATTATTGGGCTTTCTTTGTTTGCTCCTTTATGGGCTTACTTTTAGTTTTGTAAGGCTTTGTGGTTGTCTAGTTTCGGGGTTTGTCCGATTCTAGCCCTTAGCCTATTTATTGTATTCTTTTATTTTATTTTATTAATAAAATTTTCCGGGGTACTATCCTTTTTGTTGGATCTTATATGCCCAAGACACATACAAGATTAATGTGGTTAGTACGTTATGATCCAAGTCGGGTTATACCCAATAACAAGTTAACAAATACCAATTGATATTTAATTGTTGATGAGATCAAACAATTAAATATTGACACCAATTTAGGAAATGGGTTTTCTAAAACATTGCATTTGGAATAAAACAAACTATATGGATAATTTGTTAAAGAGAAATCATTTGTCATATTATTTAAGATAGTTGAATAATAACAAATGATAGTCTATTAGTATTATAAAATTAAAAGGGGTTTTGATTTTATAAAAACTAATGACTAAGAGAGTGAAAAAGGTTAAAAATAAAATTGGGGGGAAACCAATTTGAAAGAGAACCTACAGCTGCCCCTTGGGGTTTTCATGATGCCTTTTGTCTTGGAAACTAACAAGACTTAAGTGACTTGAACACTCCATTGAGTTTTTACATTTTTCTCTCTAACATTCAAGTGCAAAACTCTCTCTACTTGGCTGGTAGAATTCGAAATCTTGAAGCATTTTTGGGGCTGAAATTTCGTTTTTGAAAGAGCAAGAAGAAGAGGTTTCTTTTGGTGTTGCTCTCCTAACAAGCTTGGTGTTTTGGAAGGACTTGTGGGTATACAAGCTTGAGAGGACCTCCTTTGGTGCCTTGGTCATTCTTCTTGATCAAATCATCCTCTACATCTAAATATTTGCTGCTGAAAAGGTAGAATATGGCAGCTTGTTTATGACTGTGATATTATGTTGTTTTATGTATACATAGCATGCTTATTCACATACAAAAGATCCCTTTTGATTTGGGTTTGTTTCTCCATCTTAAAATATCATTAAGAACATGAAATTTCAGATTATAAACAATGTTATAATGCTATACTTCCGCTGCGTTTTCATAAAGTTTAAATGGTTAAACTACGTTTTTGTGTTCTAACAAACCCATCACTTTTTACCCAAAAAAATAATAATAATAAAAAACAAGTGTTTAAAGCTGCTAAGAGGAAGATGATGGAAGAGGCTGTAAAGTCAAGAGCCACCATTAGAGCAAATCTGAAGAACTCTACTAATATACAAAAGATGGTGAGCTTTTTAAGGCTGTATGGAGTCTCCGGAAGGAGACTTGGTCTAATGTCTCTATCCACCATGGATGAGCACATTAGAGTGATCAAGCAAAAGATCAAAAGGGGTGAGTTGGTTGACTTACATTCTCTACGATGTTAGGCTGCACCTGAAGCTAAGGTCAAGGTTGAATCCCAAATGACAACATAACCTGAACCTAGTGCTACATCACAACCAGCTTCATCTTCTGATCCACAGCATGGTCTTAATCCTTCTCCTTCTGAACCTGTAAAGGAAAATGACCCAACTGAGAAGGATAAACAAGAACAATCTGGTACTGCAGGTCAGCCTTCTCAATTAAGGTATAAAAGAAGGAAAAGCATGGCCATAAGAAGGGATAATAAAAAGAAGAAGAAGTCCAAGACATCCATCTCTGGACCTCAAGATGGGTCAGAATATCCTGCGGGAGCTCAAGAAGAGGCTACTTAGCAAAGTCTACTCATGGTATAGCCTCTTGCTGTTGAGAGACCCATCTTGTCCGGGGTATTTGCTACTGACCCAGACAGATGGTATGTCACTAGAGATCAAGGGGTTCAAGACATGTACTTCTGGCAAAACATACTTGACCTCCCTTTGCATGATCTCTATGACATGAGGAGATACTTTGAGAGTTTGAAGAATCCTTACCAACTGATGATGAAAGGAATAGTCTTGATTCCGATGAGGACTGTTAACACATGAAGATCAAGAATCAAAGGTCTTTTCAGTTTTGGTAGCATTAGCCTAGGGAGAGTTTGTAAGGATTACACTAATAGGCTAATGCAATCAAAGAGCAACCAAAGAGCTCTCAGCATGCACATGTGAAGTACAAGGAAAGTACTTTGGAAGATTTGATATAACTCAATGAATTATACCAAGTATCAAATCTTATAAAGCCAAAAGACCAACTCTATCGAAGCCAAAGATGAAGTCTTTCAAAGCTTCAAAGACAAAGTCTTCTAAAGCCAAGACTAATTTCTTCTAGAAACAGATAAGGCATGTCTTCTCTGACATACTTTTGACAAAAGCTGAAACACCTTTTCATGGCGATCTCTGAAGACTCACCAACTAGCATGCATTGGTGAAAAGTCCATCCTTTTGACAACTGTAGGTTAAGGTGTTGAGTCTGTAACTTTCCGACTATGTACCTTTATCTTTTATGTATTAGATAAAGATGTGAGCTATGGCATATCATAGTCACTAGTCAAAAAACAATCTGCCTTTTGACTCTACATTGATCTGGTTGTTTAAATTAGTGTTTCCAACTGGCCTTCAAAGTATGGTCGGATGTAGGATATAGTATAAAGTATCTCAAGTACTTGTATCTTTATGTAAGCTTTGTAACACTCTTAAGGAGAGAAATATACAAGATTCTAGAAAATCATATTTGAGTGTTCTTGTTATTGTTATTTTACTTGTGTTCATTGTTTTATCTAAGCCAGTTCCGTATTTGATCTGTTAAGTGTTATAACTCCCCTAACCTTATGAAACTGTTGCATCAACCCCCTTCACTAGTGCTACACATTTTGCTTTCGAGATATATTTGGTTTTTGAAGATATTAAACTTCAGAAGTTTTATTCAAAGGATGAATAAAAGCTTTCGAGACATAATTGATTTTGAAAGAAAATTGTCCTTCAAAACATATAAGTACTTACAAGCATATTTTAGCTTCGAAAGATATATTAGAATTTCTTCCAAAGTTAAATGTCTTAGTAAGTAGTTATTAGTTTTCAGGACATAATTTTCTTTTGAAGTCAACTTAATATCCTCCGAAAGAAAACAATCTTAAATTCTCATAATTCTAAAGAATATTATTTTGAAAAATTTCTTCCAAAGTAAACTGGGCTTATATAGGTGATGATATAGACAACTTAAGACACATATATTCGAAAAATAACCGTGAAATTTAATTTAAGAAAATATACTCAAAGTTGATCATCCCGATAGCTAATACAAGATACTAAAATCTCTATTTATCAAAAGCTTTTATGAACTATACAGCATATTGTTCATTTGTGTTAACTTTGACTAGTTTTATCAATCCTTTTTCAATATTATCTCTTATTAAATGATACCTTAGGTTGATGTGCTTTGTCTTTCAGTGATGCACAGAGTTCCCTGTCATAGAGATAGTGCTGTTGTTGTGTATATGGATGGGAGTCTCTTTGAAGTTGAATCCATAGTCCAACATCTGATTCTAAATCCAAAGAACTTGAGCATAGTAGTTTGTAGCAGTAATGTATTCAGCTTCAGCAGTTGATGCAAACACAAAGGATTGTTTCTTGCATTGCCATAAGACTATCCTTCCACCAAGTAACTAGCATACCCCTGATATGGACTTTGCAGTCTAGGTTGCAGCCACCTTAGTCACTATCTGTATACGCATACAGATTGAAGTCAGAATTTTTTGGATACAAAAGGCCCAGTTTTGGAGCACATTTAAGATATATGATAATCTTCTTGACAACAACTAGGTGTGACATCTTAGGGTTGGTTTGATATCTTGCATAAATACATGTGGCAAACATGATATTCGGCCTACTGGCTATGACGTACATATGAGACCCAATCATAGCCCTATAGATATGTTCATCAACATACTCCCCCTCAAGATCAGGTCCAAGAGAGTGTTTTGTAGCTATGGAGGTCTTACCAACCCTGCACTCAGTTAGATGAAATCTGGTAAGTATGTCTTGCTACTTTGACTGGTTAATGAAGATGTCATTATCAACTTGTTTCGCTTAAATTTCTAAAAAGAAATTGACTTCCCCCGTGGCACTCATTTCAAATCTATTCTTCATCAGCTTCTCAAAGTCGTTGTAAGCTTCAGATTAGTTGACCCAAAGATGATGTCATCTACATAAACTTTAACCAGCATCAAGCCATTCCATGTTCATCTGATGAAAAGTGTTCATTAATAGTACCCCTCTTGTAGCCATGTAAAACAAGATACCGTGATAGTGTCTCATACCACTTTCTTGCAGCTTGATGCAGCCCATAAAGAGCTTTGTCAAGCTTGTAGATATAATAAGGATGATCTGGGTCTATAAAACTAGGTGGTGATTTGACATACACTTCCTCATCTATCACCTCATATAAAAAGGCACATTTGACATCAAGTTGGTAGACCTTGAAATTCTTGGATACAGCAAGAGCAAGAAATACCAAAATAGCTTCAAGTCTTGCTACAGGAGCAAAAATATCTATGTAGTCAATCCTTTCTTCTTGTGTTGTAACACCCGAATATTTTAGAAGAAGAATAAAAGAAAGCATTAAGGTGCAGAAAAGAAGGATATGCAATAAACCCCAATTAGAAGGATTAAAAGTATACAAATGAAAAAATATTATTAGATATTGTACAAAAGATGAGCGTGGCTGCCCATAATCCCCTGCACATTTCATTTCAACCAGTTTTAGAGAGAGAAAGCCAAGAAGCATCAGATTTTAGAGAGAAGTTCAAGAAGGATTGGGATTCAAGGTAAGAATTAGATGGTTTTAAGTGTTTGTGGTTGATTCTAGCCTTGGGTTTATGGTTATGTGTTTGTATGTGTTCGGGTTCTGTGTTTTGGTGGGTTTTAGGTGTTTAAACTCATAGTGCATACGGGTTTGAAGAAGTCTTGCCTGAAAGTTGCATAAGGTGAGTTCTAGAACCGTCTTTTTACATGTTTTAACTGATTTTGGGGCTGGAAATGCATGTATGTATGTTTTTATAAAGTGGGTATTGTACCCGTTTGTATGTTAGAGTGTGTATGAGGGTGGGGTATGATTTGGGTGATTTTGATGTTATGATTATGCTTTATATGTGTTTATGATGCTTAAAATGTAAGAACTAAGCCTAGAATATGTTCGAATTTGATTTGGGGACTGAATAATGTTGTTTAGCCTAGGTTGGTTGCCTATGCGCCTGAATAATGGCCCATGCGCCCAATGGTCAGTTTGCCTAAGTGTTTCCCCAAACGCCCAGAACGCATGCGCCCAAATAGTTCCCATGCACCTACGTTTAGGCCAAAATTGACTAAGTGTCCCATGCGCCTAAACTACTCATGCGCCCGGGCACTCATGCACCTACATAGTGCCCATGCGCCTAGAATATGCCCAAACTGACTAGGTGTTGGGTCATGCGCCCAAATAGTGCCCATGCGCCCAACAATTCCCCATGCGCCTAAGTGTTCCCATGCGCCTGTATAGTACCCATGCGCCTAAGACTTAGAATTATATCTGTAGTTTTGGGAAAAAGGGAAGTTTTAAGCTATGATTTGGGATGTTCCCGGAGATGATGTAAGATGATTATATGATGATGTATGATGTTATATGTGATGGTTATGATGCTATGTAAGGTTTTGTTATGTTTTCTTTATGTTCCTGTTACGTATTATCCCGTGGCTTTACATGGTATGATTATGAAATGAATGTAAAGTATTATGTAATCTAAAGCGGAAGTTAATTATAATGAAAAGAGGAACATAAAGAATGAATGAATGCATGCATTAATAAATGATTGAATGTAAGAAAGTCTTGCAAGCAAATGAATGGAGGTTCACACCCAATGAAGGGTGTTAGCTCAACTGTGTGCTGGTTAGCTACCCCGGAAGGATGCACAATGGGGTCTAATCTTTGTGAATGACCATATGTATAGACAATTGCCGCTTGCCCTAGGTACTGGAGTCAGCTTCGTGCACAATGTTCGGGGTCTATTGATAGACCTCAGTCCCAGTAACCAGCTTCTTGCACAATGTTCGGGGTATAGCATATGGCGTTGGTCCGGAATGAGAATTGAATAATAGTGATGAATGTACTTGCCCTAGGACGAGTAGCCAGCTTCGTGCACGATGTTCGGGGTATAGTACATGTCATCGATAGTTAATGACGAATCTATGAGATGTAAGAAATGAATGATAATGAGTATCGTACAATGACAAATGATGATGAAAGATAATAATAAGATTATCTATTTGTATGTATGATGCATGATCACGAACGAAAATAAAGAATGATTTGAAGCGAATGTAAAGTACTTTTATTATTAAACCTACAACTCACTCAGCAACACTGACTTTAATGTATTTTCCAGTTGGCAGGTGGTTGTTGCTGAGGATAGCACGGGGTAGCTACTTGGCTTATTTTGGATAGCATCCATTTTGTATAATATGACGTTTTTGTGATGTAATGCAAACATCGATATTTTGTAACAATTAACTATGTTGTATTGATTTGCAAAAGTAGTCATTAATATATGAAATGGTTTTAAGTTATTCCGCTGCGCTGTTTCATATGTATAAATGTATATTTTATGTTTTATGTGAGATGATTGTCCAACTGTGAGTGTTCCGGGACTGGGGCCTTACAAGTTGGTATCAGAGCCAAAGTTTAAGTGAAATGGGTAAATATTTTCAAAAATCTAAACTTAAACTGAGAATGGGACAAATGGAAGGATGCCAGTCCGAGTAGCTACGTATCATCGGATATTTTTGTAAAGTTAACCAGTATTATGTGCGCATGTTATTTGATCTGTTTGCCTTTAGTAGTTTTAGATACTGATGTAGTCAGGTTAGGAATGCTTGGTTATGAAGAGTAAAGTAAGTGACTAATCACAACTGGCCACTATAATTAGGGACTTATTATACTTAACAAAAACTGAGCTATTACCTTGAATGACCGTGTTAGTGTTTGAATCTTATAGTGTGTTAGAGGATGGCTGGAGGTAGATTGTCAAAGGCTTCTCGAGGTGGAGGTCGTGGTGGACGTGTTGCTGGACCACGGGTTATAAGAGGTAGGGCTAGAACTGAGGAGATGGCTCATGAAGAGCCTGAGACCCCTCATCCGGAGGGTGGTGATGAGAGTGCTAACTTAAGGGCGTCAATGAAGAATGCTGTGGCGGAGGAGGTTCACCAGGTCATGCAGACGATTCTACCGCCTGTGGTGACCGAATTGATCAAGGTTGTAAGGGAAGGAGAGAGGAAGGAGAGGAATAGGTCCTCAGGGGACAGGGAGCAACCGGAGGTTGAGACGGTTGTCTTCGACGATGAGAAGGAGGAGGAACCTGTGCATGAGACAGCACGGGCTGCAACTATAGGGCATTTCAGAGATGCAAGCCCCCTACTTTTGATGGCAATGGCAATGCTGTTGCTGCCCATCGATGGGTAAGAGAGATGGAAGCTTTGCTCGATATCAGCAAGTGCAGGGAAGACCAGAAGGTGAAGTTTGCTACCCACTCCTTCGTGGACTCGGCTTTGTGTTGGTGGGACAATATCGTCCATGCCAAGGGTAGTAGAGTGATTGGAAGGATGAGGTGGAGTGCACTAAAGAAGCTGGTGATTGAGTAGTTCTGTCCTTACAGGAAACTTGATAAAGTTGAGAGGGAGTTCCTACAGCTGGAGGCGGGAACCATGACACATCAGCAATACACCACCAAATTTAACGAGATGGCATGGCTGGTGCCGGATCAGGTGACGCCTCTGTCACGAAAGATCAAGAGATAAATTCAAGGGTTGCCGGCGGATATCCGTAGGCACATTATTGCTGCCCGGCAAGGTACGTTTAGGTCAGTGGTTGACCTGGCTGGAAGGTTATATGATGAGAGGGAGGTGGCAGCGGTTGAGGTGGTCAAGAAAAGCGGTGGTGACTAGAACTGGAATGGGAAATGGTATCGAAGTGGCGGGGCCGCTCCAAATAATAAGGTTACAAAGGTGGATGACCGACGTGTAGCAACACCCGGTGCGGGGTTGAAAAGGTGTGTCAAATGTGGAAGGGAGCATACCGGGGAGTGTAGGTGGGGATTGAACCTATGCTTCAAGCATGGGAAGCCTGGTCATATGGAGAGAGAGTGCAAGGTGGCAAGGTGTTATAACTATGATGGAGAGGGCCACATGAGTAGGGACTGCAAGAAGCCGAGGGTTAAAAGCTCGGGGGCAGCGAAGAAGGCAGGGAGTGAAGGGCAGAAGGCGAGCTCCAGAGCATTCACGATGACCAGAGAGGAGGCTAGGATAGACCCTGATGTTGTTTCGGGTGCGTTTCTAGTAAACCAAGCTCTTGCTTTTGTGTTATTTGATTAAGGTTCTAGTAGGAGTTTTATTTCTGCTGCTTTCTGTGCTAAGTTGCCTGTTAGTAGTAGGAATATTAATGAGCCCTTCGATGTAGAACTACCGTAGGTAAGTCTACCAGGATTTCTTAGATGATAGAAGGTTGTGACATAGAATTACATGGTCATAAGTTTTCTGTTAGACCGTTCGTGATGACCTTAGGCGGGTTTGATGTAGTCCTAGAAATGGATCGGCTAGCGGACTACGAGTCGCATATTGTGTGTCGAAAGAAGATGATCCGACTGACAGCGCTTGTCGGGAGTTTGGTGACGATCTACGGTGATCGAGTTACAACTATTTGAAGGTGATTTCGATGGCGGTGGCGGGAAAGTGCATGAGGCGTGGATGTAGCATCTACCTGGCCTACGTTAAGGATGTGGATATGCCAACACCACAACTGTCTGATGTACCGGTTGTGTGTGAGTTCCCAAACGTGTTCCCAGAAGATTTACCAGGTGTGCCACCGGACAACAAGATCAAGTTTCAGATTTGATTTGATACCTAGTGCCCAGCCTGTTGCTAAGGCGCTGTATCGGTTAGCCCCGTCCGAGATGAAGGAATTGATGGAGCAATTGCAAGAATTGCTTGATAAAGGGTTCATTAGATTGAGTATCTCTCCTTGGGGTGCTCCGGTCATGTTTGTGAAAAAGAAAGATGGTAGTATGAGGATGTGCATCGACTACCGTGAGTTGAACAAGTTGACAGTGAAGAAACGGTACCCGTTACCAAGGATTGATGACTTGTTTGATCAGCTCCAAGGTGCCAGTTTGTTCTCGAGAATAGACCTTCGATCTAACTATCATCAGCTGAAGGTGAAGGAGCAAGATATTCCTAAAACAGCTTTTCGCACGTGTTATGGACACTACGAGTTTCTCGTTATGTCTTTTTGTTTAACCAACGCGCCTGCTGCTTTTATGGACTTGATGAATCGGGTGTGTCTGCCGATGTTGGGTAAATCAGTGATTGTGTTCATTGATGACATCTTGATTTATTTGAAGAGCAAAGAAGAGCATGCCGGTCACATTGGGGAAGTGTTCGAGACGTTGAGGAAGGAGGAGTTGTATGCTAAGTTCTCCAAGTGCGCGTTCTGGTTGCGCAAAGTTAAATTCTTGGGTCACGTGGTGAATCCCGAGGGGAATATGGTGGACCGGCAAAGGTGGAAGCGGTGATGCAATGGAAGTCTCCGAAGACACCATGCGAGATTCGTAGTTTCTTGGGATTGGCGGGGTATTATAGGAGATTCCTTTAAGACTTCCCTAAGATAGCTTCTCCATTGACTAAGTTGACCCGTAAGGATGTGAAGTTTGTATGGGGTCAAGAGCAATAGAAGGCTTTTGAGGAGCTAAAGGTGAGGCTGAGGCAAGCTCCTGTCCTTGCCCGAAGGAAGCGAGGACTTGGTAGTCTATTCGGATGCTTCCTACTCGGGGTTGGGTTGTGTGTTGATGCAGTGAGGAAAGGTTATAGCTTATGCATCCCGACAATTGAAAGTTCATGAGGTTAATTACCCTACTTATGACTTGGAGCTAGCAGCTGTGGTTTTTGCATTAAAGATTTGGAGGCACTACCTATATGGGACGAAGTGCACCATCTTCACTAACCATAAGAGCTTGAAGTACTTCTTCGAGCAGAAAGATTTGAACATGAGGTAGAGATGATGGTTGGAGCTCATTAAGGATTATGATTGTGAAATCCATTACCATCCTGGCAAGGCCTACGTGGTGGCGGATGCCCTTAGTCGAAAGGAGAGACCCGAGCCGATTTGGGTGAAAGCCTACCAGTTGATTATGACCTTTGATGTGATGATGCAGGTCAAGGAGTTCCAAGACAAGGCGTTGAATGAATATCATCTTAACTCTTAAAGGATGAGAGGACTAGTTGCGAAGTTGGGTGAAAACACTCTTAGTGTTAGAACCCAATTCGAACGAATGTGGATTCCTCGTTATAGGGATCTACATGGGAAGATCATGGATGAAGCTCATAAGACTCGATACTCCATTCATCCCGGAACTACAAAGATGTATCCTGATATGAAGAAAGATTATTGGTGGCCGTGTATAAAGCGTGATGTGGCGGAGTATGTAAGTAAGTGCCTTACTTATTTGCAAGTGAAGGCGGAGCATTAGAAGCCGTATGGGAAGATCCAACCTTTGGATATACCCGAGTGGAAGTGGGAGCATATCACCATGGACTTTATCTCGAAGTTACCGCGTACCGCGAGTGGGTATGATGCCATATGGGTGATAGTTAACCGTCTGACGAAGAGTGCTCACTTCCTGCCAATCCGAGAGACGTATTCATCTGAAAGATTAGCGGATCTATTCATCAAGGAGATTGTAACTCGTCATGGTGTACCGGTGTCTATCGTGTCTGATCGTGACACCCGGTTAACATCCAAATTTTGGAAGAAATTCCACGATACGATGGGGACGAGGTTACACATCAGCACGGTTATCATCCTCAGACAGATGGTTAGTTGGAGAGGACTATTCAGACGCTTGAAGATATGCTTCGGGCATGCGTCATTGATTTTGGAGGAAGTTGGGATGACCATTTACCGTTAGCCGAGTTCTCATACAATAACAGTTATCATGCCAGCATTGGTATGCCCCCTTATGAGATGCTATACGGTAGGAGGTGTCGAACACCCGTTTGTTGGGGTAACATCGGTCAAAAAGAGTTAGGGAGCATGAGGTGATCGAGGCTACGACTGAGAAGCTAGAGAGAATCACGGCTTTTATTAATGAAGCCAAGGATAGGCAAAAGTCGTATGTCGATAAAAGGCGTAGACCGATTGAGTTCCAGGTGGGTGATAAGGTTATGTTGAAAGTCTCACCATGGAAGGGTATCATTCAGTTCAGAAATCGGGGCAAGTTGAGCCCGAGATACAACCTTTCCAAATCATTGCTCGAGTAGGAGAGGTGGCCTACAGGTTGGAACTACCTGATGAGTTAAGTGGAATTCACCCGACATTCCATGTATCTCATTTGCGGAAGTGTTGGATGACGAAGACATGGTTGTACCACTGGAGGACATTGAAGTAGATAAATGGCTCAATTATGTGGAGCAACCAGTGGCGATCATTGACTGCAAGGAGAAGAGACTAAGGAATAAAGTGGTTCCCTTGGTACGTGTACAGTGGAAACACCGAAAGGTATTCGAGTCTATGTGGGAGACCGAAGAAGAGATGAGACAGCATTACCCACGTCTATTTAAGGAATAACTGGTTTTGGGGACGAAACATATATAAAGGGGGTGGACTTGAAACACCCGAATATTTTAGAAGAAGAATAAAAGAAAGAATAAAGGTGCAAAAAAGAAGAAAATGCAATAAAACCCAATTAGAGGGGTTGAAAGTGTACAAAGGACAAAATATTATTATATTTTGTACAAAAGGTGGGCATGGCCACCCATAATCCCCTGCACATTTCATTTCAACCGGTTTTAGAGAGACAAAGCCAAGAAGCTTCGGATTTTAGATAGAAGTTCAAGAAGGATACGGATTCAAGGTAAGAATTCAACGGTTTTAAGTGTTTGTGGTTATTCTAGCCTCGGGTTTATGTGTTTGTATGTGTTCGAGTTTTGTGTTTTAGTGGGTTTTAGGTGTTTAAACTCATAGTGCATACGGGTTTGAAGAAGTCTTGCCTGAAAGTTGCATAAGGTGAGTTCTAGAACCCCCTTTTTACATGTTTTAACTGATTTTGGGGCTGGAAATGTGTGTATGTACGTTTTTATAAAGTGGGTATTGTACTCGTATGTATGTTCGAGTGTGTATGCAAGGGGTTTGATTTGGGTGATTTTGATGTTATGATTATGCTTTATATGTGTTTATGATGCTTAGAATGTAAGAACTAAGCCTAGAAAATGTTCGGATTTGATTTGGGGACTGAATAATGTTGTTTAGCCTAGGTTGGTTGCCTATGCGCCTGAAAAGTGGCCCATGCGCCCAACGGTCAATTTGCCTATGTGTTTCCCCAAACGCCCAGAATGCATGCGCCCAAATAGTTCCCATGCGCCTAGGTTTAAGCCAAAATTGACTAAGTGTCCCATGCACCTAAAGTGCTCATGCGCCCGGGCACTCATGCGCCTAGAATAATGCCCAAACTGACTAGGTGTTGGGTCATGCGCCCAAATAGTACCCATGCGCCCAAAGATTCCCCATGCGCCTAAGTGTTCCCATGCGCCTGTATAGTACCCATGCACCTAAGACTTAGAATTATTTCTGAAATTTTTGGAAAAATGGAAGTTTTTTAAGCTATGATTTGGGATGTTCCCGGGGATGATGTAAGATGATTATATGATGATGAATGATGTTATATGTGATGGTTATGATGCTACGTAAGGTTATGTTATGTTTTCTTTATGTTCCTATTACGTATTATCATGTGGCTTTAAGTGGTATGATTATGAAATGAATGTAAAGTATTATGTAATGTAAAGCGGAAGTTAATGATAATGAAAAGTGGAACATAAGAATGAATGAATCCATGCATTAATGAATTATTGAATGTAAGAATGTCTTGCAAGCAAATGTATGGAGGTTCACACCCAATGAAGGGTGTTAGCTCAATTGTGTGCGGGTTAGCTACCCCAAAAGGATGCACACTAGGGTCTAATCTATGTGATTGACCATATGTATAGGACAATTGCCTCTTGCCTTCGGTACTGGAGTCAGCTTCGTGCACAATGTTCGGGGTCTATTGATAGACCTCAGGCCCAGTAACCAGCTTCGTGCATAATGTTCGGGGTATAGCATATGGCGTTGGTCCGGAATGAGAAGTGAATGATAGTGATGAATGTACTTGCCTAGGCCGAGTAGCCAGCTTCATGCACAATGTTCGGGGTATAGTACATGTCATCGAAAGTTAATTATGAACGTACAAGATGTAAGAAATGAATATAATGAGTATCGTACAATGACGAATGATGATAAATATAATAATAAGATTATCTTTTGTATGTATGATGCATGATCACAAACAAAAATTAAGAACGGTTTTAAGCGAATGTAAAGTACTTTTATTATTAAACCTAGAACTCACTCATCAACGCTGACTTTTATGTATTTTCTAGTGGGCAGGTGATTGTTGCTGAGGATGGCACGGGGCACCTACTTGGTTTATTTTGGATAACATCCATTTTGTATAACTATGATGTTTTTGTGATGTAATGCAAACAACGATATTTTGTAACAGTTAACTATGTTGTATTGTTTTCTAAAAGCAGTCATTAATATATGAAATGGTTTTAAGTTATTCTGATGTGATGTTTTCATAAATGTAAATGTATGTTTTATGTTTTATGTGCGATGATTGTCCAACTGATTGTCAAACATGTGTGTACCCTTGAACAACTAGACTTGCCTTATTCTTGATGACAAGTCCTCTATCATATTTTTGATTCCTGAAAACCCACTTGGTACATATTGTGGTCTTCCATGAGAATGAGAACATAGGTTCCAAACCTTTTGTCTTTTAAATAAAAGCAGCTCTTCCTACATTTGTGTCAACCCAACTTTCATCCTTCAGAGCCTCTTCAACCTTCTTTGCTCAATCTAGGACAAGAAACAAGAGTTTAGACAAACATTTTTGTCATGGGTTTGTCCTCTTGTTCAGACCCCTGTCTGAACATCTCCAATGATGTTTATGGTGGGAGGTGACTTATGGTTTCTCGGTTGAGAAATCACAGCAAGTTGGTTGGACAAATCTAAATTGGTGAAATTCAGATCTGGTGATTAAGTATTACTCACCACATCAACACACTTATCAAGAGAAACTTGATCCAATGAGTGTGTGACATCATTGATCTTGTCTTCTATGGAGTGGTTATCAGTAACAAGAAATTCTTGATCAATATCACCACCTCCATCTCCTCCTATATTGGAAACCTCTTTATTTGAGTTTTGTGCCTCTATGTTGGAATTTGTAGGCACCTCAGATTTACCTGCTGAACAGTTTGTCATTGCTATGCTGACAGGATTTCCAACTACAGGGTTTGTTACCATTAGAGCTGAAGTAGTTTTCTGACTTGGTCTTCTCAGCTCAAATCTTGGGTCAGGATCTCTTGTTGATAAGCTATCTGTAGATCCTAAAACATCTTCACAAGATTTGTTAAAATAGTTGTTAACTAAATTAAGATCAAACAGCTAATCAGGACTAGAACCTTTCACACTAGGTGTGTGCTTATTGAAGGTCACATTGGCTAACTCCTCAACTACTCTACTTCAGAGATTGTATACTCTATAAGCCTTAGCTTGGGAACAGTATCAAATAAAGTGTTCATTATCTGATTTCTCAGAAAATTTGGTTATCTGATCTTTGGTATTCAAGATGGTGCAAGGATATCTAAATGATCTGAGGAAACCAATGAAAGGTCTTCTTTTGTGCCATAGTTCATAAGGAGTCTTACCATGAGTTTTGACTACTAAAACTCTATTCTGCACATAGCAAGCAGTGTTGACTGCTCTGCCTAGAAGGTGATAGGCAATTTAGAGTCAGAGAGCATGGTCCTTGTAGACTCAATAAGTGTCATGTTTCTTTACTCAGCAACATCATTTTACTAAGGAGTCCTGGGAGCACTATATTGTTTTGTAATACCTTTTTCATCACAAAATGTATTAAGGATTTGGTTCTTGAATTCAGTTCCTTGATCACATCTTATAATTTTGACCTTATGATCACACTGATTCTTAATTTTAAAATGAAGTTCTTCAAGACCTTAGGATTCGCATCTTTAGTTCTAAGGAAGTAGACCCAAGTGTATCTTGTGAAGTCATCTATGATCACCAGACAATATAAGGTTCTTCCTAAACTCATTACACTAGTGGAGCCAAAAATATCTATATGTAATAAGTGTAGGGGAGTAGTGATAGAGTTCTTTTCATTTGACTTGTGAGACACTTTGTGTTGCTTCCCTTTCAAACATGCAACACAATGATCATCACTTGTAAACTCATTCTTTGGCATTCCAATTACTAAATCATACGTAAGTAATCTATTCATGTTCTTAAAGTTTATATGGCACATTCTTTTATGCCAGAGGAAAGACTCATCACTATTAGCTTTAGATAGAAAGCAAGAAACTTCTCCTAAAAGGTATGTTTCCTACAAATCCATCTTATAAATGTTCCCTTTCCTGGGGGCTTTGAGCAGGATATGCTCTTGAGGAATGACCACCCTGGGCTTGAGACCAATACACTCATGCTCAGTAAAGAGCATGTTATGTCTCTAGTTATAAAATTGGGATACACGCAACAGATTGTACCCAAGCTCCTTAACATAGTTCACCTTCTCAATGTTGAGCTTACCGTTTGTGACTCTACCCCTTTCAGTAGTGTAACCACCTGATTCTTTATCAAAAGCAACTGTCCCTCCATCAATTCTTTCAAAGTTCTGAACTAAAGAGACATTGTCTGTCATGTGCCTGGAATAGCCATTATCAATGATCCATACATTACCATTGGTCTTCAGCTGTTCCTGCACACAAAAAAATGGTTAGTTACATTTAGAAACCCAAGCCTTGTTGGTCTTGGGCTTATCAAAGTGAACTGAAGATAGTTCAACAGTTATTAATCCTATATGCAAACTCTGAGGATCATTTGCTGTTGTTGATGATGAATTTTTGGGCACATGGCCTTCTTCTATTTTTCACACCATCTTTGGAAGATTAGACTTGGCGTTTAATAGTTCGGAAGTTTGATGACTTCGGAAGTTTTGGAAACTGGACCTTTGGAAGCTTTTGCATCCACTGCAGTAGACTTCAGAGACCAAAATTTCTTCTGATGACAATTTTTCACCTATCTTCTTCTTCACTTTGGGGATTTCAAAAGGAAGAGATTTTCCTTCCGAAGCTATCTTCTTATTCTTCTAAGAAGTTTTCTTTTTTTTCATACGAATGGTCATTTTAGGATTGCAGATGCAATCTTAGCAAAGTGAGAGGTACCACCGCATATGATGCATTCAGTTGACATACTTCTAATAGTCTTCTTCTGAGTAGAAGGCCGAGCTTGCACTTCCTTCTTCATCTTCATATATGATGTAGTAGACTTGTAAAGATGAGGCTTGCTCTTGGAACTGGATGGTTCAGGCTGTGTAGTAATGGTACACATTTGATCAACCTTCTTCTTTTAACTAGGATGATTTGGACATGAACTAGGAATCCTGGTAGTAGAGTCCATAGTTAAGTCTTCAATCTTTACCACTTTAAATCCAGTAGAAATAAAGACTTGTTTTTGCTTGGAGTTAAAAGTAATCTTGATCTCTTGGATTTTCTCTGATTTTCTTTTGGTTGACTTGGTCAAGTTCTTTTTAGCAGACTTGTTTATCCTTAATTTTTTCTTCTCTCTATGAGCATAGTGACCCTTCTTAGGATGATTCTTCTCACTCACTACAAATTCATCCTTCACTATCTCCTCTTCATCATCATCCTCTTCTTGGATAGGATCTATAAGGGGTAGCTCTTCTTGACAAGTTTCACACCTTGGAGATCTTACACATAATAATGTGTGCGGAGGAGCTATCTCACTTGAACCTAATCCCTGCCTGTTCCGATAACAAATCCTTGCATGTGTGGATAAAGATATGATGTTATTGAAGGTTTCCTCTTCAAAAATACATTTTTCTGCCCTGGCTTTGCTGATCACAAGTTCAGCCTGACATTCAGTTAACTTGGTAATGAGATCTTTGATTTAAGTCCTATAATTTGGGTGCTCATGCTTAAGAGTTGAAATTGTTTTCTCTAAATCTTCTACTTTTAATTTATAGTCATTTTCAGCTCTTTTGAAATCAGCTTTTAAAATATTTAAAGACTCAAGGTTAGATCTCGCTTCTAGGTTATAGGATCTATACATATTTACTTTAGCAATGCATTCAGGTGTACAAAGATGTTCTAATACCTTGGCTTTTTCATGGTTAGCCATCAATGCTTGGTTAAGAGAAACATCCTCTAACTGAAAGCTCTAGTCAAAGCCTCCTTCTTCAACAGCAACAACAATTTTTTGTTTTGGTTGTCTTGGTTTCTCAGATTTAGGAGTAGCATCAATGTAGTTTGGCCTGGATTTTGCTTGGCCACCATTAGTCCTTGGTGCCTTGCACTCCCTAGCAAAGTGTCCTATTTGGTTACAATTGTAACATTTCACTTTGCTTTTACCCAGTCTTAACTTCCACTTGTTACATTGCTGGGAAAATTTCTTCTGGTTCTCTTGTTGAACATCTTGGCTCTATGAGTGAGAAGAGCCATATGTTGAACTATCTCCATATACTTTAGGTTATCTAGATAGATACAATCCAAGTCTTCAATAGTGAAAAGATAGTAACCACAACTTCCATCAGTAGACACAAAGGCTTGAGATGAGCTTGTCTCTTGGAATGGGCTTCCTTGGATGTAGCTCTCATTTGGTGTCTCAAGGAAGGTGATGAAAGTACCCTTTTATGAACTATCAAGGTAGTAGATAAGATGATGTTGTGGTTCTCTACTATCCCTTTCAACCACATGGAAGGTTGAACTCTATTGATTGCTGAAAGAGCTGCTTGATGGATTCTGCATGTTTATCTCCATCTGGTAGCCACTAAGGATACCATGCAACTCTGTGAGATTAAGGATGGAAAGGTATATTGTTCTCAAGTTCTCTTTGACAAAGAACACAACTAAGAACAGAACAAGAACACAATAATATGGTTTTCAAGAATGATGTATATTACTCACAAGTTCTCTTTTACAAAGTGTTACCAAGCTTAAATCAAATTACAAGTACTTAAGATACTTTATACTACATCCTATAGCCGATCATACTTTGAAGGCAAACTAGAAAAACTAATCTAGACAACAAGATCAATGTAAAGTCAAAAGGCAGATTGTCTTTTGAGTAATGACTATGACATGCCATAGCTCACTTTCGTATCTAATACAAAAAGGATAAAAATACAAAAGTATGAAGTTAAAGACTCTAAGACGTTAATCTATAGTTGACAAAAGTATGGAATTTTCACCAACTTATGTAAGTGAGTGAGTCTTCATAGATGGCAGCGAAAAGTGGTTCAGCTTTTGTCAAAAGTAAGTCAGAGAAAGCATGTCTTCTCTGTCTTTGAAAGAAATCAGTCTATTGGCTTCGGAAAGACTTTGTCTTGAAGCTTCGGAAGACTTCATCTTTCACTTTAGAAGTTTTGACCTTTTGGCTTCGGAAGATTTGATACTTAGTGAAATTCCTTGAGTTATATCAAATCTTCCAAAGTCACTTTCTAGTACTTCACATTTCCATGTTGAGATCTCTTTGGTTGTATCAGCCTTTAAGTGTAATCTTACAGTAAGTGATACTGCTTTTTCTCTTATCCAAAGAAATACATCCTCTGTCACCCTTTCCATATACCATGTTTGATTCTTTGAAAAAAATTGTATTGTTAAAAGAGTGCATGTAAAGTTTTGGTTGAATGGAGGAGGTGTGTTTTTTTAACCTAAACCCTCTTTGGATTTCCTACGTAGTTGAGAATTAAGCATATCCTCAACTACATTGCTTGATAGTTTAAACTTATCAACACTACTTTAGGTAATATAAGCTCACAAAATGAATTATTGAGTTATGTTGTAAATTAAGTGATTCTATTTTTAGCATCTCTATAAAGACATTCTTTATCACATAAAAACAACTTTAGTTTTGCTATATCATCGTTTTTAGCATCTAATTCAGATTTAAAATTCTTCTTAGGTTTAATATATTCATTTTTTAAAATATTTAGTATATAAACCATTTTAATCTAAACTTCATTATGGTGACTATATATCTTAACTTTATCAATGCAAGTAGAGGAGGTGTTCGTTTACCTCAAGAAAAGAATCAGACATATTATCCATGAAAGCATGATTAAACTTCAAATCCAAAGCTTGAACTTGATCAACCCAGTCATATTTGGCATCTTTTGACTCATGATTGCTTTAGACATGGATGATCTTGCTTCATTTCCCTTTTCACCCATATCCTCCTTGTTTACCTTTGACTTTATGCACTATCAAGCAAAGTGGTCATGTTCATTGTTGTTGTAACCCCTTAGGTTACATTTGTTCAAACCCAGTATCTTGTCATTGTTTTCTTCATATATGTTCCATCTTGTTTTCTTTATTAAATCCTTAGCTCAAAGCACAACCATGTCCTTTTGCCAGGTGATCTACATCTCTTCAACATCATCAGGATGAATGTCTCTTATGTCATCTAGCATTATGTCCATGGAGCAAAATATCCAGCCATAAAGCATTTAGCTATTCATGAACCTAGTAAAGAATGTCATGTTCTCCTCCAATGCTTTAACATTCTAAACTAGAGCAGCAGGCTGACTATAAAATTGAACTATTGACACAAAGCCAGCTTATTGTCATTGTTTTCTTCAACTTTGTTCCTTCTTGCTTTCTTGTTTAGATTCTTAGCTTCGAGAACAACCATGGCCATCTGCTAAGTGATGTCTATCTCTTCCATAGAACTAGGATGAATGTCTCTTAAGTCATTTAGCATTATAGCAGAATTCAGTGCACATTTTTGTCACCTATTTCATAAGATTGTATAGTAGCAACCAAATCAGAAAGGCGATGTCTGATACGTATCCTTAGCCTTTTTAATGGTAGTGCAGTTGTGATTCCAGTAGTAAGGCAGCGAATTAAGTAGTTTATTGTTTAATTCTCCATCAAATAGTTGAATTCTAGCATTCTTCATCTCAATCATAATATGAACAATCTATTAATTTGAGCATCCAAAGATTCAACCATGATATGATTAAACAAGTTGAACTTATATTTCAACATGTCTTTCTTGCTCTCTTTCATATCAATGTTTCCCTCATATCTAGCAATAATTGCATCCCAAAGTTTTTTAGCAATTTTACACAACTCAAAACCGTGTGCAACCTCAATAGACAATGACATAGCCAACAACCCAAATGCTTTATCATTATTTTCAATTGCCTCATGATCTGCATACATACATAATTTTGGATCTTTTGGTGCAAATGTCTTATCATCCTTTTGATAAATAGGCACATGAGGACCTCGTTCTATTGACCGCCACATTTTTGAGTTTGTGAATTTAACATAACTTTTGTACCAAAATTTCCAGTCAGAAAATTTGTTACCATGCACAAGATGTGGTGGTTTGGTTACGGTTGTAATATCGTTGTATAGGTTCATACATGCACTTATGTTGTTTGAATTCTGAGTAGGTATGGAATTCATTTTGACAGATTGATACTAAGTATTAATGATGTATTTGGTTGAATAACTTGAATAAGTACTAAGTAAGCTACCAAGTACTACCAAGTACTTATGACTAATAACTTCTACGAATACTAGAAGCTGAATATTTGTGCGAGAACCTCACCCACGAGTACTTGTGCGAACACTATTCCAATAACTGAATTAGGAATACTTGCCAAAACAACTCGAGATTCAGTTTCCAACGAAAACTCCAAAAATCTTAGGATTTAAAAATTCGAAATGAATTGATGATTGCTAATCAAGTTGCAAACTTGTTCTTCAACGGTAGGTTTTCTCAGATGAATGAACAAATAGATCAAAACACAAATAGCTTCAAACACGATTATCTTTACCTTGATAAGTATTTGTGATTGGCCTTTAAGAATACTATTGCCCTGATACCGATTGTAAATCTGTAATGTTTCATGAAAGGTTGATGCACCTAAAACATTCAAAGTCTCTATTGCATGCATGCACTTAAGTGCAAAGTAGAAATGCTTTGGAAGTTTACACCCTGCATCATAATTATTCTAAGTGTAAAATCTTCCGAAGCCAAGACCCACATCTTCTGAAGCCAAGACCCACATCTTGCAAAGCCAAAAGTGAAGTCTTTCGCAGCTTTAAAGACAAAGTCTTCTGAAGCAAATGAAGTGAAGACAAATTTCTTCCAAAGACTTTGAAGAACATGCTATCTCTGATGTACTTTTCATAAAGGTGATCAACTTTCTGCTGCAACTCTAAAGACTCACCAACTTATACAAGTTGATGAAAGGTCCATGCTTTTTGTAACTGTACATTGAGGTCTTGACTCTGTAACTTTCTACTTTTGACTCTGCATTTGATTTTGTTGTTGTCTAGATCAAATGTTTCCAGCTAGCTTTCTAAGAATGGCCGGCTGTAGGATGTAGTATAAAGTATCTCATGTTCATGTATCTTTCTTCATGCTTTAACACTTGTAAAAGAAATTGAGAGCAATATACATCATTCTTCAAAACCAATATCCTTGTGTTGTTTGTTCTTATTCTGTCTCATATTTAATTATGTTCTAAGTATCATAGCATATTGTTTCCAGTTCCCTATTTGATCTGTTAAGTGTTCTTTACTATACTCTCCTTATTGTGTGTTGTGTTGTAAGTGACCATCCCTTAAACGATCCTGAAATTGGTATTAGAGCATTCTAGGCTCTTGATTTTAATATCTCACCATCTTAAGATCCCTCACACACACAAAATACTTATCATCTCAAATGACAGCTCTCACTAAAGCTGATATGGAAACTGGAACCATGACAAAGTCCCCACTAATCACTCCTGAAGACTTTGACACTTTGTGCCAACAAATGGAAGGGTTCATCAAGTCACAAGACTCCAGGATGTGAGAATCTGTTGTCTTAGGGCCTCACATACCAAGCACCTCTTCAACTGCTATTGGGGGTGGTATGATTCCAAAAGATATGGTTGGCTATTCTGAAGAAGACAAGAAGAGAATAGAGGTTGATCAGAAACCATGACAGCCCTTCAAACTGCTCTTCACAACTCCATATACAGAGGCTTCAAGAAGTGCAAAAAAGATAATCAGCTACGGGATGCACTGAAGCTGATGTATGAGGGGTCAACTGAAGCCATGGAAAACAAGAAGGATCTCCTGAAGCATCAGTTTGAAAACTTCACCTTCAAAACAGGTGAAACCATGACTCAACAATACTTCATGTATGTTGAGATTGTGGACATTCTAATGGATGTTGGAGTGACTCTTGAGAGCAGGGACATTGTAAGGAAGTTCATGTCCTCTCTTCCTAGACAATGGACACATTACTGTGTTGTTATCAAGAGAACTGAGAACCTTAAGACTCTCACTTTGACAGAGTTGTATGGTATTCTTAGTGGATACCAGATGGAGATGAACATGCAAAGTTCATCTGGTAACTCCAACAATCAACTGAGTTCAGCCCTCCATGTGGTTGAAAGGGATAGTAGAGAACCACATCATCATCTTATCTGCTACCCTTACAATTCACAAAAGGGTCCTTTCATCACCTTCCTAGGGACACCAAGAGAAAGCTACACTCAAGGAAGCCCATTCCAAGAGACAAGTTCTTCACAAGCCTTTGTGTCTTTTGATTAAAGCACATGCAACTTTCTCTTCACCCTTGAGATCTAGACTGTATCCATCCAGATAACTTGGAATAAATGGAGATAGTTCAGCAAATGGCTCTCCTCACTCATAAAGTCAAGAAGTTCTACAAGAGGACAGTGAGGAAGTTTTCAAGCAATGCAGCAGTGGAATGTTTGGGCTAGACAAAAGCAAAGTAAATTGTTAAAATTGTAACCATATGGGTAACTGTGCAAAGGAGTGTAAGGCATCAAGGACAATGGTAGCCAAACACAAACCGGCCCAAACTACACTGAGAGAGCCACCTAGAATGAGAAGCCAAAGCAGCAAGCTGCAGTTCCTATTGAAGAAGGAGGCTTTGACTGGAGCTTTCAGGTGGAAGATGCATCTCCAAACCAAGCACTTATGGTAGACCAGGATAAAGCCAAGGTATTGGAACATCTTTATACACCTGATTGTATTGCTAAAGTAAATAGATACAGGCCCTACAACTTAGAGATGAGATCTGATCTTGAGTCCTTAAATATCTTAAAATCTGATTTTAAAAGAGCTAAAAATGATTTTAAACTAAAGATAGAGGACTTAAAGAAAACCATTTCAACTTTTAAACATGAACACACCAACTACAGGATCCAGATCAAAGATCTCATAACTAAGTTGACTGAATGCAAGGCTGAGCTTGTGATCAGCAAAGCCAGGGCAGAAAAATGTGTTCTTGAAGAAAAGACCTTCAAGAACATTATATCCTCATCCTTGCATGCAAAAGTTTGTTATCAGAATAAGCAGGGACTGGGATCTAGTGAGATAGCTCCTCCACACACAATCTTGTCTGTAAGATCTACTAGGTGTGGAACTTGTGAAGATGAGCTTCCCTTGATAGACCCCATGAGTGAAGAGGGTGAAGAGGAACTAGGAAGGATGCCTCTTAGAAGAGTGAAGAAGAGCATTCTAAGAAGGGTCACTATTTCTTTGAGGATAATAAAAGAGTTATGATGACCAAGTCAAGAAGGAAGAACTTAAATCAGGAAGGCCAAGAGAAAGTACAAGAAGGCTCAATAGATCAAGGCCACTTTCAACTCTATGAAGAAACAAGTCTTTATCTCTACATGATTTGAGGTGGTTAAGGCTGAAGACACAAACTTGAACTCTAGTACCAGGAGTTCTAGTTCATGATAAAATCATCCCAACATCAAGATGAAGACTAATCAGTTGTGTATCACTGCTACACCACCTGAACCATCCAGCTCCAAAGGTAGTTCTCTCCCTAAAAGAATTGCCACAACATCTGCAAAGATGAAGATGGAGAAGGAAAGTGAGCAAGTTCAGCCTTGCTCACAAAAGATGACTCTTAGGAAGAAGAAAATGGACTGTCATGTGTGGAAGTACTTCACAACTTGCTAAGGATTGCCTCTACAATCCAAAGAGTATTGTCCACATGACCAAGAAAGAAACATCTAAGAGTTTGAAGAAGAACAAGCTTCAGAAGGAAAATCATTTCCTTTCGGAAGCTCCAAAATGAAGAAGAAGACAAGTGAAAATTTACCTTTGGAAGAAAATTTGGTCTCGGAAGAAAGGAATACTTTCGAAGTACTGAAGCCTGTTGTAGTGTTAGCCTGATCTTCCAAATGTGCAGTCATCAAAACATCCAAAGTCATCAAAACATCCCAAGTGTTAAAGGTCAAGTCTAAGCTTCCAAAGGTGGTGTGAAAGACAAAGAAAGACCAAGTGATCAACATCAGCAAATAATCCTCAAAACATGACAACAGGATCAATTACTATTGCATTGTCTTCAACTTCTTTTGATGAGCCCAAGACCAATAAGGATTGGGTTTTCAAATGTAACTAACCATCTTTTTTGTGTAGGAACAGTTGAAGACAAACAGAAATGTATGGATTATTGATAGTGGCTATTCCAGGCACATGACAAGCAATGGGTCACAACTCTAAAATGTTGAGAAGATTGATGGAGGACCAGTTGATTTTGGAGGAGATGCTGGAGGTTACATAACTGGAAGGGGCATGATCATAAATGGTAAGTTTAGCATTGAAAAAGTAAACTTTGTTAAGGAGGTTGGATACAATCTTTTGAGTGCATCTCAATTTTGTGATCAAAGTCATAACATGCTCTTTACTGAGCATGACTGCATTGTTCTCAGGCCCAGGGTGGTCATTCCTCATAAGCATATCCTGCTCAAAACCTCGAGGAAAGAGAACATGAATAAGATGGACTTGCAAGAAACATCACCCTCATGAGAAGTTTCATGCTTTCTATTTAAAGCCAAAAGTGATGAGTCTTTCCTCTGGCATAAAAGAATGTGCCATGTAAACTTTAAAAACATGAATAAATTAATTAAGAATGATTTGGTAACTAGAATGCCAAAGAAAGAGTTTACAAGTGATGACCACTGTGTTGCATGCCTCAAAGGGAAGCAACACAAGGTATCTCACAAGCCAAAGGAAAGAAATTCCATCACTACTCCCCCACACTTATTACATATGGAACTCTTTGGCCCCACCAGTGTAATGAGTATAGGAAGGAACTATTACTGTTTAGTGATCATAGATGATTTTACAAGATTCACTTGGATCTTCTTTCTTAGAACTAAGGATGAGACCCCTGAGATTCTAAAGAATTTCATCTTATAGATTAAGAACCAATGTGATCACAAGGTCAAAAGCGTAAGATGTTTTTCAGGGAACTAAATTTAAGAACCAAATCCTTGATACATTTTATGATGAAAAAGGTACTACAATACAATATAGTGCTCCTAGGACTCCATAGCCAAATGGTGTTGCTGAGAGGAGAAATAGGACACTAATTGAAGCTGCAAGAACTATGTTGTCTAACTCTAAACTGCCCAACACCTTCGGGGTAGAAGCAGTGAACACTACTTGCTATGTGCAAAACAGAGTTTTAGTAGTTAAGACACATGGTAAGACTCCTTATGAACTTTGGCACAAGAGGAAACCTGTCATTGGTTTTCTCAGGTCATTTGGATGTCCTTGCACCATCTTGAATACCAAAGATCAAATTGCCAAGTTTAATGAGAAATCAAATGATGGACACTTTATTGGATACTCTTCTCAAGCCAAGGCTTATAGAGTATACAATCTCAAAACTAGAGTAGTTGAGGAGTCAGCCAATGTGACTTTCAATGAGCACACTCCCAGTGTGAAAGGTTCTTGTCCTGATTGGCTATTTGATCTTATTTAGTTACTAACTATTTTAACAAATCTTGAGAGAATGTTTCAGGATCTACAAATATACTATCAGCAGGTGATCCTGACCCAAGATTTAAGCTATGAAGACCATCAAGTTACATTACTTCAGCTCCAGTTGTAACTAACCCTGCAAATGGAGTTCTTATCAGCACAACATTGACAAATGGAGCTGATACATCTAAGGTGCCTTTAAATTCCAGCTCGGATGCATAAAACTCAAATAAAGGAGCTTGATATGTAAGAGATCATGGTGGTGGTGAAAGTGATCAAGAATTTCTTGATCCTGACAACCACTCCATTGAAGAAAACATCAATGATGTCACACACTCATTGGATCAAGTTTCTTTTGATAAGTGTGCTGATGTGGTGGGTGAATCACAAATTCCAGATCTAAATTTCTCTAATTTAGATCTCTCCAAGTAACTTGCTGTGATCCCTCAACTAAGGATCCACAAGTCTCACCCCACCATAAACATCACTGGAGATGTTGACTTATGGGTGAGAACAAGAAGACAAACCCATGATGTAAATGTTTCTCTTCATTCTTGTTTCTCTTTCCAGATAGAGCCAACAAAAGTTGATGAGGCTTTGAAGTATGGAAGTTGGGTTGAAGCTATACAAGAGGAGGTCCTTTAAATCAAAAGAAAAAAGGTTTGGAACCTATGTCCTCTCCCTCAAGGGAAGACTAACATAGGAACCAAATATGAGTTTAGGAATAAGGAAGATGATAGAGGACTTGTCCTCAAGAATAAGGCAAGACTAGTTGTTGAAGGATACACACAAGAAGAAGGAATTGATTACACAGATGTCTTGGCTCCTGTGGCGAGACTTGAAGTTGTCAGAATATTCTTAGCTTTTGCTGCATCGAAGGATTTCAAGGTCTACCAGCTTGATGTCAAGTGTGTTTTTCTCTATGGGGTGATTGATGAAGAGGTGTATGTCAAACAACCACCTGGCTTTATAGACCCGATCTTCCTGATTATGTCTGCAGGCTTGATAAAGCTCTATATGGGCTTCACCAAGCTCGAAGGAAGTGGTGTGAGACTCGATCTCAGTATCTCTGTCAACATGGCTCCAAAAGAGGTACTATAGATAGAACTCTCTTCATCAAACGAACAGGAAATGACTTAATGCAAGTTCAAGTATATGTAGATGACATTATCTTCGGGTCAACTAATCCAAAGCTCTGCAAAGACTTTGAGAAGCTGATGAAGAATAGATTTGAAATGAGTGGCATGGGGGAACTTAATTTATTTCTAGGAATTCAAGTGAAGCAAGTTGACAGTGACATCTTTATAAGTTAGTCAAAGTATGTACAAGACATACTTACAAGATTCAACATGACTGCTTGTAAGGTTTCTAAGACACCTATAGCCATAAATAACTCCCTTGGACCTGATCTCGAGGGGGAGTGTGTAGATGAATATCTTTATCAGGCTATGATTGGGTGTCTTATCTACCTCACTGCTAGTAGGCTTGGTATCATGTTTGCCACATGTATTTGTGCAAGATAAAAAGCCAACCCCAAGATGTCACACCTAGTTAGTGTCAAAAGGATTCTAAGATATCTGAAAGGTGCTCCAACACTTGGCCTTTGGTATCCAAAGAATTCTAATTTCAATTTGTATGCATATACAGATAGTGACTATGGTGGCTGCAACATGATTGCAAAGTCTACATCAGGGGGTTGTCAATTTCTTGGTGGAAGGATAGTCTCTTGGCAATGCAAGAATTAATCTTGTGTGTCTGCATCAACTACTAAAGCTGAATACATTACTGGTGCAAGCTGCTATGCTCAAGTGCTTTAGATTCAGAATTTGATGTTGGACTATGGATTCAATTTCAAGGAGACTACCATCCATATAGACAACAACAGTGCTATCTCTATCAAAGAGAATCCTGTGCAGCACTCAAGGACAAAACACATCAATATCAGGCATCATTTGATTAGAGATAACTTTGAAAACTGATTAATCGAACTAGTCAAAGTTAACACAAATGAACAATATGCTGATCTGTTCACCTAAGCTTTTGATGAGCATAGATTTAAGTATCTTGTATCAGCTATCAGGATGATTAACTTTGAGTAGCTTTTGTTAAAACTTAATCATATTACTTCTAAAACCTGTGTGTCCTAAGTTGTCTATTTTATCACCTTCATAAGCCCTTGTTTACTCTGGAAGAAAAATCTTTTTAAAAGATATTCCTTAGATTTTTGAAAATTTTGATCTTTTTATCCTTCGGAAGATATGTATTTACCTTCGGAAGAAACTTATGTGCAGGACCGGTGAAGGGTATGCACTTACAACAAAACAACACAATTTGAAGAGTTTCTTAGAACACTTAATAGATCAAATAGGGAACTGGTAACTTATGTGAAAGATGCTAAGAACACAAGTAAAAATGAGATAGAACAAGATAGCTAACAACACAAGTAATTGGTTTTCAAGAATGTTGTATATTGCTTCTCAAGTTCTTTCACAAATGTTACAAAGCATAGATGGAAAGTTACAAGTACTTGAGATACTTTATACTACATCTTACAGCCGGACATACTTTGAAGGCCAGCTGAATACATAAGACTAGACAACAACAAAATCAAATGTAGAGTCAAAAGGCAGATTGCCTTTTTACTAGTGATTATGACATGCCATAGCTCACATCCTAATATATTACAAAAAGTATAAAAGTACATAAAGTAGAAAGCTCAGACATAAGACCTCAATATACAGTTACCAAAAGCATGGACCTTTTCACCAGCTCATGTAGGTTGGTGACTGAACAGAGTTGCAACGGAGAGGTGGTCCAGCTTTATGGTAAAGTACATAAGATAAAAGCATGTACATAAAAGTCTTTGGAAGAAATTTGTCTTCACTCTTTGGCTTTGGAAGACTTTGTGTTTGAAGCTTCGGAAGACTTCACTTTTGTCTTCGAAAGATGTTGGTCTTGGCTTCGGATTTTTTACACTTAGAATATTTTCTAGTGCAAGGTGCAAAACTTCCGAAGCATTTCTACTTCTGTTCTTCAGTGCATGCATACAAAGAGACCTTGGATGTTTTGGCTGCATCAGACTTATAGGAATCCTTACAAACTCCCCCTAGGCTGATGCTACCAAAACATTTGAAGATCGTCAGCTTTTGACAGTCCTTATTATTATGATGACCATGCCCTTCTTCATCAGATGGTCAGGATCACTCAGACTCTCATAGTATCTTCTCATCTCAAAGAGATCATGCAAAGGTAGGTTGGATAGGTCTTGCCATGTGTAGACATCTTCACCACCTTGATCTATGATCACATGCCATCTCTCTGGATTACTTGTGAAGGTCCAGGATAAGATGGGTCTCTCAAATGCAAGAGGAGCCACTTGGATTGGAGTTGATTGGGCTGCCTCTTCATGCACTTCCTCAAGTTGATCTGACTCAACCTGTGGTATAAAGGTATATGTATCAGACTTCTTCTTCTTCTTTGACTTTGGTTTAGAATCCATCCTCTTCCTCTTCTAGGAGGACTTTAACTGAGAAGACTGGTCTGCAGCACCGTGTTAATCAGTCTTGTCTTGCTCAGTTGGGTGTTCCTCGCTCACGGGTTTAGAAGGAGAGGGAGTTCGACCCTGCTATGAATCAGAAGATGAAGCTTGCTGAGTTTCAGCAGAAGGTCCTGGTTGTGTTGTCTCAGGTTGTTCAACCTTAACCTCCACTTCAGAAGAAGCTTGACTTGGAGGGGAGTGTAAGTCAATTAGCTCTTCCATTTTGATCTTCAGCTTGATTACCCTGATGTGCTCATCCATTGTGGATAGAGACATAGGGCCAAGTCTCCTTCTAGAGAATCCATTCAGATTCAAGAAGCTCATCATCCTTTGTCTATCAGCTGGTTTCTTCATACTCTTTTGGATGATGGCTCTTGAATTTGCAGCCTCTTCCCTCATCTTTCTCTTTGTTGCTTTTTGTTCTTTGAGTACTTGTATAATCTTTTCTGTCTCTTCTCCTCTTTGATTTAGAGAAGCAGCCTTGCATCCTCTGCTTCCTTCATCTCTCTTGACACTTCCATGTCAGCTAGTTCATTAAGTTCCTCTAAGGGGAGAGATATAATCTCATCAATGTCATAGTTCCTGGTCTGCAGGTAAGTAATCCTGACTACCCTTAACTCATCATCTTGAGTGTTTGGTCTGGGGGCAACCCTGATTGTAGCTTGCATGAAGCCTAAAGACCCAGAGGAACTTTCTCCCCTTAGCTTCCTCTTCCTCTCTCTCTCTCCTCCTCCTCAATCTCCTCAGTAGTTAAAATCCTTTTCCCTTTGTCAACCACAGACCTATGTGACACAAGATGGAGAGAGCTTTGGCCTTCATTGCTTGGTGTAGCTTCCAAGCTCTGGCCAGAGAGAGTTATGATACACCTTCACCAGCAGGTGTTTCACTAAGGGAATGAATTACTAAAGTAGTTGAAGGTGTGACAGGGCTCTCAAGCTCTATCATTGGGCTTTCAGTCATGGTTTTACCTTTGAAGCTAATCTTAGGGTCTGCCTCAACATCCAGTTGAGCAATGACATTACCTAATTGCCTTTGTCTTCTTCTTAGGCTGACTCTTCTGTGATTCTGTCTTGAATCCTTTGTGCAAGTCTGTCAGCTTGTCTAGATTGACTTGGGTTGACAAGTGGCATGTTGATCAGGTCAAGACCTTCATAGTAGTTCAAGGTCTGAAAGTTGAACACCTTTTGTAGCCCTTGAACTCTTTGAAAAATGAGGGTTCTTCTATCAGAATCATACGTCCACCCAATAATGTAGATTGAAGTTCCTTGGGGTGGGGATGACATAGCCCTTGTGTAAGGCCCCGATCCCAGGATGCTTACAGTTGGACAATCATCACACATAAAACATAAAATATACATTTAAGTATACCAAAACAATGCAGGGGAATAATTTTAAATCATTTCATTCATTGTTTTTGCAAAATAATACAACATTCATAATTGTTACAAAATATTGTTTGTTCGCATTACAATACAAAAACGTCATAATTTAAACAAATGGATGCCATCTCAAAACGCCAAGTAGCTGCCCCATGCCATCCTCAGCAACATTCACCTGCCAACTGGAAAGTACATAAAAGTTAGCGTTACTGAGTGAGTTCTAGTTTTATAAATAAAATACTTTATATCCTTTTACAACCGTTCTTTACTTTCGTTCACGATCATGCATCATATGTACATATAGATAATCTCATTATTATCCTCCATTAACATTCGTTATCCATCTTTCATTCATTCTTTCCGAATCAGTGTCATCAGCTATACCCCAAACGTAAGCACAAAGCGTGCACTGGGCCGAAGTTTATAAAAAGACTTCCATAACGCACATAGCCTGGCACCAGCACCGGGGTAAGCGGCAAAGATCTTTCCTGTATAATGTACCCCAAACGTAAGCAAAAATGGGTATTGGGTCGAAGTTTATCAGACTTCCATAATGCACATAGCCTGGCACCAACACCAGGGAAAGCAACAAGGATTCCATACATAAGTTTAGCCCAAACGTAACACAAAGCGGGTACTAAGCCGAAGTTGATAAGACTTCCATAACGCACATAGCTTGGCACCAGCACCGGGATAAACATCCAAGGTCATATCTGTAAGCTATACATTTGGCCAGTCACAAAGACTAGACCCCTGTGTGTATCCTTACAGGTCAGCTAAACCACACACAGTTGAGCTAACGACAATTTAGAGTCGTGCACCTCCTTATATTTGCTTGCAAGACTTTCCACTTCCTCATTCATTAATGCATGCATTCTTTCATTCTTTACGTTTCACTTTCATTATCTTTCCGCTTTGGTTACATAATACTTTACGTTCATTTCATGCCCATAACACGTAAGTCACGGAATAATACATAATAGGAACATAAGATCAACATAACACATTCATGCATGGCATCACATAAACATCATGCATCATCCATTCACATACATATGCACATGCACAACAAGCACAAGTCATCAAAGAACATAAGCGACCCTCCGCGGGACATCGGGGGTTCGGGGGCGGCAGCCCCTGACAGCGGGGTCCTAGGAGCAATAGCCCATAGTGGGGTTCAAGGGGCAACGCCCCTGGCTGGGGTCGCGCTGACCTGGTATGCATTTCCAGCCCCAAACAAGTTTAAAACCTTTAAAATAGGGGATCTAGAACTCACTTGGACCAATGAGTAGCTTCTCAGTCAAGCTTTCTAAGCAAGGGTCACACTACACAGCCTGCAGATAAGTTAACACTCAAAGAAGTTAATTTCTACCTAATTTCGCAGCTAAATTCGTTGCAGGATCAGCAGTTTTGTGGCTAGTTTCGCCAGCAGTTTCGCTGCTAGTTTTACTAGCAGTTTCGCTGGCAGTTTCGTTGGCATCTTCACTGCCAGTTTCGCCCATTTTTCGTTGGAAGTCAGTGAAACTACCTGCGAAACTATAGTTTCACAGGAAGATCAATAGTTTCGCTGGATGACTACATAATTTCGCTAGATGAAGACCCACTGAAATTACGAACTAACCCATTTTGACCCAAAACTTTAATCTTTTACACCCAAATCCTTGGTTTATCAACTAATAAGCTATATCTAAGCTTCTTACATGTTTTCTTACACAAAACCATGAGTTTTGGGCAATTTTTTGCCACTTTCAAAAACCCCAAGCCCTAGAATCCAGGTTTACATCAAAAGGAACGATTAAACGATGTTTTTTACATGGATTCTTGGTCTTTTCTTGTTGTTTGGATGCCCACGAACACCGATCTTCAATCTCTTGATCAACCGAGCCTTAAATCTCCACTCTCTCTCTAGAAATTGGTGTTGAGTTGCAAATGAGAGTGGCTCAAGCTGGCTCGTTTATATATATCGGGCGTTCCCGGGACCTTAAACTCGTCTAACACATAACCCGAGAGGTTTACTCTGTCCATACTCCATCCCCCATTTATTTTCTTTTAAATAATCCCGGCTAGGCCCATTATTATTAATTGGCTCGTTTCGACTTTATTCAGGGCGTTACAAGTCCACCCCCCTTATTTAGGTTTCGTCCCCGAAACCTGTTATTCTTCAATTATATATGGGTAATGCTGTCTCATCTCTTCTTCGGTCTCCCACGTAGACTCAGATCCCTTTCTGTGCTTCCATTGTACTCGCATAAGTGGAACCACTTTATTCCTTAGCCTCTTCTCCTTGCGATCGATGATCGCCACTGGTTGCTCCACATAATTGAGCCTTTCATCCACATCAATGTCTTCCAGTGGTACGATCATATCTTCATCGGCTAAGCACTTTCTCAAGTGAGATACATGAAATGTTTGGTGATTTCCATGTAACTCACTGGGCAACTCCAACCTATAGGCCACCTCTCCTACTCGAGCAACGATTCGGAAAGGCCCTATGTATCTCGGGCTCAACTTGCCTCGCTTCCTAAATCGAATGATGCCCTTCCAAGGTGAGACTTTCAACATGACCCTGTCACCCACCTGGAACTCAATCGGTCTACGCCGTATGTCGGCATACGACTTTTGCCTATCCTTAGCTGCCTTCATAAAGGCTTTGATACTTTCCAGCTTCTTAGTCGTAGCCTCGACCACTTCGACGCTCCCTAACTCTTTATGGCTAATATCTCCCCAACAAGCGGGTGTTCTACATATAGCATCTCATAAGGGGGCATGCCAATACTGGCATGGTAGCTATTGTTATATGAGAGCTTGGCTAACGGTAAGTGGGTGTCCCAACTTCCTCCAAAGTCAATGATGCATGCACGAAGCATATCCTCAAGCGTCTGAATAGTCCTTTCTGACTGACCATCTGTCTGGGGATGATAAGTCGTGTTGATATGTAAACTCGTCCCCATAGCATCGTGAAATCTCTTCCAAAACATTGATGTAAATCGGATGTCACGATTCGACACGATAGACACCGGTATACCATGGCGACTTACAATATCCTTGATGAATAGATCTGCGAGTCTTTCAAAGGAATACGTCTCACGGATCGGTAGGAAGTGAGCACTCTTCGTCAAACGATCAACTGTCACCTATATAGCATCATACCCTTTCACGGTACGCGGTAATTTCATGATAAAGTCCATGGTGATGTCACACCCCGGGCCCAGGTAGGGTGGGACGTCACAGACTAGCAACAACATATGGCAGCGGAAACAAACCATTATAAGAGCTCAAAGGAGAGAATATCACATGGCATTAAAGTTTTAAAAAGGTAATAGGGCTAGAGACACATCAAGCCCCAAATAAGTTTTACAATCATCCATAAAAATGAAATTGTACTTGTTCAACACAAAATATAAATTGTTCAATTGTTTCATCAAGGAAATAAGCCAATGCCATGTCACGGGGATAAGTCTAGGTCTTCACAATTGCTAGGATCTCTTCATATATTACCTAAAACATGCTCAAAAGAAAATTGTGTCAACTAAAAAGTTGGTGAATTCAAGTGCTTAAAGTTTAAAAACAAAAGGACTTAATAAATCCTTCTTTGATTAAAAGAAAATAATCATTGTTTATCATCGTGGGAAGAATAAAATCATAATCAACCCTGCACTCAGTCCCGGTTAGCCTCTTCTAAAGTTGTGTTTTACCGGATATTCCCGAAGGAAGAAACTGAGCCCCATACCAGTGAACCCTACCTGCCCGGATGGTTCACCATAGAATCTTAGCAAAACTTGTTACATGCCACAACGATCCCTCAGGATCTCAGTGGGGTAACCTTCCTGGAACGGAAGCCACTGTGTGTGGGGGATTCCCCAAATAGATCTATCCATATAAATCAAGCGGTTCACGAAAGAATTAATGATCATGATATAAGAATCAGCAGGTAACCACAAATCCCACATAGAAATCATCAAATAAAGCACAATCATAGTTCATAAAAAGTATAGCATGTTTCATCCCAAAACATTAGTAAAAAGGGGGATCACTAGAACTCACCTTAGGTTTCCAAATCAAAGTCTCTTGGTGTGTCGGGAAGTGTCACAAGTCTAGCACCCTAACATGAACATGTTAAGCAATAAGCTACTGCCCTAAACTCATTCAAAGTGCAACATTGATGTCAAGAGTTTAGCTATAGGGTAAGGCTTTGGTTTCGTGAAGGTTTGTATAAAAAGTTTCCTTCTATGGCAAGTCAAGGCGTCTTCATGAAAATTGGGGATTTTCACTTCATTAGGTTAAGTATGATAAGAGATTTTGTTGTTCAAGTGTTTATTAGCTTCTTGGAAGTCGGTTATAAGGTTTGGAAAATTTTTTTAAAATTTAGTCCCTCAAGTTTCAAAATTGACAGTTTCTACCCTTAAGTTTAGTTTCTTGCCTTTTATGTCATTTAAGTCCAAAATCAGATTATTAGAGTCATATTATGATTATTATGGAGTAAGTGATTCAAAACTTTAGTCTACGGGTTCGATTTTAAAAACTGCGCGTTTAACGCTCCCGGTTACGGTAAAAGCCGGATATTTTTACAGTAATTTGGAGTTTTCATATATTTAAATCTTGGACCAGTAGGTATTTTCTAAGAGATTTCTTTATAAATTTTTAAGTTCTTAAATTGTGCAAATTGGCCTTTTATAGTTAAAAATCTTGTTTTTATGTTTGACCCGTTAATACGCGGTTTTGACCGGGTTTGACCATTTAAAACTCATTTGACCGAATTTTTAAATCTTTTAAGTCCTTTATTACTTATCTTACTGAAATCATATGATTTTTATAAATCTTAGTTTTAAACTCTATGTTTATGGATTTTTCTCAAAAACTATGCTCGGTTTGTACCCGTTTTTAGTTAAAATGTCATTTATTTGAGTCTTTGACCATTTAAATTATCCATTGACTCCAGAGTACTTTATTTATCATTTTTGAGCCTGGAATACTTTTCAAGAATGTTAAATTTGTATTCTTACTATTTTTAAGTCATTTTACCATGTTTTCGGGTCCCGAAAGTGACTAAAAGAGGGTAAATCACAACATGTCCTTTATTCCAGAGATTAAACATTGCTAACACTTCTAATATTCACTAAAACCTACTGAAATTTCAGTCCCAACATGTTGCCTAGTTGATCTATACATCCATATGCTTCAAATATGTAGAAAATGCCATAACCGACAATTACACTAGTGTAAACCATCATAACTTGAGTTTAAATGTTACCAACACTTCATTTAACTTCATAAACAGATTGTTAAGGTGTCATTAAGTCGTTCATGAGTGGGTTATAGGTCTTGGTTAAAAGGAATTTTCAAACAAATGCTCAAGAGGGTGTTGTTACATGTAGAAAGGAGGGTTTCAAGGTGAAATCCATGTATCAACCGTGGGTTTGAGTATGTAGCCACTTGGAACTTTTAAAAACAGGTTCTTGGGAGTCCATTAAGTTATAAAAATGCAGGTCACAAGTTTGGTTTACAAGATTTTAAGCTTTCACAAGTTAGATGATGTCAAAACACTCAAAATGAGGGTTTTTCATGGTGGAAATCGGTTTCCACCTCAAGAATGACTAACATAACATGAAGTTTACCTTCAAGAACGTTGGGAACTCCTTAAGAATGAGATGATGGTGAGATGTTTCTGCTACAACAAGGAAATACACGGTTCTTAGATGTTAAATGATGAAAACAAGAGAAATGTCACAAAACCGACATCTTGAGCTTACACTCGATGTAACTCACGGTTTAGAGGGTGTTGATGGCCGTGAATGGCTTGAAACTTCTTGGACTTGGATGGAGAAACTCGAACTAAGGCTGGAAAGGTGGAACAAACACGGTTGTGTGACCAAATCTTGTGAACAAGGCTACTTCTTCGCGGTTCTTGCTCTTGGCCGAATGGTTCTTGATGTAGTCTTCGAATTTCCTTCACAAGGCTAGAGAGAATAGTTGGAGAGTATTGTGAGATGTGTGTGAGTGTTGGATCAGCTGGTATGTTCGAATAAAGGGAGAGAGAGGGAGAGAGATGGAGAGAATGCATGAAAGATTAGTGGGTGAGAGGGGTGGTGTGAAGAGGAGAGGAGAGTGGTGAGGGAGGGGGCGGCCGCTCTTGGAGTGTAGTGGGGAAGGGTTTTCAATTAAAATTTAATTGTAAATTAATATTGTGTAGTGTAATTTTTAGTATTAGGTATTATGTATTATTTAGTGGAAGGTGATTTGAGGTATCTAATGCATGCCCATGCATGCATGGCCGAAATTTTGTAAGTGTGAGTGTGTATGCTCACATTTTAATTGCCTTCTCTTGAGTTAAATTTTGTAAGGGTGACTAGTTGACATTCCCGGAACACTAATTTTTAAAAAGGTAGAAACCTAAATTGGTTAAAAATCAAAAATAAAAATCACATGAAATCATAATTTACATCAAATAGTAGGAATTGTTTCCAATTTCATAGTGGGGTTGTATAGATTCAATTATTAGCACTCATAACATGGATAATGATGCAACTAATCTAGGGTTAGGGTAACAACTTGGAGGTCGGTTGTCACATTCTCCCACCATTTAGGAAATTTCGTCCCGAAATTTTAACTCTGATTAGAGACTGAACGGGTGGGTTTGAAGAGGTGTGGATAGTTCTTCCTCATTTCATGTTCACGCTCCCAAGTAAATTCAGGTCCTCGCTTGGAGTTCCATCTAACCTTAACCTTGGGTATGCGGCTCCGCCGGAGTTGTTTGACCAAACGATCCGTGATCTCCACAGGTTCTTCCACAAAGTTCAGTTTGTCGCTTATCCTTGCTTCTTTTAATGGTAGTTCCAGGGTTTTGTCTACCATGCTCTTCCTCAAGTTTGACACATGAAAGGTGTCGTGTATGTGACTCAATCCCGGGGGTAGTTTCAATTTATATGCCACTAGGCCAATTCTTGCCATTATCTCAAATGGTTTAATGTATCTTGGGCTTAGTTTTCCTCTTTTTCCGTATCTCACTGTTCCTTTCGACGGTGCTACTTTTAGCATCACTTTGTCGCCTACTTGGAACTCTAGAGGTTTCCGCCTCCTGTCGGCGTACTTCTTCTGTCGATCTCTGGCTGCTCTCAGTCGTGCGTTTATCTTATAGATCTTATCGGTGGTTTCCAACACTATGTCGGGTCCCATCACTTGGCTGTCACCAATCTCGTTCCAACTCAAGGGTAATCGGCATTTCCTGCCATAAAGGGCCTCGTACGGAGCGGCTTTGATACTCGTGTGGTAACTATTGTTATAGGCGAATTCCACCAAAGGAAGATGGTTATCCCAGTTTCCGCCAAAGTTCATCACGCAAGCTCTCAACATGTCTTCCATCGTTTGAATAGTTCTTTCGCTCTGTCCGTCGGTCTGAGGGTGGTAAGCCGTGCTAAGATCTAAACGGGTTCCTAAAGCTTGCTGGAACGATTTCCAGAAACGAGAGGTGAAACGGGCATCACGGTCTGAGATGATCGACAGAGGCACTCCATGCCTTGTTACAATCTCGTCGACATAAAGTTGGGCCAGTTTCGTCATGTCGTAGTTTTCTCTAATTGGCAAGAAGTGAGCTGATTTCGTTAATCTATCCACTATTACCCAGATAGCATCGTGGCCTTTAAACGTTCTAGGCAACTTGGTAACAAAATCCATCGTAACATTATCTCATTTCCATTCTGGAATTTCAGGTTGCTGCAACATTCCTGATGGTTTTTGGTTCTCAGCTTTTACCATGGCACAAGTTAAACATTTCCCCACATAAACAGCGATTGATCTCTTGATTCCCGGCCACCAGAAAAGTGTCTTTAAATCATGGGTACATCTTATCACTTCCAGGGTGAATTGAATACCTAGACTTGTGTGCTTCATCGAGGATTACTTCTCGAATCCTCCGTGTTTTGGCACCCAAGTCCTTCCACCATATCTATATGTACCATCGTCCCCTATCTCCAACTGCTTTTCCATTCCAGTCAATCCTTCTTCTTTTAATTTTTCCTCCTTTAATGCCTCGCCTTGAGCTTTCTTCAGTTTTGCTATAAGGTTGGTATACACACTCATCCTTAAGGCTCTTACTCGAATAGGTTTCTCTCTTTCCTTTCGACTCAACGCATCCGCCACAACATTGGCCTTACCAGGATGGTAGCGGATCTCGCACTCGTAATCGTTCAATAGCTCAACCCATCTTCTCTGACGCATGTTGAGCATCTTTTGGTCAAGGATATGCTGCAGGCTTCTATGGTCAGTGTAGATGATGCACTTTGTGCCATAAAGGTAGTGCCTCCACATCTTAAGGGCAAACACCACGGCACCCAACTCCAAATCGTGCGTCGTGTAGTTCTTCTCATGATCATTCAACAGTCTCGAAGCGTAAGCAATCACCTTGTTGCGTTGCATCAATACACATCCTAGCCCTTGACGCGAAGCGTCACAATAGACCACGAAGTCTTCTACTCCTTCTGGAAGAGCAAGGATAGGTGCACTGCATAACTTTTCCTTAAGCGTTTCAAACGCCTCGTTCTGCTCTCGCTCCCACACAAAGGTTGTGTTTTTCTTGGTTAGTGCGGTCAAAGGTTGCACTATACGCGAGAAGTCCTTTATAAATCTTCGGTAATAGCCAGCCAGTCCTAAGAATTGCCTTATCTCCGTAGGAGTTTCAGGAATCTTCCAATTCTTTATGGCCTCAATCTTGGAAGGGTCAACTTGAATCCCATCCTCATTTACCACATGACCTAAGAATTGGATCTGGCGCATCCAGAATTCACATTTCGAGAACTTGGCATACAGTTGCTCATTCTTGAGCAATTCAAGAATTAACCTGAGATGCTTCTCGTGTTCGTCTTTACTTTGAGAATAGATCAGTATGTCGTCGATAAACACGATAACAAACTTGTCGAGGTAAGGGCGGCAAACGCGATTCATGAGGTCCATGAATGCTGCTGGAGCATTAGTCAGTCCAAAGGGCATGACCAAATACTCATAGTGTCCATACCTAGTTCGGAAGGCGGTTTTGGGTATATCTTCTTCTCTTATCTTCAGCTGGTGGTATCCTGACCTCAAGTCTATTTTGGAGAAATAACTTGCTCCTTGCAGTTGATCAAATATGCCGTCTATTCCCGGGAGAGGGTAACGGTTCTTTATAGTCAGCTTATTCAATTCCCTGTAATCAATACACATTCGCAGGATTCCGTCTTTCTTTTTCACGAATAGTACCGGGGCACCCCATGGAGAGACACTCGGACGTATAAATCCCTTGTCCAGTAGTTCTTGAATTTGTACCATTAGCTCCTTCATCTCAGGTGGGGCGAGCCGGTACGGTGCCTTGGCTACTGGTGCAGCACCAGGCAACAAGTCTATCTGGAATTCAACTTGTCGATTCGGGGGAAGTCCTGGTAGTTCTTCCGGAAACACCTCTGGGTATTCCGAAACCACGGGAATCTGTTCGATCTTCTTCTCCTTTTGGGCTTTCATCACATATACTATAAAAGCTGGACATCCCTTCTTCAAGCTCTTGGTAGCTTTTAAGTGAGATATCATACGGTATAGAGTGTTACTCCTTTCACCTTCTACCACTAACACTTCTTCGTCGCTCAACGGTATTTTGAGCAATCTCTCATCACATACGATTTCGACTTTATGCTTCGCTAACCAGTCCATACCCACGACCACATCAAGTCCTCCTAACTTAATGGGCATCAAGTCAATCTTAAACATATTCCCTTTTAGATTCAGGGGGCAATCCCTAATGATTTCGTTAGCTTCTAAAATATTACCGTCAGCTAATTCTACGGTAAATGTATCAGTCACGGTACACGCGTCTACGTCAATCAATTGCCTAAAAGTACTAGAGATAAAACTAGCAGTCGCTCCAGTATCAAACAGTACAGTAGCGGGATAATTGTTTACAAGGAACGTACCGTTGACATCGTCGGGTTCCCTACGAGCTCCTGCTGGATCCATAACGAAAGCTCTTCCCTTAGGCTTGTTGTGCTTGGCATCCTTGTCTCTACCCAGCTTAGGACACTTGTTCCTCATATGCCCTGGGTCTCCACACTCGTAGCATTGTTTCCCCGGTACATAAGTACAGTCTTTAATTAAATGGCCTGTTCTCTTGCACCTAAAACAGGGCATCGGGTTACATTCTCCTTGATGATGTAACTTGCACTTGCTGCAGAGTGGGCTTGTCCCCGTATACAATCTCCGGTTTTTGCTTCCTAGATCATCACGTCTCACTCCTTCAGAACTCCTTCTACTTGACCCACTGCTACTTCCAACCGCTCTTTTCGCTTCAAACCACTTCCTCTTATCACCAACAAACTTCTTCTTCTCATCAGCCCTTCCTTGATCGGTCCATCCAGCCCTAATTAGATCATCAGTCAAACTGCTGGTAAGGTCGACAGCAGCTTGCAGGGTCACAAGCTGAGAGGCACGAACCATGCCCCTAACTGTTGGGTGTAGTCCCCAGATGAATCGTGCTACACCTTTGGCTTCTGGCATCACCAAATGTGGCACAAGTCGGGACAGGGCTACGAAACGATTGATGTATTCGGTGTAGTTGGGTCCCTTCATCTCCAAGCTTAAAAATTCTGTCTCCAGCTTCTCGAGTTGATTGATGGGGCAATATTTGTTGGTCATTAGCTCTCGGAATTCAGTCCAACCCATTCGATTAGCCACGTTTCTTCCACGGCTCTGAGTAATGGACTTCCACCATTCAAGAGCTGATCCCTTGAGAGATTGTGATGCAAATCTCACCATATGCTCCATCTTGCACTCGCTGATGTCTAAGACGGCTTCCATTTCGTCGATCCACCTGTAAGTCTCTATAGCACCCTCGGTGCCATAGAAGTCCTTGGGCTTACATGCCATAAAGGTCTTGTAAGAGCACCCATTCCTTAACGCCTCAGCTTCATCGTCGTGGCTCTCATCGTTTACCGGCCGTTCGTTACCAGTAGTGTTATCCCGGTCTGCATTTATATGTGCAATGATAGTCGGAATGGCGTTGGCCAGTTGCTGAGCTATGAGGTTAGCAATCCTTTCATCACTCTCTTGATTAGTATTCTCCCCGTGGGGAGTCCCTGGTGGAGTAGGTTGGGTTCCAATAGGCCTTGCTTCCTTATGGTGGCCCCTGGTGGCTCCACGTCGACCAAAACGTGTTCCTCTGCGAGTCGGCATTCTGATAGTATCACAAATAGATTCGTTTAGCATCTCATAGATTTTGTTTTGGATAGCCTACGGATCATTATCCTATCACACCATGCCTCGGAAGAGGGATCATGGCATGCACATATGTATTTACAACCCACTAAAGAACCTTAAAAAGTTCAATTCAAAACATGACATAATAGTTGGGCAACCATTTAGAAAAGGCACAGACAATTTCAAAGCAAAACGAAACATATAGCAATTCAATACAGACAGTTTAATAATTCTAGCATCTCAAAAGCAGTCAACAATAGTATCATCCAAACAAATAGAATCAGAGTCATGCTCTTACAATTTGGAAGGTGCCATCACCCCCTTAATAATAAAATAATAGTCTCGAATAAGAATTCAAATAGTTTCCTTCTACTGTCCACAGACAGATAAATCCCACTGAGTACTCCAGTTCTCACATCCACTTCCTCTTTAGCCATCCAAACCACCCTGTACCCTTCTTCCTCTGCTCCTGCTCCAAACGCTTCACTCCCTGTGTAGCCATCATCGCCTGGAACTGAGCCGACTGAGAAGTTCGAGTGGCGTGCTGAACAGTCAGCTCATGACGGCGAACAGTCCTCAAAATCTCATCTAATGTCGCATCGGAGGGTCCTACATCACTTGCCCGGCGACTCGACTGGGAGTACCTATCACCAACCAGTACAGTAGGGCCGTCATACATACTATGTCTCGGCGGCATCAGGCGTTCGTCACGAGGATCAAACAGTGGGGGTACTGATGTCGGAATCCAAACAGGGGGGGGGAGGAGGAGGAGGCGTCCTAAAGGATACGGAGGATCCTGGCCTAACGCTTTTGCGAGGTCGGGTGACGGTACGCGCACCCCTATTCCCAATAGGTGGGATGGGTGAGAGGGTCGGAGCAGCTACTTGAGGAGAGTGGGATCGCGTTCGGCTTCGGGATGGTGATGTGGAGGAAGAGTCCTCGGAAGCCTCAGTGTCTTCGGACGTGACGGATATTCACCCTGGATGTCCGCATCTCCGGAGGTACGCCTCATACTCCGTCTGGGGTTCCTTTCTCCCCAGGTGTCCGGTAGGAGCGGTCTCAGTGTCGGGGTGAGCAGGTGCCTTTCCTTTATCAGCCATTGACGTTATCCTGTAAGAAATACATCATGAGTAATTTGGTTTCTCATAGCTCATGATTTACATAATAGTACTAATAATAGTAGTGATGGCAATAGTATCTGTTAATCCAACATATAGCTGTCTGTTTTGCCCAGATCAATAGTTTCTTCAAGTAGTATCGGATAACATAGTTCATCATAAAAATCATTTAAATCCCCTTTTAAAAAAAATTAGTTTCAAATCATCAATATAAACCAGAAAAAGTCCAACCATAACCTAAAGATCAGTGATGGAAATTACGCGTCCGGTAAATTCATCATTACGTTGATCAAGTGTAATCATCAATTTACCCAACCCGATCATCCCAACACTTCCCACAAGGACAGTCCTAGGGTATCAGGGTTGTAGCCTAGGGTCTACTATGGCGTTCCCGACTTCTCTACAACCTTTGGCTCTGATACCAATCTGTCACACCCCGGGCCCAGGTAGGGTGGGACGTCACAGACTAGCAACAACATATGGCAGCGGAAACAAACCATTATAAGAGCTCAAAGGAGAGAATATCACATGGCATTAAAGTTTTTAAAAAGGTAATAGGGCTAGAGACACATCAAGTCCCAAATAAGTTTTACAATCATCCATAAAAATGAAATTGTACTTGTTCAACACAAAATATAAATTGTTCAATTGTTTCATCAAGGAAATAAGCCAATGCCATGTCACGGGGATAAGTCTAGGTCTTCACAATTGCTAGGATCTCTTCATATATTACCTGAAACATGCTCAAAAGAAAATTGTGTCAACTAAAAAGTTGGTGAATTCAAGTGCTTAAAGTTTAAAAACAAAAGGACTTAATAAATCCTTCTTTGATTAAAAGAAAATAATCATTGTTTATCATCGTGTGAAGAATAAATCATACTCAACCCTGCACTCAGTCCTGGTTAGCCTCTTCTAAAGTTGTGTTTTACCGGATATTCCCGAAGGAAGAAACTGAGCTCCATACCAGTGAACCCTACCTGCCCGGATGGTTCACCATAGAATCTTAGCAAAACTTGTTACATGCCACAACGATCCCTCAGGATCTCAGTGGGGTAACCTTCCTGGAATGGAAGCCACTGTGTGTGGGGGATTCCCCAAATAGATCTATCCATATAAATCAAGCGGTTCACGAAAGAATTAATGATCATGATTGTGAAGTCACTGGATCGGTAAACATCCGAGCATGTTCTTGATGGAAGGATAAACAACAGCAAAAACCAAGAGACAATCAATAACACGAACTATCAAAAATTGGTTTCATTGATAAAACCTAACGATTACAAGCTCGTTACAACATAAGAAACAAGACTCTTGGCAAGGGGAGATCGAGCATGATCTCCCCTCTCATCCGGCAGCCCTAGGCCCCGGGTAGACTCCCTCCCCAAACCCTTAATCTCTCTACACATTGAAACTGGTTTATATAGGCTTCAGCCCATATTAGATGCGACTGGTCCCATTCGTGCGATTGGACCATGCGTATGGTTCAATCGTACGATTGACCCAATTGCATCTCTCAGTCGCACGACTGGCCCATTAGTAAGGCTCAGTCGCACGACTGAGTCTCATTCGCATATGCTCCTGCGAATGACCCAGTTTCATGTGTTTACAATATATCAGGTGTATTACATTAAGTCTAGACTATTCGACAAGCGACGGACACACTATATATGACAATATATGCTCCAACAAATTCCCCCTTGGACGTTGCTTGCGAATAGTAGATAACACCTCTTACAATCTTCAGTCAATCTTTGCTCTGGTTGTCAATAGAATCAAATGAAAACCATATTAGCCAACGTTGCCGCTCCGTCAGATTGCTACAATATCCCTGAAAATGAATTTAGGCACAATAGCTTTCGTTTACTTTGTAGAACACCATCACAGCATCAAGATTCCCCATATGACTGATTTTTCCAGTTAATGACATGAACAGTTTTCCATTGCTTCAATCTTCACACAGGCTAACCTGATTAACATTAACACCTGCAGAAATTCCCCCTCACATTCAGCATATCCCAATATATAAACATTGTGCTCTCTTGGCGTCTTCATACGGTGTATTGGGCAAAAGGTTGAAGGTTCCAATCCACAGCCGACAATATCAAACAAATCAGCATGCATGTAGATTCTTCATCGGAAACCTGCTCACATCATCACTTTTTGATTGCGTCTTCAATTTCTCTATACATGGATTCCCCTTAAGAATGAGAATCCTCTCTGTGCGGATAAATATACTTGATTGGCCCATAAATAGTCAGATGCTCCTGACTACCCCTCAAAATCAGCACCGACTGCTGACATCTTCTCTTCTTTCTTTTGTGTTCCAACTTCATTCACCTATTCTGGAAGTCCGACGGATAATGGGGTATACATCAAACTTATTTGACAAAAGAATCTCAGGGTGAATGTGCTTTGCTCATCCTCAAATCTGTGCAAAAGGTAGTTCCAGTTTTTTTTTTTTTTTGTCTGGAACACCGTTCATCCGTATGACGTGGAGGAAAAATATCACATTCATGTGAATGGTTGATACGAATGATATATTCGTGAGACTGGTCATAAGACTGGTCCAGTAGCATGACTTGTCATAAGACTGGTCCAGTAGCATGACTTGTCATAAGACTGGTCCAGTAGCATGACTGGTCATAAGACTGGTCCAGTCGCATTCCAGTCGCATTCCAGTCGTACTCCAGTCGTACGACTGGTCCATTAGCATGGTCCAGTCGCACGAATGGTCCATTAGCATGGTCCAGTCGCACGAATGGTCCATTAGCATGGTCCAGTCGCACGAATGGTCCATTAGCATGGTCCAGTCGCACGAATGGTCCATTAGCATGGTCCAGTCGCACGAATGGTCCATTAGCATGGTCCAGTCGCACGAATGGGTCTGAACGCAGATTTTCAGATCTGTAGCCGCCAAAGCTGCCAAAAACCCTAATTTGATGAATTTTACATGAACCGAAACAAAATAGACATCATCAGATTCGCAAGGGTCATAGGAACGTGGTTTCGAGTTCGATTTTAACATAGAAACAACACACGTAACAAGATCTGAGCAAAACACGAAGAACACGAAGTGGGTTTAACGTCAAGAATCTGAAATAGATCCAGAAATCAAGAGCTCGGGTTGCTAGAATGATTGTTAGATCATTCCAGCAGTAACCGGCTCTGATACCAATTGTGAAGTCACTGGATCGGTAAACATCCGAGCATGTTCTTGACGGAAGGATAAACAACAGCAAAAACCAAGAGACAATCAATAACACGAACTATCAAAAATTGGTTTCATTGATAAAACCTAACGATTACAAGCTCGTTACAACATAAGAAACAAGACTCTTGGCAAGGGGAGATCGAGCATGATCTCCCCTCTCATCCGGCAGCCCTAGGCCCCGGGCAGACTCCCTCCCCAAACCCTTAATCTCTCTACACATTGAAACTGGTATATATAGGCTTCGGCCCATATTAGATGCGACTGGGCCCATTCGTGCGATTGGACCATGCGTATGGTTCAATTGTACGATTGACCCAATCGCATCTCTCAGTCGCACGACTGGCCCATTAGTAAGGCTCAGTCGCACGACTGAGTCTCATTCGCATATGCTCCTGCGAATGACCCAGTTTCATGTGTTTACAATATATCAGGTGTATTACATTAAGTCTAGACTATTCGACAAGCGACGGACACACTATATATGACAATATATGCTCCAACAATGATATAAGAATCAGCAGGTAACCACAAATCCCACATAGAATCATCAAATAAAGCACAATCATAGTTCATAAAAAGTAGAGCATGTTTCATCCCAAAACATTAGTAAAAAGGGGGATCACTAGAACTCACCTTAGGTTTCCAAATCAAAGTCTCTTGGTGTGCCGGGAAGTGTCACAAGTCTAGCACCCTAACATGTACATATTAAGCAATAAGCTACTGCCCTAAACTCATTCAAAGTGCAACATTGATGTCAAGAGTTTAGCTATAGGGTAAGGCTTAGGTTTCGTGAAGGTTTGTATAAAAAGTTTCCTTTTATGGCAAGTCAAGGCGTCTTCATGAAAATTGGGGATTTTCACTTCATTAGGTTAAGTATGATAAGAGATTTTGTTGTTCAAGTGTTTATTAGCTTCCTGGAAGTCGGTTATAAGGTTTGGAAATTTTTTTTACAGTTTAGTCCCTCAAGTTTCAAAATTGACAGTTTCTACCCTTAAGTTTAGTTTCTTGCCTTTTATGTCATTTAAGTCCAAAATCAGATTATTAGAGTCATATTATGATTATTATGGAGTAAGTGATTCAAAACTTTAGTCTACAGGTTCGATTTTAAAAACTGCGCGTTTAACGCTCCTGGTTACGGTAAAAGCCGGATATTTTTACAGTAATTTGGAATTTTCATATAATTAAATCTTGGACCAGTAGGTATTTTCTAAGAGATTTCTTTATAAATTTTTAAGTCCTTAAATTGTGTAAATTGGCCTTTTATAGTTAAAAATCTTGTTTTTATGTTTGACCCGTTAATACGCGGTTTTGACCGGGTTTGACCATTTAAAACTCATTTGACCGAATTTTTAAATCTTTTAGGTCCTTTATTACTTATCTTACTGAAATCATATGATTTTTATAAATCTTAGTTTTAAACTCTATATTTATGGATTTTTCTCAAAAACTATGCTCGATTTGTACCTGTTTTTAGTTAAAATGTCATTTATTTGAGTCTTTGACCATTTAAATTATCCATTGACTCAGAGTACTTTATTTATCATTTTTGAGCCTGGAATACTTTTCAAGAATGTTAAATTTGTATTCTTACTATTTTTAAGTCATTATACCATGTTTTCGGGTCCCGAAAGTGACTAAAAGAGGGTAAATCACAACATGTCCTTTATTCCAGAGATTAAACATTGCTAACACTTCTAATATTCACTAAAACCTACTGAAATTTCAGTACCAACATGTTGCCTAGTTGATCTATACATCCATATGCTTCAAATATGTAGAAAATGCCATAACCGACAATTACACTAGTGTAAACCATCATAACTTGAGTTTAAATGTTACCAACACTTCATTTAACTTCATAAACAGATTGTTAAGGTGTCATTAAGTCGTTCATGAGTGGGTTATGGGTCTTGGTTAAAAGGATTTTTCAAACAAATGCTCAAGAGGGTGTTGTTACATGTAGAAAGGAGGGTTTCAAGGTGAAATCCATGTATCAACCGTGGGTTTGAGTATGTAGCCACTTGGAACTTTTAAAAACAGGTTCTTGGGAGTCCATTAAGTCATAAAAATGCAGGTCACAAGTTTGGTTTACAAGAGTTTAAGCTTTCACAAGTTAGATGATGTCAAAACACTCAAAATGAGGGTTTTTCATGGTGGAAATCGGTTTCCACCTCAAGAATGACTAACATAACATGAAGTTTACCTTCAAGAACGTTGGGAACTCCTTAATAATGAGATGATGGTGAGATGTTTCTGCTACAACAAGGAAATACACGGTTCTTAGATGTTAAATGATGAAAACAAGAGAAATGTCACAAAACCGACATCTTGAGCTTACACTCGATGTAACTCACTGTTTAGAGGGTGTTGATGGCCGTGAATGGCTTGAAACTTCTTGGACTTGGATGGAGAAACTCGAACTAAGGCTGAAAAGGTGGAACAAACATGGTTGTATGACCAAATCTTGTGAACAAGGCTACTTCTTCGCGGTTCTTGCTCTTGGCCGAATGGTTCTTGATGTAGTCTTCGAATTTTTTCACAAGGCTAGAGAGAATAGTTGGAGAGTATTGTGAGATGTGTGTGAGTGTTGGATCAGCTGGTATGTTCGAATAAAGGGAGAGAGAGGGAGAGAGATGGAGAGAATGCATGAAAGATTAGTGGGTGAGAGGGGTGGTGTGAAGAGGAGAGGAGAGTGGTGAGGGAGGGGGCGGCCGCTCTTGGAGTGTAGTGGGGAAGGGTTTTCAATTAAATTTTAATTGTAAATTAATATTGTATAGTTTAATTTGTAGTATTGGGTATTATGTATTATTTAGTGGAAGGTGATTTGAGGTATCTAATGCATGCCCATGCATGCATGGCCGAAATTATGCAAGTGTGAGTGTGTATGCTCATATTTTAATTGCCTTCTCTTGAGTTAAATTTTGTAAGGGTGACTAGTTGACATTCCCGGAACACTAATTTTTAAAAAGGTAGAAACCTAAATTGGTTAAAAATCAAAAATAAAAATCACATGAAATCATAATTTACATCAAATAGTAGGAATTGTTTCCAATTTCATAGTGGGGTTGTATAGTTTCAATTATTAGCACTCATAACATGGATAATGATGCAAGTAATCTAGGGTTAGGGTAACAACCTGGAGGTCGGTTGTCACAGGTGATATGCTCCCACTTCCACTCGGGTATATCCAAAGGTTGGATCTTCCCGTGTGGCTTCTGATGCTCCGCCTTCACTTGCAAGCAAGTAAGGCACTTACTCACGTACTCCACTACGTCATGCTTCATACCTGGCCACCAATAACCTTTCTTCATGTCTTGATACATTTTTGTGGCACCAGGATGAATGGAGTATCGAGTCTTATGAGCTTCATCCATGATCTTTCCACGAAGATATCCATAACGAGGAATCCACATCCGCCCGAATCGGGTTCTAACACTGAGCGTGTTTTCACCCAACTTCGCGACTAGACCTCTCATCCTTTTGGAGTTAAGACGATCTTTCTTCAAGGCCTCATCTGGAAACTCCTTAACCTGTGTCATCACATCAGAGGTCATAATCAACTGATAAGCTTTCACTCGAATCGGCTCGGGTCTCTCCTTTCAGCTATGGTCATAAAACATAAAATATACATTTAAGCATACCAAAACAACGCAGTGGAATAATTTTAAATCATTTTATCATTGCTTTTGCAAAATAATATAACATTCATAATCGTTACAAAATATTGTTTGTTTGCATTACAATACAAAAACGTCATAATTTAAACAAATGGATGCCATCTCAAAACGCCAAGTAGCTGCCCGTACCATCCTCAGTACTATTCACCTGCCAACTGGAAAATACATAAAATTTAGCGCTGCTGAGTGAGTTCTAGTTTTATAAATAAAATACTTTATATCCTTTTACAACCGTTCATTACTTTCGTTCGCGATCATGCATCATACGTACATATAGATAATCTCATTATTATCCTCCATTAACATTCGTTATCCTTCTTTCATTCATTTTTTCCAAATCAGTGTCATCAGCTATACCCCAAACGTAAGCACAAAGCGTGTACTGGGCCGAAGTTTATAAAAAAACATCCATAATGCACATAGCCTGGCACCAGCACTGGGGTAAGCGACAAAGATCCCTCCGGTATACTGTACCCCAAACGTAAGCACAAATGGGTATTGGGCCGAAGTTTATCAGACTTACATAATGCACATAGCCTGGCACCAACACCAGGGCAAGCAACAAGGATTCCATACATAAGTTTACCCCAAACGTAACACAAAGCGGGTACTGAGCCAAAGTTGATAAGACTTCCATAACGCAAATAGCCTAGCACCAGCACCAGGGTAAACATCCAAGGTCATATCTGTAAGCTATACATTTGGCCAGTCACAAAGACTAGACCCCTGAGTGTATCCATATGGGTCAGCTAAACCACACACAGTTAAGCTAACGACATTTTAGAGTCGTCCATGTTGGGTTTTGTTACAAGTTTATCAAAGCAAGTTTAACCATTTAAACTTCAAAACCGCAGCGGATATAAGTGGTTAAAGTGTGTTTAACAATCTGAAAATTTTAACCATTTTAACCAAAGACAAAACCCATAAACAAGGATCATTAATATATGTGAAATGACATGCTATCAAAACGAAAAGAACAACCATAGCATGTTCTTGAAACTACCTTTCAAGAACAACATGTTGAAGTATGGATGAGATGAAGATGATGATGTTCTTGAATGTACAGCCCCCAAGAGAGAAAGCCTCAAGTTTGTATACCCACAAGCTCTTCCAAACACCTAGCTTGTTATGGAGTGCAAACCAAGAACCCTCTTCTAGTGCCTCTTCAGAAACGAAATTTTTAGCCCCTTTTCTTCAACTTAGATCCGAAAATTTCAGGGCTTTGGAGAGAGTTCTCTTGCTTGTGTGTGTGAGAGAGAGTGTGTTGGTTGAGGTGGAGTGCAAGAGAGATTGAAATCTTGTATAAACCAAGACATGCAATCCCAAGAAAGGGCCCTCCCATGGGCAGCCAAAAATGGTTTCAAAATGGGTTCCCCCCATTTTGTAATTTTATAAAAAATGCACTCTTTAAACCATAAGTTTATAAAATTAAAACCTCTTTTAATTTTATAACATTAACACACTTTTATTTGTTATTATTTAACTAACTTAAATAATGAAACAAATAATTTCTCATGAACAAATTATCCATATAATGTTGTTCTATTACAAAAGCAACGTTTTAGAAAACCCATTTTCTAAATTGGTGTCAATATTTATTTGTATGATCTCATCAACAAATAAATATATATTGGTGTTTGTTTAGCTTGTTATTGGGTATGACCCGACTTGGATCATAACATACTAACCACATCAATCTTGTATGTGTCTTGGGCATACAAGATCTAACAATCTCCCACTTGCACAAGATTCTTAGAAGATTGATGCAAGCAGTAAATACCGCCTAACAACGGTTTACTACCCTTAATACGTATGACAAAGTTCCATTCAATAACATCATCCCCTTCAAGTACCTTACTCGAAATGTTTTAGGTGAATCAATCATCTATCCTTTTGTCACAGATGTCATGTCAAATCCCAGAGACACAGAGTGATCATTCTCCATTGATTTAACTTTATCCGGCCTTAGACATCTTACTCTCAACGAATAAGAGGAACAAATCCCATCTTGACTACATACGTCTCTCACAATTACCTTATATCAAACCTGAACTCAGACTTGTGTACTCCCATGTTTCGAAACAGCAAAGAACTAAGTCAAAGTATAATATTCGGTAAATATCAAGACCCAGTATGTATCTCAGGTCAGAGGATACCAAATAATGTTTGCTTTTACTCAAATTTACTTATGATCAATTAGGAAGATTCCATGTAGTAATATTTGAGATGCAGGTGAGTCCAATATTTGTATCCCACAAATATCTATGAACTTTGGCAGCAACCCTTTGCTATATATTCATCCATATGAATATCTACCAATCCAAGTTCATAATAGTCTTACCTTCATACTTGTTCCCACAAGTATGAACGACTACGAACGTTCTGAGTAAATGATTTACTCATGGATTTTAAACATGAAAAATAGGAATATTAGTTGAACCATTATAACCAAATAATTCATTCATGTAATAAAGGGTTACAATATCTAAATACAAAATTAAAGATCAAATCCAGTCACTAGAATATTGAAGTCCCATAGCACAAGTATGACTTTCATGCTTTGCCTTTTCAAGAAGCTTCGTGAGTGGATCCGCAATGTTTTGATCCGTGTGAACTTTGCAAATACATATCTTTCCCTTTTCAACTTCATCCCTTATGTAGTTGAATCTTCGTTCAATGTGCCTAGTCTTTTGATGTGCACAGGGTTCCTTGATTTGAGCAATCGCACCCTCATTATCACAAAGAATTTCTAGGGGGTCCTGAATGGAAGGGACCAGCCCTAGATCGGCAATGAATTTCTTCAACCATGCAGCTTCTTGAGCTGCTAATGAAGCGGCGATGTATTCTGACTCTGTAGTTGATAATGCCACCACATCTTGCTTAGAGCTCTTCCAAGAAATTGCTCCTCCATTCAAGATGAAAATGTACCCCGATTGTGATTGTGAGTCATCCTGATCAGTTTGGAAACTCGCATCCATGTAACCCTTTACTACGAGTTCCTCCTCACCAGATCCATAGATTAGGAACATATCTTTGGTCCTCCTTAGGTACTTAAGTATGTTCTTAACAACCATCCAATAACTGTTTCCAGGATTTTGCTGGTATCGGCTTGTCATGCTCAAAGCGCATGACACGTCCGGCCTAGTGCATATCATTGCATACATGATGGATCCTATGGCAGATGCATACGGGATTCCCTTCATTTTGTCTTGCTCATCCTTTGAGCTCAAACATTGAGTCTTACTTAATATCGTTCCTCTTTGAATAGGTACGGTACCTTTCTTAGAGTTTTCCGTCTTGAACCTTTTCAAGATCTTATCAATGTATGCACTTTGATTCAAACCTATCAACCGTCTTGATCTATCTCTATAGATCTTTATTCCCAAAATATAGGTGGCTTCACCAAGATCCTTAATGGAAAAACAGCTTCCAAGCCAAGCTTTTAGACCTTCCAAGGTTGGAATGTCATTTCCAAATAGCAGAATGTCATCGACATACAATACTAGGAAAGTGATGATGCTCCCACTAGCTTTCTTATATACACATGCTTCATTAGCATTTTTTATTAAACCAAATTTGATTATCTCTACATCAAAACGGTGATTCCGACTTCTTGATGCTTGCTTGAATCCATAGATTGATTTCTTCAACTTGCATACTTTATTAGGATGCTTTTGATCGACAAAACCTTCGGGCTGAACCATATAGACATCTTCCTCAAGATATCCATTTAGAAAAGCGGTTTTGACATCCATTTGCCAAATATCATAATCATAATAAGCAGTTATGGCAATTAATATCCTAATAGACTTTAGCATTGCAACCGGTGAGAAGGTCTTATGATAATCAACCCCTTGAGTTTGAGTGAAACCTTTTTCTACAAGTCTAGCTTTATAAGTATCCAAGTTTCCATGCATATCGGTTTTCTTCTTGAAAACCCACTTACTTCCAACTACCTTGGAGTTAAGAGGTGGTACAACCAAGTCCCAAACTTGGTTGTCATACATGGATTGCATCTCAACGTTCATGGCTTCAAGCCATTTGTCATAATCCAAATTGGACATTGCATCACGATAAGTGGTTGGTTCATCGGAATCTACCACATAGCATCCATCTACGAAGAATCCCTATCTTTCAAGTGGATTACTAATTCTACCAGATCTGCGAACGTTTTGTGTGTATTGATCAACCATTTGATCATCCTCAACATCCACATGTTGAGTGCTATTGTCAACCAAACGTGTATCAGTTTGTGGTTCTTGATCCTCCTCAAGATCCACTGTTCTACTGCTAGTTCCTTCCGTAAGGAACTTAGCTTCTAAGAACTCAGCCTTCTTGGAAACAAACTCCTTTTGTTCCAATGGATCATAAAAATAATATCCCATAGAATCTCTAGGATATCCAATGAAAATACACTTAGTGGAACGACTTTCTAACTTGTTTGAGGTGGGAGTCTTAACATAAGCCTCACAACCCCATACCTTTAAATATGATAGTGATGGAACCCTTCCATGCCATATTTCAAAAGGTGTATTATCCACTTTCTTGGTTGGGGCCATATTCAAAATACGGGCCACTGAGAGCAAAGCAAAACCCCAAAATGATAGAGGTAATGAGCTTCTAGCCATCATAGATCGAACCATATCCAATAGGGTTCGATTTCTCCTCTCGAACACACCATTGTGTTTTGGTGTTCTAGGTGGAGTTAGTTGTGAGACAATACCACAACTTCTAAGATGATCTCTAAAAGCATCACTTAGGTATTCACCTCCTCTATCAGTGCGGAGAATTTTTATTTTCTTGTTGAGTTGATTTTCTACTTCATTCTGGAAGATTTTAAACATTTCAAAAGGTTCATCTTTGTGTCTTAACAAGTACACATAACCATATCGACTATAGTCGTCGGTAAAGGTAATGAAGTATCTTTCATTGTACCTAGTCATTGGTTTAAAAGGACCACATACATCCGAATGTATGATTCCTAATAAATCTTTTGCCCTTTCGGTTATGCCACTAAAAGGTGCCTTAGTCATTTTACCTTGTAAACAAGATTCACATACATCAAATGAATCATATTCACTTGCTTTTAAAAGACCGTTCTTTTGAAGTGTTTGTATGTGTTTCTTGTTTATATGACCAAGACGGCAATGCCAAAGATAAGTATCACTCAAATCCAATTTGAGTTTCTTAGTGGTGGTTTGGTACAATGAGCTATCATATAATGTGTTTTCACAAACCAATTCATAAATACCATTAATAGGAATAGCTTTAAAATAAAAGATGTCATTCAAAGAAACATGAATTTCATTTTCATTAAATGTCATAACATAACTATATTGTCTTAATTGGGAAATAGAAATAATGTTCCTAGTCAAACTAGTAGCATACAAAACATTTTTCAAAATTGCTTCCAAACCATTTGGAAGCTTTAAGATGTAGTCCCCTCGGTCTTCAACTTGAACTTTTGCCCCATTCCCCATGTAGAGGCTAACATCCCTTTTCTTGAAGTCCTTACTTCTTTTGAACCCCTGCAATAAGTTGCAAATGTGAGTTCCACATCCGGTATTCAATACCCATGTGTTAGAGGATATTAAGTTTAGATCAATATGAATCATGAAAATTGTACCTGAGGTTTGCCCGGCATCCCCTCTTAGCTTGCAACTCTTTGAGATGGACTGGACAATTTCTTGCCCAATGTCCAATCTCCCCACACTTAAAGCATGGGTCATTCGAAGTAACATTTTGCTTCTTCTCCGCTGGTTTTGGTGGTGGCACTCTAATCACTCCCTTTCCCTTTCCCCTAATGTGCCCTTTACCCTTGGCAACATTTGCCTTGGGTGTGGGGTGAGGCCTATTCTTGTTCCCACCTTCATTGATGGTGAGAACGGGTAAAACCTTTTTACCCATGGCCACCTCGGTAGTTTTGAGCATAGAGTTAAGCTCACTTATGTTCTTGTCCCACCCGTTCATGTTATAATTCATGACAAAATTGTCAAACCTTTTTGACAAAGAGTTGAGGATCAAATCCGTAGCTAACTCTTTCGAGACGGGACAATTCAGCCTTTCGAGGCGATCAATGTGGCTTTTCATCTTAAGTACATAAGATGAAACAGATTGGGTGTCATCCATACGACATGCATGGAGTGCTCGAACCGTTTCGAAGCGCTCTACCCTTGCTTGTTGTTGGAACGTTTCCTTCAACTGGGTAATCATGTCGTATGCTCCATGATGTTCATGCTCCTTTTGGAGATCCGGAGTCATACTTGCCAACATAAGGCAAGACACTTGGACCGAGTCCTCAGTGTATTTCACCCAATTATTATAGGCCTCCTCATCCTCATCATTAGGTTGATCGGGAATTGGATCGTCTAAAATATACGATCGTTTCTCTTTCTTCTCAAGTTTCGAAACCAATCTATAAAGTTATTATGATTTAGACGCTCGTTTTGGAGAATGGTTCTTAGTGATAGTGAGTGAGCGGACGGGATGTCATTATTTTCATTATTGTTGGTGGCCATCTACAAAAATTAACAAAGTTCAATTTAAGTATTTTTGATATTATTCACATTTTAATAATTAAATCCCTTTTAAGTGTCTTACACAATTTTAAAATTCTAGTAAATAGTGGTTAGGTGACCTTTATCCCATTATTTAAATTAACAAGGTAGTCAACGTTTTGACAATTGCAACCCTTTGCAACTTCTAAGGTATGGGATCGACTTAAACATCATATGTATGGTTGGCACGTTTATCCCATCAACACCTTTGTAAACCATATTGTAGGTGATCCATTAAACATGGTTTGCAAATCAAGTTACCCTACTTACACACACATGTGAGTTTTCCAACATAAGTGGTTAGGTGACCTTTATCCCACAAATATGGTATCCCCACCTCAAATCACAAGTTCCTTCAAAATGGTTAGGTGACCTTTATCCCATCAAGAGTTTCCAAGTGACTCAAGTGTTGTGCAAATAGATGGTGTTAAACTTGTTTATAAAAGAATTTTTTAAGTTTTCATAATACTAGTTTAGAAAACTCTATGTACCTTATATTTGCATGCTTTTAAATACAAGGTACCCTATGGTTCACTTTTTAATAAAACCTCTTTTATTAAAATCATTAATCCTTTTAATAACCTTTTATGAATCACTTAATGATAAAGAACCATCAATTTTTAGCTTGTTAAGTTTGTTAATGAGTTTATTATGCATACCCAAATATCAAACAACAACCATACAATAAACAACCAAACAAGCATAATCATACAAACATAAGTGCATAACCATAGCCACTAAGTTAACCACACTTGTTTGCCATCACAAGTGTTGTCATAAGGTCTTTCCTAAGGTTTAATAATGACACATCAAAATGTGTCCATGAACTCCCACTTGAATACACATCCAAATGCTTCAAGTGCCCATGTGTTTTGTGTCTTTTTTTGGGTCTTCATCTTGTGCATCTTCTTTTACAAAATCATATCCTAGTATAATTTTTTTCTAATAAAAGAAATTCACCTAATCTATTTATTACATAACCAATGAATAAATAAATTACAACCCAAAATACAAACACAAATATTACAACCCTTTCAAGAAACAAAACCAACATGACAAAATCACAATCAACCAAATACAAAACACATAAGGTCAAGGCTATGTTATGCACCAAAATATGTATCATATACAACATTCAAGAACAACAATGAACCCCTTTTTATAACCTTGAAGTTCTGGCCAACATGAACCAAAACTTTAGGGTTTTGTCCAAACAACACAATCAACCATTTGATATTAATCTTTCAAGGTTTATACTAAAGCATGTAAGATAAAACCTTGAAACATAAGGGATTCAATCATCCATAACAAAACAGCCCCTAATGGGTTGAAAAAGTCCATAAAAACTAACTTTTCAAGAACTTTTAAAGCAAGTATTCCACATAACCGGCTCTAGATGCCATTGTTGGGTTTTGTTACAAGTTTATCAAAGCAAGTTTAACCATTTAAACTTCAAAAACACAGCGGATATAAGTGGTTAAAGTGTGTTTAACAATCTGAAAACTTTAACCATTTTAACCAAAGACAAAACTCATAAACAAGGATCATTAATATATGTGAAATGACATGCTATCAAAATGAAAAGAACAACCATAGGGTGTTCTTGAAACTACCTTTCAAGAACAAGATGATGAAGTATGGATGAGATGAATATGATGATGTTCTTGAATGTCCAGCCCCCAGAGAGAAAGCCTCAAGTTTGTATACCCAAAAGCTCTTCCAAACACCTAGCTTGTTAGGGAGTGCAACACCAAGAACCCTCTTCTAGTGCCTCTTCAAAAACGAAATTTTCAGCCCCTTTTCTTCTACTTAGATCCGAAAATTTCAGGGTTTTGGAGAGAGTTCTCTTGCTTGTGGGTGTGAGAGAGTGTGTTGGTTGAGGTGGAGTGCAAGTGAGATTGAAATCTTGTATAAACCAAGATATGCAATCCCAAGAAAGGATCCTCCCATGGGCGGCCGAAAATGGATTTAAAATGGGTTTCCCCCCATTTTGTAATTTTATAAAAAATGCACTCTTTAAACCAGAAGTTTATTAAATTAAAACATCTTTTAATTTTATAAAATTAACACACTTTTATTTATTATTATTTAACTAACTTAAATAATGAAACAAATAATTTCTCATGAACAAATTATCCATATAATGTTGTTCTATTACAAAAGCAACGTTTTAGAAAACCCATTTTCTAAATTGGTGTCAATATTTATTTGTATGATCTCATCAACAAATTAATATTTATTGGTGTTTGTTTAGCTTGTTATTGGGTATGACCCGACTTGGATCATAACGTACTAACCACATCAATCTTGTATGTGTCTTGGGCATACAAGATCCAACAGTGCAGCTCCTTATATTTGCTTGCAAGACTTTCCATTTCCTCATTCATTAATGCATGCATTCTTTCATTCTTTATGTTCTACTTTCATTATCTTTCTGCTTTGGTTACATAATACTTTACGTTCATTTCATGCCCATAACACGTAAGTCACGAAATAATACATAATAGGAACAAAAGATCAACATAACACATTCATGCATGGCATCACATAAACATCACATACCCCATCACACATTATCATAAACATCAAGCATCATCCATCCACATACATATGCACATGCACAACAAGCACAAGTCATCAAAGAACATAACCAACCCTCCGCGGGACAGCAGGAGTTCAGGGGCGGCAGCCCCTGACAGCGGGGTCCTAGGGGCAGTAGCCCATAGTGGGGTCCAAGGGGCAATGCCCCCGGCTGGGGTCGCACTGACCTAGTATGCATTTGCAGCCCCAAACAAGTTTAAAACCTTTAAAATAGGGGATCTAGAACTCACCTAGACCAATGAGTATCTTCTCAATCAAGCTTTCTAAGCAAGGGTCACACTACACAGCCTGCAGATAACTTAACACTCAAAGGATTTAATTTCTGCCTAATTTTGCTGCTAAATTTGCTGCATGATCAGCAGTTTTGCTGCTAGTTTCGCCAGCACTTTCGCTGCTAGTTCCACCAACAGTTTTGCTGGCAGTTTAGCTGGCATCTTCGCTGCCTGTTTCGTTGCCTGTTTTGCCAAACTTTCGTTGGAAAACCATGTCTGCGAAACTACCTGTGAAACTATAGTTTCACAGGAAGATTGTAAGGATTCCTATAAGTCTGATGCAGCCAAAACATCCAAAGTCTCTCTGTATGCATGCAGTGAAGAACAGAAGTAGAAATGCTTCAGAAGTTTTACACCAAGCACTAGAAATATTCTAAGTGTAAAATCTTTCGAAGCCAAGACCAATATCTTTCGAAGCCAAAAGTGAAGTCTTCTAAAGCTTCATAGACAAAGTCTTCCAAAGCCAAAGAATGAAGACAGATTTCTTCCGAAGACTTCTATAGACATGCTTTTATCTAATGTACTTTATCATAAAGCTGGACTACCTTTCTGTTGTTACTCTGTAAAGTCACCAACTTACATGAGTTGGTGAAAAGGTCCATGCTTTTGGTAACTGTACATTGAGGTCTTAAGTCTATGCTTTCTACTTTATGTACTTTTATCCTTTTTGTAATATATTAGGATGTGAGCTATGGCATGTCATAGTCACTAGTCAAAAGGCAAATCTGCCTTTTGACTCTACAATTGATTTTGTAGTTGTCTAGTCAATTGTATCCAGCTGGCTTTCAAAGTATGGCCGGCTGTAGGATGTAGTATAGAGTATCTCAAGTACTTGTAACTTTTATCGTATGCTTTGTAACATCTGTAATAGAACTTGAGAAGCAATATACAACATTCTTGAAAACCAATTGCTTGTGTTGTTTGCCATCTTGTTCTATCTCATATTTACTGTGTTCTTAGCATCTTTCACTAAAAGTTAACCGGTTCCCCATTTGATCTGTTAAGTGTTCTAAGCAACTCTCCTCATTGTGTTGTTGTGTTGTAAGTGCATACCCTTCAACGATCCTGCATTTGGTATCAGAGCATTTCAGGCTCTTGATATAAGATCTCACCATCTTATGATCCCTCACACACACAAAATACTTAACAACTGAAATGGCAGCTATTACAAAAGCTGATATGGAATCTGGAACCATGACAAAGTCTCCACTGAAGACTTTGATACTTGGTGTCAAAGAATGGAAGGCTTCATCAAGTCTCAAGACTCCAGGATGTAGGACTCTGTTATTGAATGACCTTGCATACCAAGCACCACTTCTGCTACTGGTGGTGGTATGATTCCTAAAGCTGTGGCTAATTACTCTGAAGAAGATAGTAAGAGAATAGAGATTGATCAAAAAGCCATGACAGCCCTTCAAACTGCTCTTACAAACTCCATCTACAGAGGCTTCATGAAGTGCAAAACTGCCAAGCAATTATGGGAAGCACTAAAGCTAATGTATGAGGGGTCTACTGAAGCAAAGGAGAAAAAGAAGACTACTTACAAAGGTTACTTGCAACAATGATAAACAATTAGGGTTTTGCAAGGTTACCCAACAATGAAAATGATCAAATCTATATATAGCAGTCTTAGTTTCGCAGACAGTTTCGCTGGAAGCGGAAGTGTACTGCCGAAACTATAGTTTCGCCCGGCAGAAACAACAGTTTCGCCGGGTGAACTACAACAGCTGACTATTAGCGAAACTGTAATTTCGCTCATAGTTTCGCTGGACTACAAAACTATGCAAAATGAATTACATTCAAAAGTAACTAACATTAAACCTATTATAAAGTAGTATAAACATATTCTAAACTAAACTAAGGTGAGTCCAACCTATACTTGATCTTCAAGAATTGAAGGAGGACCAGTTGTTTTTGGAGGAGATGCAGGAAGGGGCAAGGTCACAAATGGTAAGCTCAGCATTGAGAAGGTAAACTTTGTCAAGGAGCTAGGGTACAATCTTTTGAGTGTATCCCAATTTTGTGATCAGAGTCATAACATGCTTTTTACTGAGCATGAGTGCATTGTTCTCAGGCCTGGGGTGGTCATTCCTCGTGATCACATCCTGCTCAGAGCCCCCAGGAAAGGGAACATGTACAAGATGGATTTGCAAGAAACATCTCCCTCACGAGAAGTTTCATGCTTTCTATCTAAAGCAAATAATGATGAGTCTTTTCTCGGGCATAAAAGAATGTGCCATGTAAACTTTTAAAATATGAATAAATTAATTAAGAATGACTTGGTAACTGGAATACCAAAGAAAGAGTTTGCAAATGATGACCACTATGTTGCATGCCTGAAGGGGAAAGAACACAAGGTATCTCACAAGCCAAAGGAAAGAAATTCCATCATTAATCCCCTACACTTATTACATATAGATCTCTTTGGCCCCACTAGTGTAATGAGTCTAAGGAGGACCTCTTATTGTTTGGTGATCACAGATGACTTTACAAGATTCACTTGGGTCTTCTTTCTTAGAACTAAGGATGAGACCCCTGAGATTTTAAAGAATTTCATCTTAAAGATTGAGAATTAATGTGATCACAAGGTCAAAACCATAAGATGTGATCAAGGAGCTGAATTCAAAAATCAAATCCTTGATATATTTTGTGATGAAAAAGGTATTACAAGACAATATAATGCTCACAGGACTCCTCAGCAAAATGGTGTTGCTGAGAGGAGAAACAGGACACTAATTGAAGCTATAAGAACTATGTTGTCTAACTCTAAGCTGCCCATCACCTTCTGGGCAGAGGCAGTGAACACTGCTTGCTATGTGCAAAACCGAGTTTTAGTAGTTAAAACATATGGTAAGACTCCTTATGAACTTTGGCACAAGAGAAAACCTTTCATTGGTTTTCTCAGGTCATTTGGATGTCCTTGCACCATCTTAAATACCAAAGATCAAATTGGCAAGTATGCTGAGAAATCAGATGATGGACATTTTATTGGATACTCTTCTCAACCTAAAGCTTATAGAGTATACAATCTCAGAACTAGAGTAGTTGAGGAGTCAGCCAATGTGACTTTCAATGAGCACACTCCCAGTGTGAAAGTTTCTAGTCCGGATTGGCTATTTGATCTTGATTTAGTTACCAACTGTTTTAACAAATCTTGTGAGCATGTTTCAGGGTCCACAGATATACTACCTACAAGTGATCCTGACCCAAGATTTGAGCTAAGAAGACCTTCAAGCTACACATCTTCAGCTCTAGTGGTGACCAATCCTGTAAATGAAGCTTCTACTAGCACATCATTGACAAATCTTGCTGATACTTCTGGAGTGCCTTCAAATTCCAGCTTAGAGGCACAAAACTCAGATGAAGGAGCTTCAAATGTTGGAGAAAATGGTGGTGGTGAAAGTGATCAGGAATTCCTTAATGCTGATAACCACTCCATTGAAGACAATATCAATGATGTCACATACTCATTGGATCAAGTCAATCTTGATAAGTGTGCTGATGTGGAAGGTGAATCCTCCTTGCCAGATCAGAATTTCTCAAATTTAGATCTGTCTAAGCAACTTGCTATGATCCATCAGCTAAGGATCCATAAGTCTCATCCTACCACAAACATAATTGGAGATGTTGATTCAGGGGTGAGAACAAGAGGACAAACCCATGATGCAAATATTTGTATTCACTCTTGTTTCTTGTCCCAGATAGAGCCAAAGAAAATTAATGAGGCTCTAAAGGATGGAAGTTGGGTTGAAGCTATGCAAGAGGAGTTGCTTCAATTCAAAAGGCAAAAGGTTTGGAACCTATGTCCTCTTCCTCAAGGGAAGACTACCATGGGAACCAAATAGGTGTTCAGGAATAAGAAGGATAATAGAGGACTTGTCATCAAGAACAAGGCAAGACTAGTTGTTCAAGGGTATACTCAAGAAGAAGGAATTGACTACATAGATGTTTTTACTCTTGTAGCAAGACTTGAAGCTGTCAGGATATTCCTAGCTTTTGCTGCATCCAAGAACTTCAAGGTCTACCAACTTGAGGTCAAGTGTGCTTTTCTCTATGGGGTGATTGATGAAGAGGTGTATGGCAGACAACCACCTGGGTTTGCAGATCCTGATCATCCTGATTATGTCTACAGGCTTGATAAAGCTCTTTATGGGCTGCACCAAGCACCAAGGAAGTGGTATGAGACTCTATCTCAGTATCTCTGTCAGCATGGATACACAATGGGTACTATGGATGGAACTCTCTTCATCAAAGGAACAGGAATGACATAATGCTAGTTCAAGTATATGTAGATGACATTATCTTTGGGTCAACTAATCCAAAGCTCTGCAAAGACTTTGAGAAACTGATGAAGGACAGGTTTGAAATAAGTGCCATAGGAGAAAATTTCTTTCTAGGAATTCAAGTGAAGCAAGTTGACAACGACATCTTCATAAGTCAGTCAAAGTATGTACAAGACATATTTAAAAGGTTCAACATGACTGATTGTAAAGTTGCTAAGACACCCATAGCCAGGAACCACTCCCTTGGACCTGGTCTTGAAGGGGAGTGTGTTGATAAACATCTCTACAGGGCAATGATTGGGTCTCTTATGTACCTCACAGCTAGCAGGCTTGATATCATGTTTGCTACATGCATTTGTGCAAGATATCAAGCCAACCCCAAGATGTCACACCTGATTACTGTTAAAAGAATTTAAGATATCTTAAAGGTGCTTTATCACTTGGCCTTTGGTATCCAAAGAATTCTGACTTTAAACAGTATGCTTATACAGATAGTGACTATGGTGGTTGCAACATGACTGCAAAGTCTACATCAGGGGGATGTCAATTTCTTGGTGGAAGGATAGTCTTTTGGCAATGTAAGAAACAATCCTGTGTGTTTGCATCAACTGTTAAGGCTGAATATATTACTACTACAAGCTACTGTGCTCAAGTGCTTTGGATTCAAAATCAGATGTTGGACTATGTATTCAACTTAAAAGAGACTCCCATCCACATAGACAACAACAGTGCTATCTCAATCACAGAAAATCCTGTGCAGCACTTAAGGACAAAGCATATCAATATCAGGTATCATTTGATTAGAGATAACTTTGAAAAGGGATTAATCAAACTAGTCAAAGTTAACACAAATGAACAATATGCTGATCTGTTCACCAAATCTTTTGATGAACAAAGATTTAAATATCTTGTATCAGCTATTGGGATGATTAACTTTGAATAGCTTTTCCTAAAAGTTAATCATATTATTTCTAAAACCTGTGTGTCCTAAGTTTTCTATTTAATCACCTTCATAAGCCCTTGTTCTCTTTGGAAGAAAATCTTCTCAAAAGGCATTCCTTAGATTTTTGAAAATTTTGATCTCTTTACTTTTCAGAAGATTTAAAATTACCTTCAGAAGAAACTTATGTCTTAGTAAACAAATAACTACTTCAGTAGTTTTACCTTGGGAAGAAATTTCTAAAATATCTTCCGAAGCTTAAAAATCAACTTAAGTACTTTTATGTTTTATAAGAATAACTTTCTTCCGAAAGCAATTTACCTTCGGAAGTTTTTATTCCTTTTAGAATAAAAAGTCTAAGTATTAAATCTATTCCTAAGAAAAATTCTCAAAAACCTTTTAAATATCTTCTGAATCCAATTTGCCTTCGGAAGCTTTTTCTTTAGAACTTCCTAAGTTAAATAATCTTCGGAAGATTTCTCGACTTTCAAGAAAACTACTTTTGGGCAAAAGTAAACTACTTTTTCAGAGGTGGGACCGACATCCGGATTTCAAAGGTTATCCTCTTTTATTAACTTTGTCTCAAATCCTTTTTCACATAAATATCCAACGGTTCCCCCCTCTTTCACTATCTTCTTCAACTACATTATTCCTTAAACCTAAATTCTCCCAAACCGCCTTTGTTCTTCACCTTCCTTCACCTTTAAGCTTCTTAAAATGGTCAATCTAAACCGTAGAAACAACCCTGACTTCTCCATGCAACTTCACAGGTAACACAACCAAGTTGCTCTGTTGAACTCTGAGAAAGATGATAGTTTCTCAGTGATTTGCTGTTTTCTGACTCTATCCAACTATTTCACCTCCCTAACCATTGATCCTACTCCTTATGAGGATCATCTGCTTGAATTTTGGAAGACCTGTCAAGAGGTCATCATGGATGGGGAGAAGGCACTGTCTTCCACAGTGTAGGGGAGGACAATCTTCATCATTCTGGCTATCAATAATACTCATTTACAGCTGGATGATGAAGAAGGTGAATTGTCCTTCCCAAAGGAAGCTGTTAATCATTCTTTTGTGCAGATGGGCTATGAGGGGGATTTCTCTATAAAGATCTTCAGGAAAGGGAAGGTCTCATCCCAGTGGAAATACCTGCTTCATGTGGTTATCCATAGCTTGTCAAACAAGCATGGAGGGTGGGACCAGATTCCTGAGGATCTCTCCTTCATAGTGCATGGAATGATTCAAGGGGAAAAGTTCAGGTACTCTCACTTTGTTTACACAAATTTGCTTGCTAACTTGGACTCCTTAGAGTATTACATGTTTCCTAGATATGTTCAATACATTCTCAATTGTGAACTGAGCTCACAGTTGAGGGAAACAGGTAATATTATTAAATTGGTACAAATGAAGCTCGTCATCTTTAAAATCATGAAGAAGCCAACTGTAGGCTTTACAGGGGTAGAAACAGCCCTTGTCCCAAAAATGTTAGAGCTCATTGCTCAAGGTGACAACCTAGCAACACAAGCTAGTGTTGAACCCACACCTTCTACCTTCCAACCACCAAAAAGACCACAAATCACCCTCGCATACCAAAGAAAATCCAAGCGAACCCCTGCTCAAGTTATTGAGCTTGTGCAGGCCCCAATACACTCACCCATACAGGAGGAAGTGGATACTAGAGCTCCCACTTCCCCTAATGAGAAGCCACTCCCATCTCATCTCATCCCCCAATGATTCTTCTGATGAAGATGAGGGGAACTTGAGACTAAAGGTGCAAAAACTGTCAAAAACATGCACCTATTTAGTCTCTAAGGTTAGGTACCTTGAATCTCAGGTGATTACCCTGCCCAACAGGGTTAATGATCAGCAACTTGAGATATCTTATCTCAGGGAAAAACTAGCTGGGAGACCTTTAAGGAGAGCTCAACCAAGAACACAAGAACCTATGAATGTAATTGACCTAACTCCTAGCTCACCTATGCAAGAGGGTGATGCTACCAAAAAAGGGGAGAAAGTCATTACAGTCACAAGACCTGGGAGTTCTTCAGGGAGTATGGACATTGAGGACTCACCATCCTCACTTGCAATTGTGCATACTCAGTAACTTCCTCAAGTTCACATTGATATGGACTCTCTAGACTCTTGAATTCAGAGTCTTTTTGAGGAAGGCATTCCAAGGGTTATATCATCCCAACCCCAAGGAACTTCAAATTACATTATTGGGTGGAGGTATGATGCTGATAGAAGAGCCCTCATTTTTCAAAGAGTTCAAGGGCAGCAAGAGGTGTTCAACTTTCAGAACTTGAACTACTATGAAGGTCTTGACCTGATCAACATGCCACTTGTCAACCCAAGTCAATCTAGGCAAGCTGGCAGGCTGGCACAAAGATTCAAGACAGAATTACTAAAGAGTTCAGTCTAAGGAGGAGACAAAGGTAATCAGGTAATGTCGTTGGTCAACTGGATGTTGAGGCAGACCCTGAGATTAGCTTCAAAGGGAAAACCTTGGCTGAAGGCCCAGTGATAGAGCCTGAGAGCCCTGTCACAGCAAAAACTACTTCAAAAATTCATTCCCTTAGTGAAACACCTGCTCGTGAAGGTGTATTAAAATCTCTCTCTGGCCAGAGCTTGGATGCTACACCAAGCAATGAAGGCCAAAGCTCTCTCCACTCTGTGTCACAAAGGTCTATGGGTGACAAAGGGAAAAGGATTCTGACTCCTGAGGAGATTGAGGAGGAGGAGGAGAGAGAGAGAGAGAGGGGAAGAGGAAGCTAAAGGGAGAAAGTTCCTCTAGGTCTTCAGGCTTCATGCAAGCTGCAATCAGAGCTGCCCCCAAACCAAACACTCAAGATGATGAGTTGATGGCAGTCAGGATTGTTGGATTCTTTATGCCCAAGACACATAGAACATTGATGTGGTTAGTACGTTGTGATCCAAGTCGGGTCATACCCAATAACAAGCTTAGCAAACACCAGTTAATATTTAATTGATGATATGATCATACAATTAAATAATTACACCAATTTAGAAAATGGGTTTTCTAAATAAATTGTATGTGAGAAGGAACAAATTATGAGGATATTTTGTTCATGGATATTATTTGTTATGTTGTTTAAATTAGTTAAGCAACATCAAATAATAAAAGTGTGTGTACATATTATATATAATTAAAAGGTTAATTATGTATAATATTTAAACTCTTGTAAAATTTAAAAGGGAGATTTTTAGAGGAAACCCTAAGACATAAAGGGTTTTCGGCCGCCCCATGGCAGCCATCTCTCTCCTTTTCTTTTGTGTTCTTGGAACAAAAGATCTTCTTGAACACACACATACTTCATCTAGCCCTTTCTCACATGCAAAATCGACACAAGAATTCGAGTTTCTCATCTGGAAGAGAAGTCTCACGGCTGGAACAAGGCTCCAGCAGCCTCTTGATGTCTAACGGCTGAAAGAAGGTTCCAGCAACTTTCTTGATCTGATTTTGGTGTCAAATCCTAGCAAAGATGGTGTTTTCTTATAGGCTTGTGGGTATGATTGCTTGAGGACATCTATCTTGATGTTTTGGTCGTTCAAAAGCATCATCATCTTGATCCAATCCACGGTTTTGACAGCTTCTGGAAGGTAGTTCCATTGTGTTGTTTTGGTTGTTTTGTTTTATCTTGATAACTAGTTCAAACACATATATTTGATCCTATGGTTTTGGGTTTGTTGAAACAAAGTTATGAGCTTTCATTTTTCAGATTACAACATGATATTAAGTTCATATTCCGCTGCGTTTTTCTTGTTTAAATGGTTAAACAACATTGTTAAGGTCCAACAAACCCCAACATTGGCATCTAGAGCCGGATATGTGGATGACTAGTTTCATGTGTTCTTGTAAATTTTGTTTTATAAGGATTTAACAACCAAATTAGGGCTGTTTTGAGATGATATGATGATACCCCAACCTTTCAAGGTTATATCTTGCATGCTTTTGATTAAATCTTGAAAGGAAAGATATCAAAATGGTTGATTGTGCTTTGTTTGGACAAAAGACCCTAAATTCTTGGTTTATGTTGGCTGAAAATTTAGGGTCAAATGGGGTTCATTTTGGTTCTTGAAATGATGTATATGGATACATGTTTTAGTGCATAACATAGCCTTGACCATGTGTGTTTTGGATTTGGTTGATTGTAATCTTGTCATGTTGGTTGTAATCATTCTTTATGGGTTGTAATAATTTCTTTTGTGTTCTATTTGGGTTGTAATTTGTTTATTCATTTGGCAATGTAATAAATAGATTAGGAGTATTTTTCTTTTACTAGAAAATATGTATTAGGATATATATTTTGTAAAAGAAGATGCTCGGGATGGAAGCACAAAAGGAAGACACAAAGGATGGACTTGAAGCATTTGGATGCAAGTTCAAGTGGGGGTCTTTGGAGATCTCATCATTTGTGTTATGTTGAACCCTTAGGAAAGACCTTATGACAACACTTGTGATGGCAAACAAGTGTAGTCAACTTAGTGGCTATGGTTATGCACATATGTTTGAATGATTATGCTTGTTTGGTTGTTTGTTGTATGATTGTTGTTTGATATTTGGATATGCATAACAAACTCATTAGCAAACTTAAGAAGCTAGAAATTTATGGTTTCTAATCATTAAGTGGTTAATAAAAGGTTATTAAAAGGATTAATGATTTAATAAAAGAGGTTTTATTAAAAATAAACCATAGGGTACCATGTATTTGAAAGCATGCGAATACAAGGTACATAGAGTTTTCATAACTAGATTAATGGAAACTTAAATCCCTTTGGTAACAAGTCTAACACCATCCTTTTACACGACACTCGAATCTCTTGGGAACTATTTGTGGGATAAAGGTCACCTAACCACTTGTAGGGAACTTGTATCTTTGAGGTGAGTCTAACGTACTTGTGGGATAAAGGTCACCTAACTGCTTGTATGTGAAAACTCACACGTGTGTGTAAGTAGGACGACTTGAATTGGAAACCATGTGATTAGGGTCACCGAAGCATGGCGTACAATGGTGTTGATGGGATTAAACATGCCGACTAAACATATGATGTTTAACCGATCCCATAAGACTAGAAGTTGCAATAGGTTGCAATTGTCAACTGTTGACTACCTTGTTAATTTAAATAATGGGATAAAGGTCACCTAACCATCATTTAAATGTAACGTTGGATTCTAGATTTTAATTATTAATTGTCTATGAGACATGTAAAGGGTATTAATAGTTAAAATGCATTTTTTCAGAAATACTAAAATGAACTTTGTAATTTTGTAATAATGGCCGCAACCACGATGCTACTACCCCAACCGTCCCTACCCTATCACCGAGAACCATCTTAAAAGGGGATCCTCTTAACCATAATAAACTTATGGACTCAATTTTGAAATTTGAGAATCGTTCTCAAAAATGAGTAAAGGCCTATGTCCTTGACGATCCCATACCTCTCCAACCAACGCTGTTGATGTTAAGGCCTTTTGACGATTGGTTAAGCACACTAAGGATTCTGTGCAAGCATCTGATCTCATGTTGGGAATATGATTCCCGAACTCCAAAAGGGTTTGGAGCCTCATGGGGCACATGACATGATAATCTAAAGAGGAAATGTTCCTTCAACTAACTTTAGTAAAATTGCTACGAAACGGTTCGAGCACTTTATACATGTCACATGGAAGAAACCCAATCGATATCATCTTATATGTTCTTAAGATGAAAAGCCACATTGATAGCCTCAAGATGCTTAACTGTCCTGTCTCAAAGTAGTTGGCCAAGGATTTGATCCTTAATTGCCTAACTAAAGGTTTGAGACATTCATAATAAACTGTAATATGAACGATGGGACAAGAGTATCGGTGAACTTCACGCAATGCTCAAAGCAACCGAGGCAGGGATGGGTAGAGAGGTTCTACCTATTCTCTCGATCAATGAGGAAGGCTATAATAAATGGCCAATCCCGATCCTAAGACAATTATTGCCAAAGGAAAGGAATACATCAAAGCAATGGTTAATGCGAAACCTCGAAAAGCCTAAGCTTATGAAGCCTAAGGTAACGAAGAACGTTCCATGCTTTGAGTATGGAGAGATAGGACAATAAATAGGAATTGTTCCTCCTATTTCAAGGAGTTGAAAGACAAGAGGGATGTTGAGCAAACCTCAAATACAATTTCCATGATTCACACATTGTATTAAATGTCATTTCTTCAAACACATGGGTATTGGATACCGGATGTGAAACTCATTCTTGCAATTGTTGCAAAGGGGTTCAAAAGAAATGTGCGCTTCAAGGAAGGAAACTCTATTTTGAGACTTTCAAATTGTTTGGAAATTGTTCTCAAACCCTTTTATATGCATCTAGTTTGACTAGAAACATAATTAAGGTTTCCTATTAAAACAATGTGATCATGATTTAAAGTTTGTAAATAATGGTATTAAGTTTTATGGATGATGCATTTCATTTTAAGGACATACCTTTTAATGATATCCATGAACTGGTTCATGATAATTCGTCCTACAATGACTTATTATACACATTAAGCACAAAGAAACTTAAAATGGGTTTAAGTTATTATTATCTTTGACATTATCGTATTAGTCACATAAACAAGAATTGGATTCAAACACTTCAAAAGAATGGTCTTTTGGAAACAAATGAAAATGTTTCATTTGATAAGTGTGAACCAAAAGACTTACTAGGAATGATACATTTGGATGTATGTAGTCCTTTTAAGACAATGACAAAGATTGGTGAAAGATACTTCATTATTTTACCGACAATTACAGTCGCTATTATTGTGTGCACTTGATGACACATAAGTATGAAGCTTTTGAAATGTTCAAAATCTTCAATAATGAAGTATAATATCAACTCCAAATAACTATCTGTGTTCTTCATTCTGATAAAGAAGAAACTGAACCTTATTTGGATATGGTTCAATTTATTATGGCTATGAGCTTACCATCTTTATCATTTTGGGTTTTCGCATTGCTCTTTAAGTCTCATATTTTGAATATGACCCGGACCAAGAAAGTGTGGATTAGTTGAATATCCTAGAGACTGTATAGGATACTGTTTCTTTGACTCAACAGAGCAAAAGTATTTATTACTCGAAAGGCTAAGTTCTTGAAAACCGAGTTCTTTATGGAAGGAATGACGTATAGAACTGTGGAACTTGATAAGAATCAAAATCCACATGCCGGTACACTTTTGGTTGACACTATCTACCAACAAGAGGTTGTTGATGATAATCAAGAGGTTGATAAATATACACAAAAACGTTCACAAATCTGGTAGAGTTAGTATTCCATCTAAGTGATATGAATATTCAAAGAATGGATACTATGTGGTTGACCCCTGTAGGCTAACCATATACCAAGATGTTGTGTCCAATTTGGATTGGAACAAATGGCTAAAAGCCATGAACGTAAGGATGCAATTCATGTATAACAACCAAGTTTGGGAATTGGTTGAACCTCCACTTAACTCCAAACCGGTTGGATACAAGTGGGTTTTCAAGATGAAAACAAATATACATGGAGACTTGAATACTTATAAGTCAAGACTTATAGCATAAGGTTTCCATCAAACTCAATTGGTTGATTATGATGAAACTCCTACGCCTGTGGCAATGCTAAGGTCGATTAGGATATTAAGTGCCATAACTGCACATTTTGAATATGAGTTTTGGCTAATGGATGTCAAAACCGCTTTCCTTAATGGACATCTCGTTGAGACTGTCCGTATAGTTCAGCATGATGGTTTTGTCGATCCGCGACATCCTAATAAAGTATATAAGTTAAAGTGATCAATCTATGGATTGAAACAAGCATCGAGAAGGTTATGTATATATATATATGAAGGCTAGTGGGAGCATAATTGTATTCTTAGTGTTGTATGTTGATGACACACTACTATTTGGAAATAATATTCCAACCTTGGAAGGTGTTAAAACCTAGCTTGGAAGATGTTTTTCATATAAGATCTCGTTTAAGCCACCCATATTTTGGAATAAAGATCTATAAGGATAGATCGAGGTGGTTGATAGGGTTAAACCAAAGTGCATATATATTGATAAAATCTTGAAAAGGTTCAAGATGAAAAACTCTTAGAAAGGTATGGTACCTATTCAAGGAGGGACAGTGTTGACTATGTCTCAATGTCCAAGCTCATAGGATGAGCAAAATCAAATGAATGATATCCCATACACATCTGCTATAGGATCCATCATATGTGTGATGATATGCACTAGACCGGACGAGTCATGCTTATTAAGTATGACAAAGTAGATACCAATAGAAATAACCATCGGATGGCTCTTAAAAGTATGTTGAAATACCTTAGTAGGACTAAGGATTTGTTTCTAATATACGGATCTATTGAAAAGTAAGTCGTTGTAAAGGGTTACACGGATGCAGGCTTCCAAAACTGATCGAGATAATTTTTGATCACAATCGGGGTATACTTCCATTATGAATGGAGGAGAAGTGTCCTTGAAAGGTTCAAAGCAAGACACGGTAGCATTGTTCACTACAAAATCCGAATACATAGCCGCTTCATTGGCAGCTTGGGAAGCTGCATGGATAAATTTGTCCATTGCTTATCTAGGGGTGGTCTCTACCATTCAAGACCCCCTAGAAATCTTTGGTAATTACGTGGGTGGGATTACTCAAATCTAGGAACCCCGTACTCATCAAAAGACTAAGCACCTTGAGCGGAGATTTAACATCATAAGGGATGGAGTTGAAAAGGGTAAAGATATGTATTCGTAAAGTTCCTAAAGATCAAAACATTGCTGATCCACTAACGAAGCTCCCTGATGAGGGCAAAGTATGAGGGTCATACTTGTGCCTTAGGACTTCGATTTACTGGTGATTAGAATTGATCTGTTTAGCATATAAAACATGGAACAATTGTAATATTTAACTCTTTTATATATTTGAGTTATGTTCCCTTTTAGCATGTTTACATCCATGAATAATTCTTTTATTCTAAATGTCCGTAGTCGGTCATATTTGTGGGAACAAATATGAATGTAAGACTATTATGAACTTGGATTGGTGGATATTCATAAGGCATGAATATAAAGCAATTGGTTGCTGCCAAGGTTCATAGATATTCGTGGGATACGAATATTGGACTGACCCGCGTCTCAAATCTTACTACATGGAATCTTATTAATTGATCATAAGTAAATTTGAGTAAAGGCGAATATCATTTGGTATCCTCTGACCTGAGATACATATTGGGTTTCGATATTCACCAAGTGTTATACCTTGAGCTAGTTCTTCGCTGATATGAAATAATGGTCAGTACATAAGGCTATGTTCAGGTATGACATAAGGTGATTGTGAGAAACGTATGTAGTCAAGATGGAATTTGTTCCTCTTATTTGTTGAGAGCATGATGTCTAAGGCCTGATTAAGTTAAATCAACAAGGAATGATCATTCTGTGTCCTTGGATTTAACATGACATCTGTAACAAAAGGATAAATGATTGATTCACCTAAATCATTTCAAGTTTGGAACTTGAAAGGGATGATGTTATTGAATGGCTTATAGTCATGCGTATTAAGGGTAGTAAACCATTGTTAGGCGGTATTTACTGCTTGCATCAATCTTCTATGTATCTTGTGCAAGTGGGAGATTGTTGGATTATTTATGCCCAAGACACATAGAACATTGATGTGGTTAGTACGTTGTGATCCAAGTCGGGTCATACCCAATAACAAGCTTAGCAAACACCAATTAATATTTAATTGATGATATGATCATACAATTAAATAATTACACCAATTTAGAAAATGGGTTTTCTAAATAAATTGTATGTGAGAAGGAACAAATTATGAGGATATTTTGTTCATGGATATTATTTGTTATGTTGTTTAAATTAGTTAAGCAACATCAAATAATAAAAGTGTGTGTACATATTATATATAATTAAAAGGTTAATTATGTATAATATTTAAACTCTTGTAAAATTTAAAAGGGAGATTTTTAGAGGAAACCCTAAGACATAAAGGGGTTTCGGCCGCCCCATGGCAGCCATCTCTCTCCTTTTCTTTTGTGTTCTTGGAACAAAAGATCTTCTTGAACACACACATACTTCATCTAGCCCTTTCTCACATGCAAAATCGACACAAGAATTCGAGTTTCTCATCTGGAAGAGAAGTCTCACTGCTGGAACAAGGCTCCAGCAGCCTCTTGATGTCTAACGGCTGAAAGAAGGTTCCAGCAACTTTCTTGATCTGATTTTGGTGTCAAATCCTAGCAAAGATGGTGTTTTCTTATAGGCTTGTGGGTATGATTGCTTGAGGACATCTATCTTGATGTTTTGGTCGTTCAAAAGCATCATCATCTTGATCCAATCCACGGTTTTGACAGCTTCTGGAAGGTAGTTCCATTGTGTTGTTTTGGTTGTTTTGTTTTATCTTGATAACTAGTTCAAACACATATATTTGATCCTATGGTTTTGGGTTTGTTGAAACAAAGTTATGAGCTTTAATTTTTCAGATTACAACATGATATTAAGTTCATATTCCGCTGCGTTTTTCTTGTTTAAATGGTTAAACAACATTGTTAAGGTCCAACAAACCCCAACAAGGATTACTTACCTGTAGACAAGGAACTATGACATTGATGAGATTATATCTCTTCCCTTAGAGGAACTTAATGAACTGGCTGACATGGAAGTGTCAAGAGAGATGAAGGAAGCAGAGGATGCAAGGCTACTTCTCCAAATCAAAGAGGAGAAGAGACAGAAAAGATTATACAAGCATGTTCCTACTCTCTCCCTAGTTCAAGAAAGCCCTGCGCAAGAGACTATGGCAGCTACATAAGAACCTCAGGTAGACAAGGAAATAGATAGGCAAAATATGATCAACTACCTGAGTGCCACAGGTCTCTACCAGGCATATGCACTTCTTCCCTTGTCCTTTGAGTACATTGAGTTTGAGTATCTCAAACAGCTTGAACTTCAAGTACTCAAAGAAAAAAAGGCAACAAAAAGAAAGATGAGAGAAGAGGCTGCAAAGTCAGAGCCATTATCCAAAAGAGCATGAAGAAGTCTGCTGACAGACAAAGGACGATGAGCTTCTTGAAGCTATATGGATTCTCCAGAAGGAGACTTGGCCCTATATGAGCATATTAGGGTAATCAAGCAGAATATCAAAACTGGATAGCTAATTGACTTACACTCCCCTCCAAGTCAAGCTCCTCCTGAAGTGGAGGTTAAGGTTGAACAACTTGAGACAACATAACCTAGACCTCCTGCTGAGCCTCAGCAAGCTTCATCTTCTGATCCACAGCAAGGTCAAACTCCCTCTCCTTCAGAACCTGTGAGGGAGGAACACCCAACTAAGCAAGACAAGACTGATCAACAAGGTGTTGCAGACCAGTCTTCTCAGTTAAAGTCCTCAATGAGGAGGAAGAGGATGGCTTCTAAATCAAAGTCAAAGAAGAAGAAGAAGTCTAAATCATCCACCTCTATACCTCATGCTGAGTCAGATCAACCTGAGGAAGTGCATGAAGAGGCAGCCCAATCAACTCCAATCCAAGTGGCTCCTCTTGCATCTGAGAGACCCATCTTATCCTAGACCTTCACAACTAATCCAGAGAGATGGCATGTGATCAGAGATCAAGGTTGTGAAGATGTCTACACATGGCAAGACTTATTCAACCTACCTCTTCATTATCTCTTTGAGAAGAGAAGATACTATGAGAGTCTGAGTGATCGTAACCATCTAATGAAGAAGGGCATGGTCATCATCATTATGAGGGCTGTCAAATGAAGATCTTCAAATGTTTTGGTAGCATCAGCCTAGGTGGAGTTTGTAAGGATTTCTATAAGTCTGATGTAGCCAAAACATCCAAAGTCTTTCTGCATGCATGCACTGAAGAACAGAAGTAGAAATGCTTCGGAAGTTTTAAACCTTACATTAGAAATATTCTAAGTGTAAAATCTTCCGAAGCAAAGACCAACATCTTTCAAAGCCAAAAGTGAAGTCTTCCGAAGCTTCAAAGGCAAAGTCTTCGGAAGCCAAAGAGTGAAGACATATTTCTTCCAAAGACTTTTAGATACATGCTTTTATCTAATGTAAATTACCATAAAGTTGGACCACCTTTCCGCTACAACTCTGTTTAGTTACATGAGTTGGTGAAAAGGTCCATACTTTTGGTAACTGTACATTGAGGTCTTGAGTCTGTGCTTTCCACTTTATGTACTTTTATCCTTTTTGTAATATATTAGGATGTGAGCTATGACATGTTATAGTCACTAGTCAAAAAGAAATCTGCCTTTTGACTCTACATTTGATTTTGTAGTTATCTAGTCTTATGTATCCAGCTGGCCTTCAATGATCGGCTATAGGATGTAGTATAAAGTATCTCAAGTACTTGTAACTTTCTATTGTATGCTTTGTAACATTTGTAAAAGAACTTGAGAAGCAATATACAACATTCTTGAAAAGCAAATACTTGTGTTGTTAGCTATCTTGTTCTGTCTCTCATTTTACTTGTGTTCTTAGCATCTTTCACTTAAGTTAACCAGTTCCTTATTTGATCTGTTAAGTGTTCTAAGGAACTCTTCTTATTGTGTTGTTGTGTTGTAATTGCATACCCTTCATCGGTCTCGCACAAGTTTATAGAACACATATAGCTATAATCAAACCTTGACCAAGAATAAGTTTACAAGTTTATAAAGATTAGCTAAGTGTACTTGGTTCCCATGATGAACAAGCATACGTCATTAGGAGTCGGCAATAACCTCGGCTTTAGCACCAAATAGGCTTGTCAGGCCCATAGATCTGTGACGTCACCAGGCTAGCAATAGTTAATGATTATCAACATATAAAGTCTATCATATAAGACTCACAATATTACAAATAAACATGACAAAAAGTAAAGATGAATTGCATGTGCATTTACAAGTATCAAGATGGTTTACAAGTGTATGTTTATAAGGTCAACATGTTTCACCTCAAAAGGTGTGAAATAAAACAAAAAGGGACATGGAAAACTCACATGTCGTATATGTATATAAGATGGTTAATAAGAATAATAGAGGATGTTCCAATGAATTCCTTTACAAGGTACCTAAACGTATATATTACAGGTTTAAGGTTAATAATAAGATTAACGTTTTAACGAGAACTAGGGTTTCAAGTGAAATTTGGGGATTTTGGTAAGTAAATTTAATAATGTAATCACTTATATTTTGATTCAAAGAAATATACCATTTATTTTAATTTTAATATAGAGAAAATGAAATTAAATCATTTATAATAATTAATAAAGTTAAAATATAAAAAATTTGAATAAACATTTGAAATAATCATGATTAAACGATAATAATTTAAAGCAATAATAATTTAGTGATTTAAACTATTATTTAAAGTATATTTTTTTAAAAATAATCTAAGTATAACATTTGTTAAAAAATATTTTAATATAAAAAAATTAAGGTATTTGAATTAATAAATTTACAGAAATAATTATGTGACTTTAAAAATAATTACAGTTTATAAAATGATTTTTATAATTATTAAAAATTTTATATATTATATAAGGCTTAAAAAGCCCAAAAAAATGTTTGAGGTTGCCTGGGTTTGAACCAGGGACCTCTAGGTTGTGAGTGTGCGTGTGTAACCAGTAGGGAAGGGTCGCAGCCGTTCTAAGAGACGGTTTTTAAATTTTAAAAACACAACTACAAGAACCCCCAATTCTCCAAGAACCCTAGAATGAAACTGAATCAAATTGAAGATCAATTCGTTATAGTTAATGCTAATGATCATGGTGATTTTGTTCCCCATGTAAAAACGAGTTTGTAGATGGGTTTAATTACCCGGTTGAAGTCGAATTGGTGATGAGACAGACGACGAACTGGCTGCAACCGAAGCTGTAATCGATTGATGTGCAAATGTTGATGTTAATCCAATTCGTTGCACAGATAGTTTCTACTGGTCTCGATGAACGAAAACCCTCTATCGATTTTAGGTAATATTGCAGAGAAGATGGGATTCGAATGAGTTGTAGGTTCGTGTTGAAGAGAGAATTCGTTTGCGATGAATTTGTGTTTGCCAGGTGAAATTGAATGTGCTAATCGTTTAGAGACAGATAGACGATCGTTTAGGTTCATTTAATTTGATTATTATTAGTTTTAAATGTTCAAACGGCTCTATGATAATAGACGAACTTTGGTTTCGTGTTTGAATGCTCATAACGATCCTTAAAATCGAATTAAAGTGTAGTAGTAATAGGTTCGATCCATGTTCATGAAGCAGTTAGGAACGATTGAGGTTCAATTTTTATGCATTTTATTCGGTTTTGGAACTCGCCGGAGCCTGGCCGAGTGTGGCAGGGGGACATGGCCGGAGAAGGGGAAAAAGTTTTGTGTATTTTACACATTTGACCCCTGTAGTTTTAAAGTTATTATTTTATGCACAAACTTTCATTTTGAGTTGTCAAATTGACATAAAGCCCCCCCCCCTACTTAGTTAAACTTTAAGTTTTCAACGTTAATCTAACTTGTTAATTATTTAAGTTTTATAATTTATTATTTTCAATTTTATTATTATTTTTATTATTATTATTATTATTATTATTATTATTATTATTATTATTATTATTATTATTATTATTATTTATGTTATTATGCTTTAAATGTGGACAAGAGTTATAATAACATGTAATATTATTATAACCATTATTATTATGATTATTATTATTGTTATTATTTTTTTATTATCATAACTCAATGTTAAGTTTTATAATATTAAACAAATGTGGTAATTACTATTATTATTATTATTTAATGAATTAATTTATTAACTTCTAAATTAACTAAGAAACAAACATAAATAAGCCCTCAAAGTTTAATAAATGACAACAAGACCCTTACAAGAATATAACGATGCTAACATTTATTTAACGAAAAAACACGAAAGGTTACAGTCTTCCCAACTTTTAAGAATTCATCCTGAAATTAAGAATAAATCTAAACTAACAAATACGGGTATTTATTCTTCATATGTTCCTCACGCTCCCATGTAAACTCAGGTCAACGCTTATTCACCCAACGAACCTTGACGATTGGGGTGGTAGTGGTTCTAGTCTTCCTCATAATGTGATCCATGACTTCAACGAGTTTCTCAACAAAATGTAATGACTCGTTGATCTGGATGTCATCCAATGGGACATGCAGACTTTCGTCAGCCAAACATTTCCTCAAATTTGAGACATGGAAAAAAGGATGAACTCCACTAAGGTCGGAAGGTAGTTCCAGTTTATAAGCCATTTTTCCGATCCTTTTCAGAATCTTGAAAGGTCCTACAAAACGTGGAGCTAGTTTACCCTTTTTTCCAAAGCGTACAACGCCCTTCCATGGTGAGACCTTAAGAAGAATCATATCCCCAACTTGAAATTCCAATGGCATGCGTCGCTTATCAGCATAGCTCTTTTGTCGACTTCTCGCCACTTGAAGGTTCTTGCGAATTATGGAGACTTTATCGGTCGTTTCTTGTATAAGCTGAGGACAAGTGATGAAATTTTCACCAATGTCGGTCCAGCAGATCAGAGAACGACATTTTCAACCATAAAGCGCTTCGAAAGGTGCCATCTTGATACTCGAGTGGTAACTATTATTATACGAAAATTCCGTGAGCGGTAAATGCGTATCCCAGTCACCACCAAAATCAAGGACACAAAGACGTAGCAAATCCTCCAAGGTTTGGATGGTTCGCTTGGTTTGACCATCCATTTGAGGATGGTAAGCCGTGCTTAAATCCAGTGGAGTACCCAAGAGTTCTTGCATAGACGACCAAAAATGCGAAGTGAAACGAGCGTCTCGGTCGGATATGATATGCAAAGGTACACCATGACGACTCACAATTTCATCAATGTATATACGAGCCAACCTTGATGTTTTGGAAGTGTCACGTATGGGTATGAAATGTGCCGACTTGGTCAATCGATCAACGATCACCCATATGTTATCATGACCACGAGAGGTACGGGGTAGTTTAGTTATGAAGTCCATGGATATGTGTTCCCATTTCCACATAGGAATCTTGGGTTGTTCAAGTAATCCACTTGGACGTTAATGTCCGGCTTTAACCTTCGTACACGCAAGACACTTAGCTATGTAAGTTGTTATGTCTTTCTTCATTCCAGGCCACCAATATTGACCACGCAGATCCATATACATCTTATTGGAACCAGAATTAATAGAATAACAAGTTTGATTAGCTTCGTTCATGATAAAGGTACGAAGATTATCACGATTTGGAACCCAAATTCGATTCGCGAAATATATCAACCCAATGGGTTTCGTTTCTAGTTGAGCTCGAAGATTATGCTCCAATTCCTCTCCCATTCTTCCTTCTTGTTGAACCGCTTGTTGAGCTTCTAAGATACAGGTCTCGATGTCACTTTCATCCTCAAATTTTGTAGCAGCATAGCAGTCTTATTGACATCTACACGGATCTCAGTATCAAATTCTCCCAAAGTATCAAGCCATTGTCGTCGATCTCCAATTTCTTGAAATGAGACCATGTTGTTATGAATGTTACGACTTAGTGCATCGGCTACGACATTTGCCTTTCCAGGGTGGTAACGAATGTTAAAGGCTTTTGTGATCGGTGTAGACTATACATTGCGTACCATAAAGGTAATGCCTCCAAATCGTTAAGGCAAAAACCACAACACCAAGTTCGAGATCATGTGTCGTGTAGTTCACCTCATGGACCTTCAATTGTCTCGATGCATATGCTATGACCTTTCCTCCTTGCATGAGAACACAACCAAGGCCTTGTTTAGATGTATCACAATACACGGTGAAATCGCCGTTTCCATCAGGAAGGGTCAAAATAGGAGCATTACACAACTTGTGTTTTAATGCTTCAAAGGCCTCCTCTTGCTCGGACCCCCCACTCGAATGGTTTATTCTTTTGAGTCAAAGAAGTAAGTGGCTTCACGATTCTTGAAAAGTTGGCAATGAAACGCCGGTAATAACCAGCATGACCAAGGAAAGAACGAACTTCGGTTGGAGTTGTAGGAACACACCAATTTTTCGCAGCTTCCACCTTTGCAGGGTCAACGTGAATTCCTTGGCTATTCACCACGTGTCCTAGAAATTGAACTTCCTCAAGCCAAAATTCGCACTTTGAGAACTTCGCGTACAGTTGTTCTTTCTTCAACATCTCAAGAACTTGTGGCAAGTGAGGTTCATGATCGGTTTTGGACTTGGAATAGATAAGTATGTCGTCAATGAAGATAATCACAAACTTGTCTAGATAAGGCTTGCATACTCGATTCATGAGATCCATGAAAACAGCAGGAGCATTGGTTAAACCGAAAGGCATAACCATGAACCCATAGTGTCCATATCGAGTACGGAATGCAGTCTTTGGGATATCGTCATCATGAACTCGTAGTTGATGATAACCAGAACGTAGGTCAATCTTTGAGAAAATGGCAGCTCCTTGAAGTTGGTCAAAAAGATCATTGATACGAGGAAGAGGGTAGCGGTTCTTGATGGTAAGTTTGTTAAGCTCACGATAATTGATGCACATACGAAACGATCCATCTTTCTTCTTCACGAACAGAACAAGTGCACCCCAAGGCGAAGAGCTAGGACAAATAAAACCCTTGTCGGACAATTCTTGAAGTTGAGGGCTAGCTCTTGCTTTTTTGATGGTGCAAGTCGATATGGTGACTTAGCCACGGGGTTTGCTCCCGGAATCAAATCGATCTTAAACTCAACTTCACGCACGGGAGGTAAACCACTAAGGTCATCGGGAAACACTTCAGGAAAATCTCGTACAATCGGGACATCCTTAAGGTCGTTCCCTTTGACTTTCGTGTTGACCACGTAGGCCAAGAAAGCCATATAATTTTTGCTTAGGCATTTACGAGCTTGAGTACACGACATGAGTTTGAGTCCTTTGGAGGATTTTTCACTGAATACTTTCAATGTATCCCTCGAAGGCAAAGGAATACGAATGCACTTCTCAAAACAAATAATTTTGGTATGATGTTTGGCTAACCAATCCATGACAATGATAACATCAAAGCTTTCAAGTTTCATAGGAATAAGGTCGATAAAGAAATCATGCGCGTCGAGGCTCAAAATGCAATCACGAATAACGACATCAATGGTGATAGGTTCTCCATCGGCGACTTCAATGGTAAGAGGTCTTTCTAAATTCATATGTGGCTTAGCAAGAATCGACTCAAACTCTAACTAGACTAAACTTTTATCAGCTACAGAAATCAAATAGAATGCAGGCATAAGAATTATTAATAAGGAACATACTTGTTCAGTGTTAAAGATATTTAACGATACAGGAAAAGCATAAAAAAAACTTAGATCATAAAAGTTGGGGTTTGATTTGACATACCGTTCACTACATCATTGTTTGCTTGTGCTTGGTTTGCATTGATATTGAAAGCACGTCCACGGGCTTGTGGAACGTTACCCGCAAGATGAGGGCATTATGGGCGAAAGTGACCAGGTTCCCAACAATTGTAGCAAACACGATTAGCAACCATCGCGACATTGTTTGGTGCACAGTGACAAGTAGCCACCAAGTGTTCATACTTACCGCACAATGTACAGATGCGGCACGGAGCATTCCCCGGATGATGGTACCTACAGACATTGCACATAGGTAGAGGACCAACATAGGCCCTAGCTACAGGTGCTTGTGCCACAGGAACAAGTTGTCTTTGAGGTGCTTTGGGTGTAGCCATAGCAAAGTTACGAGCCGGTGTGAACTTGTGTTTCTTGTTGTTGTTGTAAGACGGTTTAGTCTTAGTCTCCTTACCAGCTTTAGGGACCATCTTCTCAAATTTTTTAGCACCCTTGACAGACATGGTGCCCGCTCGTATATGATTCTCGGTAAGTTGAGCAGTGATAGTAATGGCTTCCTCCAAAGTTGTGGTTCGACTACCCACCACAACATCTTGAGTTTGGGGTGGCACCCCCTTAATGAATTTCTCAATCTTAGGAGGAACAGTGTCGACCATATGGGGAAACAGAATGCTCAACTCATGATGCCTAGTTGAGTAGGCCAAGTGATCTCCACCGTCTTGCTTGAGGTTCCAAAACTCCTCCTCCAGCTTTTGCAATTCACTTCTCGGGTAGAACTTTTCAATAGCAATGTTCTTGAACTCATCCCAAGTTAGTGCCAACACAGCATCAGCACTACGATTCCTTTTCTCACTATTCCACCATGTGAGTGCCCTTTGTTGAAGCATACTAGTGGCATAACGAACTTTGAGCGCTCGGGACACTCATAGTTGATGAACGTGTTTTCCATGCTTTCGAACCACTTGAGAAGTCCAGTGGCTCCTTTCTTTCCACTATAGCTAGTGGGTTTGCATGAGCTAAAGTGTTTGAACGTGCAGGTTTGGTTGTTGCGCCCTTGGTTCGCATTATTCTCTCCTTGACCATTGCCGTTGTTGCTGTTGCTAGCGTTGCTCATTAAAGTTCTATTCAGTTCAGCAACCATGGTCGGTATGACAGCGGCCATTTGACGAGCAATCATGGCGGCTAATTTACGGTCGGAACTTCCTCGCTTTCCATGGTGACGAGACATGCTGGATACAAAGTAAGTTAGTCATAGGAATTTGGAGGTAAAAGATAATAATTCAAACAAAGATTATTCAAGGCTTGTAAAACACACATGGAATGATACCAGTTGGTAACGCATTACCTTTTGGAAACGTTGACATGTCAAGGTAAGTTAACCCAATTGCCTTAGAAACTTATGTATATTGACCATAGTTTATCACTCATCCCAGAAATCCCAGTAATAAACATAACTATACTCGTATCTTTATCAAATGCTTACCTTAGCTCGAAGGCTTTTTGCCAGGAAATCTAGAATACAAGTGTCTATGTGTCATACAATATTTCTTAGGCTCATGGAATCAAAACCTTGATGAGATTCTCATAGATTAGACATAAAGTCTAAAGATTTAAACCTTCGATATAACGCGTACGATCTCACGTGTCGACGAGAATAAGTTTAGGAAATTTCATTCGTCGGGGAGAATAAAGAATTTAGAATAAGTTTAGGGGAGACAAAGAAACCAAGTTAATCAATTATAAGGAAAACCTAACTAAAGGCATCAAGTTGCACATTAAAAAGACATCCCTAAATATGTAGCATCATGTAGCATGCAACAATATATATTTACAAGAATATAAAGATTTTTCTTAAGAGGTTCATGCATAAACTATAGTCTAGGTCACCATTTCTAATAACCTAAATCCCTATAGTTATGGGCTCTAATACCAATCTGTCACACCCTAACCTTAACGGCGGAATCGTCTAGATGTGAGGGTTAAGATTGTTCACAGCCACACAACACTACCATTTAATAAAAATATTATTATCATAAGTTTTTAAATGGCAAATTACATCCATAAGTCTCAAACAAGAATAAAACATAACATAAGATAAACATCCAAAATAAATTATTCATTTTCCTAGGTCCAAATCGTAGGTGTGAGCACACTTTAAAAAGATCATCAAACTTGAGCATTTCCTTAAACATGTTAAAAATAAAATGACAACTATGAAAGTTGGTGAGTTTCCATGGGTTACGTATACATAAATATATAAAAATATTTACAAGTAGCAATTCATGTCAATGGTTATGAATTATGCAAGTTTATAGAACACATATAGCTACAATCAAACCTTGACCAAGAATAAGTTTACAAGTTTATAACGATTAGCTAAGTGTACTTCGTTCCCATGATCAACAAGCATACGTCATCAGGAGCCGGCAATAAGCTCGGCTTTAGCACCAAATAAGCTTGTCAGGCCCATAGATCTATGACGTCACTAGACTAGCAATAGTTAATGATTATCAACATATAATGTCTATCATATAAGACTCACAATAATACAAATAACCATGACAAAAAGTAAAGATGAATTGCATGTGCATTTACAAGTATCAAGATGGTTTACAAGTGTATGTTTATAAGGTTAACATGTTTCACCCCAAAAGGTGTGAAATAAAATAAAAAGGGGCATGTAAAACTCACATGTCGTATATGTATATAAGACAGTTAATAAGAATAATTAACGATGTTCTAACAAATTCCTTTACAAGGTACCTAAATGTATATATTACAAGTTTGAGGTTATTAATAAGATTAATGTTTTAACGAGAACTAGGGTTTCAAGTGAAATCTGGGGATTTTGGTAAGTACATTAAATAATGTAATCACTTATATTTTGATTCAAAGTTATATACCATTTATGTATTTTAATATAGAGAAAATGAAATTAGATCATTTATAATAATTAATAAAGTTTAAATATAAAATTTAAATAAACATTTGAACTAATCATGATTTAAACGATAATAATTTAAAGGTAACGTTTGAACCAATAATAATTTAGTGATTTACACTATTATTTAAAGTCTATTTTTTATAAAAATAATCTAAGTATAACATTTGTTAAAAAATATTTTAATATAAAAAAATATTAAGGTATTTGAATTAATAAATTTACAGAAAATAATTATGTGACTTTAAAAATAATTACAGTAAATGATATTTATAATTATTAAAAATTTTCTATATTTTTATAAAGGCTGAAAAAGCCCAAAAAAATGTTTGAGGTTGCCTGGGTTCGAACCCGGGACCTCTAGGTTGTGAGTGTGCGTGTGTAACCAGTAGGGAAGGGCCGCAACCGTGCTAAGAGACGGTTTTTAAATTTAAAAAACACAATTACAAGAAACCCCCAATTCACCAAGAACCCTAGAATGAAACCGAATCAAATTGAAGATCAATTCGTTATAGTTAATGCTAATGATCATGGGGCTTTTGTTTCCCATGTAAACTCGAGTTTGTAGATGCCTTTAATTACCCGATTGAAGTCGAATTGGTGATGAGACAGACGATGAATTGGCCGCGACCGAAGCTGTAGTCGATTGATGTGCAAATGGTGATGTTAATCCAATTCGTTGCACAGATAGTTTCTACTGGTCTCGATGAACGAAACCCCTCTGTCAATTGAAGGTAATATTGCAGAGAAGATGGGGTTCGAAAGAGTTGCAGGTTCGTGTTGAAGAGAGAATTCGTTTGCGATGAATTTGTGTTTGCCAGGTGAAATTGAGTTTGTTAGTCGTTTAGAGACAGATAGACGATCGTTTAGGTTCATTTAATTTGATTATTATTTGTTTTTAATGTTCGAACGGCTCTATGATAAAAGACGAACTTCGGTTTCGTGTTTAAATGCTCATAACGATCCTTAAAATCGTATTAAAGTGTAGTAGTAATAGTTTGATCCATGTTCATAGCGGTTGGGAACGATTGGGGTTCGATTTTTATGCGTTTTATTCGGTTTTGGAACTCGCCGGAGCTCGCCCGAGTGTGGGGGGGAGATGGCCGGAGAAGGGGAAAAAGTTTTGTGTATTTTACACATTTGATTCTTGTGGTTTTAAAGTTATTATTTTATGCACAAACTTTTATTTTGAGTTATCAAATTGACATAAAGGCCCCCCTTAACTTAGTTAAACTTTAAGTTTTCAATGTTAATCTAACTTGTTAATTATTTAAGTTTTATAATTTATTATTTCCATTATTATTATTATTTTTATTTTATTTTTAGTATTATTATTATTGTTGTTATTATGCTTTAAATGTGGACAAGAGTTATAAAAACATGTAATATTTTTATAACCATTATTATTATGATTATTATAATTGTTATTATTTTTTTATTATCATAACTCAATGTTAAGTTTTATAATATTAAACAAATGTGGTAATTACTATTACTATTATTATTATTTAATAAATTAATTTATTAACTTCTAAATTAACTAAGAAACAAGCATAAATATGCCCTCAAAGTTTCATAAATGACAACAAGACCTTTACAAGAATATAACGATGCTAACATATATTTAATAAAAAAACAGGAAAGGTTACATACTCAGACCCTTCTTACATAAGCTTAAGTGCATCCTAGAGATGTTCTGTAGTTTTGCACTTTTTGAACCCTCTGTAGATGGAGTTAGAAAAAGCAATTTGGAGAGCGGTCATGGCCTTCTGATCTACATTAATTTTCTTCCAATCTTCTTTTAAGTAGTCAACCACTTTCTTTGAAATCATACCACCACCAGCAACAAACTGAAGTGGTGCTTGGAACATGAGGTCCAAAGACAACAGATCTTCACATCCTTCTGTCTTGAGACTTGATGAAGCCTTCCATTATTTGGCTCCAAGTATCAAAGTTATCAGGAGTTATCAGTGGAGATTTTGTCATGGTACTGGTTCTCATATCAACCTTGGCAAGAGCTGTCCTTTGAGTTGTTAAGTGTTTTGTGAACCTGAAAGGATTAAAGATGGTGAGATCTTACAATCAAAAGCCTGAAATGCTCCGATACCAAATGAAGGACCGTTGAAAGGGGTCAATGCAATAGTTTCACTATGAGTATAGACTTAGGTGTTGTTTGTTTTTTCAGAAGGAAAACGTCTACAGTCTGCGGACCACATCTGCAGACATCTACAGCAGAAGAGGTGTGTGACATCCGGTAATTTTCCGTTACCAAACTCCGTTACTTCCGTTAAGACTTGCATACACGTGTCTTGAGCACACACTAGTTGTCGTTTAACGTTGGTGAGTTCAAAATAATTAATAATGACAAACTAGTAATAATCTAATTAATAATGTGATTATTGTATCATGCTTATGTGTTTGCGTGTTTTTAAATACTAATTAGGAAATTAATCGCGTAACGTGGAAACGTGCCTATTAACTCGTATGTCTTGTGTTTTTATAAAGATAAAATATATAATTGTTATCATTAGTTTGTATCTTAATATTATTAAGTTAAAAACACTTTACAAAGTGTTTAAAAGCTTAAACTTTATAAAATACAAATTATAAGGGTTAAAAGGGTAATTAGGGATAATTAAGTTAATTAAAACAAAAAAAACCAACCCTAGAACCCCCCCCACCATCGGCCGCAACCCCCACTTTCCACCCCTCTCCACCTTGAAATCAGCCAAGAACAAGGTGTTGGCTGCGATTTTGGTTCGATTTCAGGCCATACAACAAGTTAGCAACATCAAATCGTGTTCCTTTGCAAGAATTAAGGTTAGTTTTGGTGTTTTTTGTGGGATTTGCATGTTGGCCAAAGCCCTAGGTTCGAATGGGTGTTCATGATGTCAAAATTGTTGTTGTTTGATGATGCTAGTATGTTAGTTAGATAGTATACATGTTGTTTAACGTTGATTATGCAAGAATGATACATTTTTGATGGATTGATCATGAACTTTGATTCAAGATAAACCCTAATTCGAAATTGATGTGATTATGTGAGATTGATGATTGTATAATGATTAGTAGGTTGTATGAATGCTAGATTACATTGATCTTGCAAGAAATTGATGAATTGAAGGTTGTGTTCATAGGTTACTAATAATAGTAACTTTATTTTCATGATATGATGATTTGATGATGGATTGATGTTGTTGATGTGTTTATGATGATGGTTAGGTGTTAGATTGTTGATATGAATGCTAGAAACCTTGGAATGGAAGTTGTAGTTCATAGTTTGCCAAAAGTAGAAACTTTTGATATTGAATGATTGATGGATCATGATGATTAGGTGTTGTTGATCATGCCTAGATGTTGTTATGAGCTTGAATTGGTGTATTATTAATGAATTCATGAATACATTGGGTGTTTGATATATTTTGGAATGTACTTTCCCAAAAGGGAAACTTTATTTGCACAAAGTTTGAAAGATGATAGTTTGAGCATGTTTGGGATATTAGGAGCATGTTAGTATGTTCATGGATGATTTCTAACGTGATAGAATATGTTAATTTAGTTGTATGGAATGCTTGGATAATCATGGGTGATGTATGGACTTTGATGATCATGTATGATGTTGATGTTGATTAGTAGTTAAGACATCATGTTTAGGACTGGAAATTAATTATTGTGGTGTATGTTGAATGCAATGAACATGGTTAATGAATATGATTGTGATCATCATACACGTGTGCGAATCTGAACTTAGTAGGATTGGTAGGGTTTAGGATGTGAAGTCGTGAGTGGCTTCACATGGCATGTAGTGCGTGATTTGATCCTTGTGTGGCGTGTTAGTTATGTTATAACTAATGGGCATGTTAATGTTTTAGATTCGCATGACTTATATGATATTTAGTTGTATGATGATCTAAGTTATGCATTGGGTAATGTAGCACCTTATGTAATTCAGTTGAATGTTAACCATGTATGTTATATGTTCACGTTTGCTTAATTGAATTGTAACTCATGATGTCACCAACGGGTCAAACGGGTCAACTGAGTCAAACGTGTTTGTTTTCTGAAACCTTGAGTCTTTGGTTGTAGTGTGCTTAAGGTTCCACATGTTCTCTGTTTACACGTACTTATGTACTTACATGATCTAGGTAACCTCTGAAGGTTGTCTGTCCACTCCTTCTTTCAAGTAAACCCTAAGTATTCAATACGCATATTGTTGGGGTTTGTTGGACCATACCAAAGTAGTTTAACCTCTTAAACTTGAAAAGCAGCGGATTAATCATCAAATAAATATCATTTGTAATCTGAAAATATGGTTCATTTCATGACAACAACAAACCCAAGAACATAAGGATCTTATATATGTGTTTGAACAAGCTATCAACAATAAATAACAACCAAAAGAAACCGTGGAACTACCTTCCAAGGCTGCTGAAAACCGTTGATGAACTACCTTTCAAAAGGCTGCTGAAAAACGGGATTTGGATGAAGATGGGCCTGCTCTTGAATGACCAAAACATCAAGGTAGATGTCCTCAAGCTTCCATACCCACAAGCATGATGCAAAACACCTTTCTTGCTAGGATTTGTGCACTAAATCGCAAGAACATGGCTGCTGAAAACCGATTTTCAGCCTAGTTTTTCCTTCTTGGATGAGAGAAAAAATGGATCTTGCAAGTATGAGAGAGAGAGCTGAATGGGAGAGTGTGACTAGTGTTAAATGGAGTGTAGTTTCAAGACATAAAATGACCAATAATGCCCCCAAAGGGGGCGGCCAAAATCTTGTGTTTAAAATGGGTTCCCCCCATTTTTAACACCCACTAATATGTTAACTAGTTGTATTGTTAGTTATATAATTAACCTTTTAAATATATAACTTAAACACACACTCTTACTATTTGATGTTATTTAACAAACTTAAATAACATTACAAATAATGTCCATGAACAAAATATCCTTATAAGTTGTTCTTTCTCACATATAATTTATTTAGAAACCCCATTTTCTAAATTGGTGCAATGATTTAATTGTATGATCATATCATCAATTAAATACATATTGGTGTTTGCTAAACTTGTTATTAGGTATGACCCGACTTGGATCATGACGTACTAACCACATCAATATTCTATGTGTCTTGGGCATAAAGAATCCAACAATCTCCCACTTGCACAAGATTCATAGAAGATTGATGCAAGCAGTAAATACCGCCTAACAACGGTTTACTACTCTTAATACGTATGACTTAGAAGCCATTCAATAACATTATCCCCTTCAAGTATCCAACTTGAAATGTTTTAGGTGAATCAATCATTTATCCTTTTGTTACAGATGTCATGTTAAATCCAAGGACACAGAATGATCATTCCTTATTGATTTAACTTAATCAGGCCTTAGACATCATGCTCTCAACGAATAAGAGGAACAAATTCCATCTTGACTACATATGTTTCTCATAATCACCTTATGTCGTACCTGAACATAGCCTTATGTACTGACCAATATTTCAGATCAGCAAAGAACTAGCCCAAGGTGTAACACTTGGTGAATATCAAAACCCAATATGTATCTCAGGTCGGAGGATACCAAATGATATTCGCCTTTACTCAAATTTACTTATGATCAACCAATGAGATTCCATGTAGTAAGATTTGAGACGCAGGTCAGTCCAATATTCGTATCCCACGAATATCTATGAACCTTGGCAGCAACCAATTGCTCTATATTCATGCCTTATGAATATCGACCAATCCAAGTTCATAATAGTCTTACGTTCATATTTGCTCCCACAATTATGACCGACTACGGACATTTAGAATAATGAAATTATTCATGGATGTAAACATGCTAAAAGGAACATAACTCAAAATATCGCAAATATATAGATGAGTTAAATATTACAATTGTTCCATATTTTCAATATTAATACTAAACAGATCAATTCCAATCACTGGAATATCAAAGTCCTAAGGCACAAGTATGACTTTCATGCTTTGCCCTTTCAAGGAGCTTCGTGAGTGGATCCGCAATGTTTTGATCAGTGTGAACTCTGCGAATACATATCTTTCCCTTTTCAACTTCATCCCTTATGTAGTTGAATCTCCGCTCATTTTGCCTAATCTTTTGATGTGCATGGGGTTCCTTGATTTGAGAAATCGCTCCCTCGTTATCACAAAAGATTTTTAAGGGGTCTTGAATGGTAGAGACCACCCTTAGATCAATGATAAACCCCTTTTGTCGATGCAGCTTTCCAAGCTGCTAATGAGGCGGCTATGTATTCGTATTAAGTAGTGGACAATGCTACCCATTCATAATGGGGACATACCCCGATTGTGATCGAGGATCATCTCGATCAGTTTGGAAACTCGCATCCGTGTAACCCTTTACAACGAGTTCCTCTTTATCAAATCCGTATATTAGAAAAATATCCTTAGTCCTCCTAAGGTATTTCAATATACTTTTAACAGCCATCCAATGGCTATTATTTGGATTCTGCTGATATCTGCTTGTCATGCTTAACGCGCATGACACGTCCTGTCTAGTGCATATCATCGCATACATGATGGATCCTATAGCAGACGCATATGGGATGTCCTTCATACGATCTTGCTCATCCTTTGAACTTGGACATTGAGATGTACTCAATATTGTCCCTCTTTGAATAGGTACCATACCTTTCTTAGAGTTTTTCCATCTTGAACCTTTTCAAGACTTTATAAATATATGCACTTTGATTTAAACCTATCAACCGCGTCGATCTATCCCTATAGATATTTATTCCAAAATATAGGCGGCTTAAACGAGATCTTATATGAAAAACATATTCCAAGGTAGGTTTTAACACCTTCCATGGTTGGAATATCATTTCCAAATAGTAGTGTGTCATCAACATACAATACTAAGAATACAATTATGCTCCCACTAGCTTACATATATACACAACCTTCTCGATGCTTGTTTCAATCCACAGATTGATCACTTTAACTTATATACTTTATTAGGATGTCATGGATCGACAAAACCATCATGCTGAACTATATGGACAGTCTCTTCGAGATGTTCATTAAAAAAAGCGGTTTTGACATCCATTTACCAAAACTCATATTCAGAATATGTAGTTATGGCACATAATATCCTAATCGACTTTATCATTGCCACGGGTGTAAGAGTTTCATCATAATCAACCAATTGAGTTTAATGGAAACCTTATGCTATAAGTCTTGACTTATAAGTATTCAAGTCTCCATGTCTATCTGTTTTCATCTTGAAAATCCACTTGTATCCAACCGGTTTGGAGTTAAGTGGAGGGTCAACCAATTCCCAAACTTGGTTGTTATACATGGATTGCATCCTTACGTTCATGGCTTCTAGCCATTTGTCCTAATCCAAATTGGACATAGCATCTTGGAATATGGTTAGCCTACAGGGGTCAACCACATAGCATCCATTCTTGGAATATTCATATCACTTAGATGGAATACTAACTCTACCAGATTTGTGAACGTTTTGTGTATATTTATCAACCTCTTGATTATCATCAACAACCTCTTGTTGGTAGCTAGTGTCAACCAAAAGTGTACCGGCTTGTGGATTTTGATCCTTATCAAGTTCCACAGTTCTATACGCCATTCTTTCCATAAAGAACTCGGTTTCCAAGAACTTAGCCTTTCGAGCAATAAATACTTTTGCTCCGTTGAGTCAAAGAAACAGTATCCCATACACTCTTTGTGGATTCTCAACTTATATACACTTTCTTTGTCCGGGTCATATTCATAATATGAGCCTCAGAGAGCAATGCGAAAACCCAAAATGATAAAGGTGGTTAGCTCATATCCATAATAAATTGAACCATATCCAAATAGGGTTCAGTTTCTCCTTTATCAGAATGAAGAACATAAATAGTTATGTAGAGTTGATATTCTACTTCATTATTGAAGATTTTGAACATTTCAAAAGCTTCATACTTATGCGTCATCAAGTGCACAAAATAATAGCGACTGTAATCGTCGGTAAAATAATGAAGTATCTTTCACCAATCTTTCTCATTGTCTTCAAAGGACCACATACATCCAAATGTATCATTCCTAATAAGTCTTTTGGTTCATACTTATCAAATGAAACATTTTCATTTGTTTCCAAAAGACCATTCTTTTGAAGTGTTTGAATCCAATTCTTGTTTATGTGACTAAGACGACAATGTCAAAGATAATAATAACTTAAACCCATTTTAAGTTTCTTGGTGCTTAATGTGTATATTGAGTTATTATAGGACGAATTATCATGAACCAATTCATGGATATCACTAAAAGGGCATATCCTTAAAATGAAATACATCATCCATAAAACTTAATACCATTATTTACAAACTTTAAATCATGATCATATTGTATTAATAGGAAGCATTAATTATGTTCCTAGTCAAACTAGGTGCATACAAAGGTTTTGAGAACAACTTCCAAACCATTTGAAATTCTCAAAATAGAGTTTCCCTCCATGAAGCGCACATTTCTTTTGAACCCCTTTGCAACAATTGCAAGTATGAGTCTCACATCCGGTATCCAATACCCATGTGTTTGAAGAAATGACATTTAATACAATGTATGAATCATGGAAATTGTATTTGAGGTTTGCTCAACATCCCTCTTGTCTTTCAACTCCTTGAGATAGGAGGGACAATTCCTTTTCATTATCCTATCTCTCCATACTCAAAGCATGGATCGTTCTCCGTTACCTTAGGCTTCATAAGCTTAGGTTTTTCGAGGTTCGCTTTAACCTTTGCTTTGATGTATTCCTTTCCATTGGCGATAATTGCCTTAGGATCGGGATTGGCCATTTCTTATAGCCTCCCTCATTGATCGAGAGAATAGGTAGAACCTCTCTATCCATCCCTGCCTCGGTTGCTTTGAGCATTGCGTGAAGTTCACCAATGCTCTTGTCCCACCCGTTCATATTACAGTTTATTATGAATGTCTCAAAACTTTAGTTAGGCAATCAAGGATCAAATCCTTGGCCAACTACTTTGAGATAGGACAGTTAAGCATCTTGAGGCTATCAATGTGGCTTTTCATCTTAAGAATATATAAGATGATACCGATTGGGTTTCTTCCATGTGACATGCATAAAGTGCTCGAACCGTTTCGAAGCAATCTACTAAAGTTTGTTGAAGGAACATTTCCTTCAACTAGATTATCATGTCATATGCCCCATGATGCTCCAAACCCTTTTGGAGTTCGGGAATCATATTCCCAACATGAGGTAGGATACTTGCACAGAATCCTTAGTGTGCCTAAGCCCATCGTCAAAAGCCTTAACATCAACAGCGTTGGTTGGTGAGGTATGGGATCATCAAGGACATAGGCCTTTACTCATTTTTTAGAACGATTCTCAAGTTTCGAAATTGAGTCCATAAGGTTATTATGGTTAAGACGATCTCCTTTTAAGATGGTTCTCGGTGATAGGGTAGGGACGGTCGGGGTAGTAGCATTGTAGTTTGCGGCCATTACTACAAAATTACAAAGTTCATTTTAGTATTTCTGAAAAATTGTATTTTACCTATTAATACCCTTTACATGTCTCAAAGACAATTAATAATTAAAATCTAGAATCCAACGTTACATTTAAATGATGGTTAGGTGACCTTTATCCCATTATTTAAATTAACAAGGTAGTCAACAGTTGACAATTGCAACCTATTGCAACTCCTAGTCTTATGGGATCGGTTAAACATCATATGTTTAGTCGGCATGTTTAATCCCATCAACAACATTGTACGCCATGCTTCGGTGACCCTAATCACATGGTTTCCAATTCAAGTTGTCCTACTTACACACACGTGTGAGTTTTCACATACAAGCGGTTAGGTGACCTTTATCCCACAAGTACGTTAGACTCACCTCAAAGATACAAGTTCCCTACAAGTGGTTAGGTGACCTTTATCCCACAAATAGTTCTCAAGTGATTCGAGTGTCGTGTAAAAGGATGGTGTTAGACTTGTTACCAAAGGGATTTATGTTTTCATTAATTCTAGTTATGAAAACTCTATGTACGTTGTATTCGCATGCTTTCAAATACATGGTACCCTATGGTTCTCTTTTAATAAAACCTCTTTTATTTTGAAATCATTAAATCTTTTTATAACCTTTTATTAGTTACTTAATGATTAGGAACCATAAAATTCAGCTTGTTATGATAATTTATTTAGATTGTTAAGCATATCCATATATCAAACAATCAACATAAAATGAATAATTAAACAAGCATATTTCATACAACCACATGTGCATAACCATAGCCACTAAGTTGACTACACTTGTTTGCCATCACAAGTGTTGTCATAAGGTCTTTCTTAAGGGTTAACAATGACACATCATATGTGTCCATGAACTCCCACTTGATTCCACATCCAAATGCTTCAAGTGTCCATGTCTCTTGTGTCCTTCCTTTTGCGTCTTCATCTTGTGCATCTTCTTTTACAAAATCATATCCTAATACAATTTTCTAATAAAAGAAATGCACCTATTCTATTTATTACATAACCAAATGAATAAATAAATTACAACCCAAATACAAACACAAAAGAATAATATTACAACCCTTTACTTATGAAATCAACCAACATGACAAAATCACAATCAACCAAATCCAAAACACACATGGTCAAGGCTATGTTATGCACTAAAATATGTATCCATATACATCATTTACAACATTCAAGTACCAAATAAATCCCCATATGACCCTAAATTTTTAGCCAACATAAACCAAGAATTTAGGGTCTTTTGTCCAAACAAAGCACAATCAACCATTTTGATATCTTTCCTTTCAAAATTTAATCATAAGCATGCAAAATATAACCTTGAAAGGTTGGGGATTTATAATATCACCAAAAAACAGCCCTTATTTGGTTGTTAAAACCCTATAAAATCAATTTTACAAGGATAATTGAAGCTAGTCATCCACATAACCGGCTCTAGATGCCAATGTTGGGGTTTGTTGGACCATACCAAAGTAGTTTAACCTCTTAAACTTGAAAACGCAGCGGATTAATCATCAAATAAATATCATTTGTAATCTGAAAATATGGTTCATTTCATGACAACAACAAACCCAAGAACATAAGGATCTTATATATGTGTTTGAACAAGCTATCAACAATAAATAACAACCAAAAGAAACCGTGGAACTACCTTCCAAGGCTGCTGAAAACCGTTGATAAACTACCTTTCAAAAGGCTGCTGAAAAACGGGATTTGGATGAAGATGGGCCAGCTCTTGAATGACCAAAACATCAAGGTAGATGTCCTCAAGTTTCCATACCCACAAGCATGATGCAAAACACCTTTCTTGCTAGGATTTGTGCACTAATCGCAAGAACATGGCTGCTGAAAACCAATTTTCAACCTAGTTTTTCCTTCTTGGATGAGAGAAAAAATGGATCTTGCAAGTATGAGAGAGAGAGCTGAATGGGAGAGTGTGACTAGTGTTAAATGGAGTGTAGTTTCAAGACATAAAATGACCAATAATGCCCCCAAAGGGGGCGGCCAAAATATTGTGTTTAAAATGGGTTCCCCCCATTTTTAAACACCCACTAATATGTTAACTAGTTGTATTGTTAGTTATATAATTAACCTTCTAAATATATAACTTAAACACACACTCTTATTATTTGATGTTATTTAACAAACTTAAATAACATTACAAATAATGTCCATGAACAAAATATCCTTATAAGTTGTTCTTTCTCACATATAATTTATTTAGAAAACCCATTTTCTAAATTGGTGCAATGACTTAATTGTATGATCATATCATCAATTAAATACATATTGGTGTTTGCTAAACTTGTTATTGGGTATGACCCGACTTGGATCATGACGTACTAACCACATCAATATTCTATGTGTCTTGGGCATAAAGAATCCAACACATATCAGGTGAGTTCATGCCCCACTCTTTACTTAATCTCTTTTGGGGGAGATAGCATACTGGTAATTTACAAACGCTTTATATATATTTAAGTTGTGTATAATATTAATATAGTGTTGTTTATTTTGGAAAACTCCTCACACTTTTGAATTGTTAATATTGAATAGCGGTGAAACTTGGGTAGTACTACTGGGTATGACGAGCCCCACCTGTGTGACTCGAGGTCAACCGGGTGCAATTTGTCCTATTGAACATTGTCACGACCTGGTAAGGCGTGACATGAGGCAACAACTTATCACAGTCAGCTTCAATTGCGAAATCACTATGAATTAATATTTATTGTTAATAGACTAGCTATCTGTTAAATACACTGCTTATATATCACAACTGTTAAAATTGTTTATATTTAAACGCCAACTCTTGGACTCACCAACCGTTGTGTTGACATTTTTAGTATGCTATTCTCAGGTCGTTAACTTCACTTTCCATTAGGAGCACTGCACGGGTTCATCATGCATATCAAGACTCCATTTTAAAGACATCTTTGTTGGTTTTATTTATTATTGTTTACTCATTTGGGTTGGCGCGTGTTTTGCCATACTATGCATTTATATACTTTGGGTTTCTTTACTTACAAAACGCTTCTGCATGGTTTTAAAGTTTGAACTTTGGTTGAATTTACTTTAAATGTGGCATATAGAGTCGTTCTGAGTAACTATTGACTGTGATCCTGTTTTGTTCACACGCCTCGCGGTAAAATCCCGCACGTGGATTTTGAGGGTGTGACAGATTGTTATCAGAGCCATTCCTGTGCCGTTCGGGATGTGAGACATACCTCACCAAGGATGTGACTTCTCGGGCTCATCGAGGACGATGAGTCCAAACAGGGGGTGCTTGTGACACCCTACACATATCCCATATCGGCCGTGGACAGGAGAGATTCCTGGTTCATAAGGAATATTTGGCCTCTAACATCAACAACGCGTTTTGGGCGTATTGGTTGTGGATGAGAGGAGAACTCCACAGTTAAGCGTGCTCAGGTGGGAGCAATCCAGGGATGGGTGACCTTCGTGGAAAGTTTTCACCCGGGCAACCAAAAACAAATCTGTGAGCTCCTCATGGGCAAAGCGGACAATATTGTTGGTGTAAGGGGCCGGGTGTGACAGATTGGTATCAGAGCCATTGGTTATAGGGAACTAGGTTTCATACACACTAGACTATAACCGCACACAGTTAGTTAGTAACCTGTGCCTTATTTTCCTCTACTGTATACTCATTGGCATACACATCACACTCTCTGCAGCATGGCATCTCATCGAGAACTCCGGGTAAGCGACCTGCATCACCTACACGATCTGAGTCCCCACCACCTGCACCTGTACCCGACAATGGACTCGACTGGCCCCGTCTAGCTTATCCTCGAGGGGAGATTGATTGGGATCAACCTTTTGCATTGATGAAGCATGACCCCCCACGAGATTGGAGTTTCTACCCCAAGTTCGTTTATCACATAATGTATAGGGAGCGCGTACCTGACCCGAGACCCAAGACTAGGAGCAACGCTGATCAACCAATGCCTTCACTTCCGTGGACGGTGCAGTCCAATGAGCAACTGATTGCTGCACTGGTGGCAGCACTGGATACTGACCAGCAACGAGTCAGGCGACTCACAAGTGATGTTTGTACACTACAGCACGAGGTGTACAAACTACGACATCAAGTGGATGAACTCGAGGAGCAACACGGGAAGACCCTAAACGAGTGTCACCACATGGAAGATGGTATCATAGCACTTAGAGGACGTGTGGCTGCTCGTGAACAGCGGGAAGTAGCTGATAACAGAATTGCTACCTTAGAAGCTCAATTGGCAGCGCTTTAGATTGTCATAGCTCTTGCTCCTGCAGAGGACCTTGGGGATGAGGATCCCGAGGAGGAGCCCGTGGAGGAGGAACTAGTGGAGACGGAAGATGACAGCGATGGGTCGGATGTCGTCGATTGATTTCCTTTATATATGACTTGGACTATATAGTGTTTTCTTTCTTTTGGAAACCTATGTGGGAAGGGTTGTTTCCCCACCCTAACGACAAACTTAAATTATGACATTGGTGGATACATTGTGACTCATTTACAATTTATTTATCTTGGTTATCATTTTTGTTATGAATGTTGTGGTTGTGATGATTCATTATTCCTTAGTGTTTACTGTACTTCAATGGGATAAATGTGTTTGATGTTACTCATTATTGTATTTGTGAATGTAAAGTGAAAAATGGACGCCCGTGGACGTGGACGTGGACGTGGGCGTGGGCGCGGGCGCGGACGTGGACGTGGCGTCGGAGACCATGGCGGTGGTGCTGTAACCATGACCCCTGCTGAATTAGCTGCCCTGATAAACGAGCATGTTCAGGCAGCGGTGGCTGCTGCCCAGGCGGGACAGCCAGCAGGTAAACAATGATAGAAAGTTAAACTAAATATCCTGAGTAACCGTATAGGATGTTTGATCAATGTTTGTTGTGTTAAAGCAGGACTGTCGGTGTGTACCTATAAGTCCTTTATGGACTGTAAACCACACACCTACAGCGGTACTGAAGGGGCTGTAGGACTGGTACGATGGTTTGAGAAGACAGAGTCTGTTTTCTCCAAATGAAACTGCCCACCTGTTGATCAGGTGAAATATGCCACCGGGACTCTGTGTTAGGATCGGGTATTTGAACGAAACACCTACTGATTAACGTGTTAACCAAACCAAATAGTGTGGAATCCTATTTGATTGGCGATCCAATCAGTGAGAACGCACGTAGAAACAATAACGTATTGAATCTAACGTCAAGAATAGATCTATAGCGTTCTATGAACTTGCAGTATGAACTTGGAGGCTTCTGAACGGCTAGGGTACGTCTGTAGTCAAAGTGGAATAAATGCTTACGTTTTTCCATGAATTAGGTGGTATTTATAGGTTAGGGTTGCTCATTCGTGCGACTGAACCATTAGTATGGTTCAGTCGTGCGATTGAGCCATGCGGTTTGCAGGACCGGTTAAGGGCTTAAACACAATTACAACACAACAACACAATGAGGAGAATACCTAAGCTCTAATCAAACAGTGAACTGGGTAACCAAAGTGATACAAAGAACACAAGTAAAGTAAAGAGACAGAACAAGAGAGTTGGGTTTCAAGGAGGCAGTATATTGCTTTCTCAAGTTCTTTTACAAGTGTTACAAAGCATAAAGAAAAGATACAAGAACTTGAAATACTTATACTACAACCTACAGCCGGCCATACTTTGAAAGCCAGCTGGATACAATTGACTAGACACTAACAAAATCAATTGTAGGATCAAAAGTGTGACATCCGTCACTTTAAGGTCCGTCAAATGACGTGTTTGTCCGTCATCTATTTTATGTTTGGTCATTCCTCATCATTATTTGACTCTTTATGTGGATATCATGTGTGCAATATTATCGTTGTGTGTGCATTCGTTAAAACCGTGTGTGAACCTTAAAAAGACCTTTAAAACTTTCATTTTTGAAAACGCTAAATATATCATTTTATAAATATAATAAATGTTTTAATATAACCATTTCTTCAGTCATAATAACATTAAATATACTTTTACAATTAATATAAAACACCTAACGAAGTCGTTTTTCAACCGAACAAAATTTGGGAAAACTCGGGGGTTAAGTGCAGGGACTAAACTTGTAATTTTGGAAACTTGGGCTGGGTATAAATACCCCATTTCCAGCCCTAAACCCCCATTTCTATCATCTTCTTCATCTTCATCTCCTCTTCACACACTAAAACTCCATTTTAGCACCAAATCCGACCCGAGAGGTCTCGTTTTTTCTTCGTCTTGACATCGTCTACAGCATAGACTACCCCTCCTTAGCAGGTAGTTGTCTTTGGTTGTCCATTTTAGAGCCTTTTCACGGCTGTCCAAACTAGGGTTTCGGGTGTTCGGGTTCAACCCGAACACACAAGGTCGTATGGGTGCGTGTGAGGTCTCTTTGCTTGTGTTTTATGCTTGTGTATGTTTGTTGAGTGTTTCTGGAGGTCTATGTGGTGTAAAACCCGTGTTTAGAGTAGCTCGGGGGCTGCTCACCCCGACCACAGTCGCGATTCTGCAGATTGGGCGACTGGGTCATCCATGCGATTGAGCCGTGCGACTGAGTGGGTCGTGCGACTGGATCATGCGTCTGAGTCAATCGCGCGACTGAGTTGTGCGACTGGGCAAGTTGTGCGACTGAGTTGTGCGACTGAGTGTCTGTGTGCGATTGAGTCATGCGTGCGAATGAGTGTATGCGAATGAGTCATGCGATTGAGTGTTTGTGTGCGATTGAGTCAGGTGACCGACTGAATGTGTGCGAATGAATGTGATTCGCACGACTGGGGTCCAATCGCACGAATGAAGGTTCAGTCGTACGAAAGTAGCTAATTCGCACGACTGAAGGTTGATTCGTGCGCATGGAAGTTGAGTCGTGCGATTGGGTGATGTGTGGTACGACTGAAGGCCAATCATACGAATGAAGGCTCAATCGTACGAATGAAGCTGATTCGCACGAATGGAGGTTGAGTCGTGCGTCTGGCCTTGTTATGCGACTGAAATTGTTGTGTTTGAACCCTTGTGCGTGGCGTGAGTATGTCGTGTGGTGTCGAGGTAACACTAACACAATAATGCCATTGTTTGGCCACAAATATTAAAGTCAACGCGAGAAAGGGCACAGAAACTATTTTGAGCAAATTAAACTAACGCTTTTACAACGACCAAATCGACTTATAACTATTGACACCTATTCAATATTCTTTCGATTAACAACGATACTTTTACCTAAATATCATCATTAGTGGCAACAATGTCTTGTACTTGGATCTACGTAAGGTCTGGTACGTGCGTCAGTCTGTGTGTGTTGCACGCGACCCATCCGATACGACCCGAACCGACCCAACATTATTGCGCGCTTATACATATATCATATCATTAATGCTATACAATAACTGTCAATAGGTGTTTGACTGTTTATTTGCATTCAACATTTGGGATTACATCGCTCATACATACTTACCACTTAACAAGTGAGTTTCGTGGCCCCTTTTCACATTTATACAATATTTCAATCATTTACAAATTGGGGGAAAAGTATGCTTACACAATTTTTATGCTGTACACTTACATACATTTTACATACAAGGAATCAACGTGATACTGTGTTGCAAGTACTATTTGATACATGCTTGGGTCTGCTGTGTGGTTCTATCTTTGCAACTATTTAATTCCAGTGTGGGAACCGACGGTTAGGTATTGGTAGTACTACTGGGTTGACACCCCCACCCTCGTTCGATGGTATACTAGTTGGTACCATCAGTGGCCAGGAACGGGCCCTTGGGTGAATATATGCCGACAATTTCTTTGTGTACGTCGCTAGGTTTGGTTGCAAAGCTCATGTCATGTGATATTTACTTGTGCAATAACTGTATTCACGGTATTCCGACACGCTATCTATACAGCATCGCTTACATTTTATTACATAAACCTGCGAACTCACCAACAATTTTGTTGACCGTTTTAAGCATATCTTTTCAGGTGATCATGCAAGTCCAGGAATCTAGGTGTGCTGCCTTAGTGGAGACCCTAGGATGCATTTTTGGGACTTAGCTCATGTTTTGCTAAACAATCTTTTGAACAAACAATATTATCGCATGTAAACAATTATCAACATTTGAAACTTGTTCCCGGGTTGTGGGAATTAACATTTACATTTTCTTCATATGTGAATATGTGTTATCATTATCATGTTGCTTATGGCTATGTGTTGTGGACATTGACTAAACACGACACAAGTCCCCTTGTCGTCGGGTGTCGTCATGACACGCATGTCATCACTTATTTATATTGCTCTCTATCGATTACCATGTGTTATGACGATCCCGGTCTCGTTACATCCCCGTGTTTCCGCTTTTAGCGGGGGTGTGACAGATTGGTATCAGAGCCATTGGTTATAGAGAATTAGGCAATACGCTTGACCTAGACTATAACCTAGGAACCTTCATGTAGATTTCCATGCTAGGACTCTGTATGCATATTATATCTCATGTATGTGTTCCTCGCTGCTTGAATTGCTCATCTATTTGTTATGTGATCATTCCACCCTATGAGAGAGCCCTTGTGCTCACTCTTTTATGGGGATACTTCTATTGGATCTTCCGTTTCCTCTGCGCGCCGAGTTAGCTTATCAGATCCGGGTATTAACCCGAAGTAATCTACACAGATCATACTATTGTGCTTGACCTTGGACATTGAGATTAACTCTGAGGAGGAATATGTCTGAAACCTCGAAGAATGAGGAAATAGACAACCTCCGCTAGACTAAACGTGATTGTATACATGGACTTACAACTGTTGTGATGTGTGATGACAATAAGCATGATATTGACATGAAATACATGGACTTGATGAATTATTATGGATATGATGTAAAGGAAAGTCGGACGTCATGTAACCGGATCAGGCATCATTCTCGGTACATCGTGGGTGTGGTGGGAACGCTGCGGGGAACCCTATATATAAACATCACCGGTATACCGAGAATATGCTTGAAATGGGCTGCATGGTGGTCTGGCCGACCTGAACATGAACATTGGAATTTGATAAGTGGAATACATTTGTATCATATGGTGACTAAAGTTTATATGTTACCTCTTTTATGATTAGAACATGCCGCCTCGAAGAGTCACTCGTAGCAGTAGTGGCGGGAGTGAAGCCCCAAGGGGCAGAGGCCGAGGCAGAGGCAGAGCACCAAGAGCAAACGATGCTCCTGCCAGCAACAGCCAAGGAACAGGGAACGCCGACATGGCCGCCCCGATCGCTCAACAATTGGCCGCACTGATTCCTACTATCGTGGCTCAAGTGAGCGACGCACTTCAACAACACCACCCTCATGGGGATGGTGGCAACGATGATGGAGCCCAAGGTGGGATTGAAACTGAAACGGGAAACGGGAACCCGACTGGAAACGAGAGCAACCAGGAAACCGGAAATGGTGGTACTGCCGGTATCGAGACTGGAGTGGTCAATGCTCGTCGGGGATGCTCGTACAAGGAGTTCGTGGCTTGTAAGCCAAGGGAATTCGATGGAAAAGGTGGGGCGATAGCCCTGACCAGGTGGTTGGAAAAGATGGAGGCAGTAATTGACATCAGTGAGTGCCTCGACAGCCAGAGGATCAAGTATGCTACTTGTTCTCTACAGGGTAAAGCCCTAACCTGGTGGAACACTCAGATTCAAGCTCGAGGAAGAGAGTCCGCGATGCAAATGTCGTGGGATGAGTTCAAAGCCTTGATCACCGAGGAATACTGCCCTCTCAACGAGATGCAGAAACTGGAGCATGAGTTTTGGAATCATGCTATGGTGGGGGCAGGGCATGCAGCTTATACTGATCGTTTTCATGAGCTTGCAAGATTGGTTCCGCATCTAGTCACGCCGGAATCAAAGAGGATTGAAAGGTACATTTGGGGACTTGCGCCTCAAATTAGAGCGATGGTTACAGCAGCCGCTCCTCCTACTATTCAGAGCGCGATTCTGAAAGCTGGCGCTTTGACTGATGAGATGGTTAGAACAGGGGTATTGGGCCGAGGGGCCGAGAAGAGGAAAGATGTTGGGGAATCGAGCCGGTCGAGTGCCGGAAGGTTTGAGAAGAGGTCTAAGCCGACCAGGAATTTTGTGGCCGTGTCTCAGGCTAGAAGAGAGTATGTGGGGCCGCACCCCAAATGTGACAGGTGCAATTATCATCATCCCCCAGGGACGCAGTGCCGGGTGTGCGCTAACTGTAAGCGTCCGGGTCATTTGGCAAGAGATTGCAGAACTGCGCCAAATCTTGTAGCACCCGTCAACGCGGTTAACCCCGCCGGGAATGCAAGGGCTTGCTTTGAGTGTGGGAGCCCCGATCACTACAGGAACATGTGCCCCAGGCTGAATCGGGCACCGGGTCAACAGGGGAACAACCAGCAACAGGTGTTGGCTATCGCTGGGAATCAAGGCCCGGCTACTCAGGGAAACGCAGCTCGGGGACGTGCATTCGTCATTGGAGCCAATGATGCTCGTCAGGACCCGAATGTTGTCACGGGTACGCACTTACTCAATCATCACTTCGCATCTATATTATTTGATACTGGAGCAGACAATAGTTTTATTTCTTCCGAGTTTGTGCAATTGCTTGATTTGAGTCCTAGTAGGCTAGAAACCAGCTACTCTGTAGAAATGGCCAATGGTAAGGTTGCTCAGGCCGATGAGATCATTAGGAAGTGTTCGTTGACGTTGGAGGATCATACATTCGACATAGATTTGATACCCTTCGAGTTAGGGAGCTTCGACGTGATTGTGGGTATGGATTGGTTGTCGCAGAACGGAGCAGAGATTGTCTGTCGGGACAAAGTAGTACGTATCCCTATGCCTAATGGGGAAGTACTCAAGATTCAGGGAGAACGACCGGGTAAGAGCTTAAAGCTTATTTCCTGCATGAAAGCACGCCAGAGTCTACGAAAGCAGTGCTACGCCTTTCTGGCTCATGTAGTTGAAAAGAAAGACGAGGAAAGGAAACTGGTGGATATTCCAGTAGTACGGGATTACCCAGAAGTATTTCCAGATGACTTGTCTGGTTTACCTCCTCCACGACAGGTGGAATTCCGTATGAGTTGGTTCCTGGAGCTACGCCGGTAGCGAAAACATGTTGATACATGTATGTCCCTAGATCATGATTTGTAATGTAATGAACTTGTCTGTCTGTTTTTGATGTAATTGTAATTGATTAATGAAATGATATGAATTGGTTGTTACTTGTGATGTTTAATATTTCATTAATGAGTTGTGATTGAATTGATTGGGTTTATGAATGTTTGAATGAGTGCACATTAAGTTATATTAAATAGAACATTCAAACTTAACTTAATGAAGTTCTCATGCGGATGGCCCATGCGAATGGACCACACGCATGAATAACTTCATACGATTGACTCAATCGCACGACTGAACCAGGAGACTGGATCAGTCGTATGATTGACACATAAGATTGACTCAATCGCACGACTGAACACTCAGTCGTGCGGATGAATCAACCGCATGGTTCAATCGCACGACTGAACCATACTTATGGCCCAGTCGCACGATTGACCAATACTAACCTATAAATAGACCCAATTCGTGGGAAAACGTAAGCATTCATCCCATTACGACTCCAGACGTACCCTAGCCGTCCAGAAGCCTCCCAAATCGTTCTCCAAGTTCATAGAACACATCAGATCGGTTCCTAATCGATTTCTGACGTTGAAATCAATTCTTGATTGATTCATCGTGTGTTCTCACTGATTGGATCGCCAATCAAATAGGATTCCGCACTATTTGAGTTGGTTTAACACGCAATCACTCGGTATTTCGTTCAAATACCAGGTCCTAACAAGTGGTATCAGAGCTTTGGCTCTTGATTTCGTGTTGATTCAATCAAGATTGCATAAAAGTTTGTGTTTTTGCACGAAAAACGCAATCTTTTGCATCAAAAGTGATCTTGGACGTTCCCTGCTCATCAAAGTTCAGTTTCTACGAACCTAGACGATTTGGACTTGCAAAATTTCGAATTTTTACGGCTGAAACCCGTCAAACCTAGAAATTTTCGCAAAACAGCAGCTTCAGTCGCACGAGTGACCCATTCGCACGACTAGACTCATTCGCGTTCATTCGCACGACTGGACCTAGTCGCACCTTCATTCGGACGACTGAACCCTTTCATTCGCATAGCTCACACGAACCAGATTCATTCGCACGACTGAACCAATCGCCCTGTTCAGTCGCACGGTTGAACCAATCGCAGAGTTCATTCGCACGAGAGGACCATTCGCATTCTTCAGTCGCACCAGTTAAAGTTGATTTGATTAGACTCTAAGTTTAGTAACCATGGAAGATCAGATGTCAGCCTTTACTGCGGGGAAGGACTCAAGAATACAGAACCTGCTGTGCTTGAGAGTGAGGTGGGTATTCACAATAAACCACCAAAGCTCTTGACGTTAGATGAGTTTCCTCACTGGAAGCAACGTTTTGAGATCTACCTCAATGGGTAGATCCTAATCTGTGGGAAGCTATCGAAGTAGGGTATAGTACACCGGTGGGAGCAGATGGAGTGAAACTAACGTTGAGTGGGATGACTGATGCTCAGAAAGTTAAGTATAATGCTGAGAAAAGAGTTTATGCTATGATAACTCAGTCGATCCCCAAAGATATATTCCACCAGTACTCAGAGAACAAGCAGTCCAAGAAACTGTGGGATGAGCTAGAGAAAAGGTATGATGGGAATGCATCGTTAAAGGCAATCAAAGCAAAGGAGTTAAAGAAGGAATTCGATAACTTCTCATCAATTGGTAACGAGGGGTTAGATGAAGTCATAGACAGATTCTACCACTTGATGAGCGAGTTGCATACACATGGAGTGGAGACAACTATGGAAGAAAAAGTAAGCAACTTCGCTGATGGATTGCCTGACAAGTGGGCCTCATTCGTGTCTAATCTTAGACAGAATGGTATACTTATAAAGCTGGATATAAATGACTTTATTCTTAGACTGCGTGAAGAAGCACTAAGGATGAAGTATAGAGCACAGAAGTCATCATATACACAAAACCCAGCTTTATACAATGCCACGCCCCAATCTAAGACTTCTGGAGCACCTCTCCAGACAGCATTTGTGTCTAGCTCGTCAGGTCCTTCACATGCTTCTACTTCTGGATCAGACACGTCAGGGTCATCATGTACCCATTATATTGGATCAGAAGCAAGTGCTACAAAATTGAAGACCGAGAATCTCGGTAATGTGACCGTAGAAGTAGCAGAGAGCATATGGATCTTCTAGCTGCTGTAGTTCATTCATATGATGGACTTGTAGCTGGGAAGATTGGAAACTGTCATTTGGCAGATGAAGACTACGAGCAGGTAGATGAAATGGAGCTGGAAAGGATGGATATAATGTGGGCCTTAGCTAGCGCTGTCCGAAGGGCGAAGAAGTTTGTTAAGAAGACTGGACAGAACTTGATAGCTACTAAGGATACACACATTTGGTTTTGACAAGAGCAAGGTGACTTGCTTCAACTGTGGAGAGAAAGGGCACTTCAAGAGGGAATGTGTCAAACCAAAGAAGACGGGTAATGGGAACCCGTTCTCATCCTTTACTCACCAAGACAAGCAAGCCTCTAGTTCTACTTCATCAAACAAGGACCCAAAAGCCTTGACTGCTCATGATGATGAAGGACAGGACTGGAGTTTTAGATTTGTCAACCCAGAATCCAACATTGCAAGTGTTGAAGATCTTGATGATGATTCTGCGAGTGAGGGTGATATAGCAGTTGATATAGCAATGTCACACAGTGAAGAAACAACTGCAGCTGAAGTCAGTTACACACCAAAGGAGGAAACTTCCAAGTCAGATTCAGAAAAGTCAGAATCACCAGAACCAGAGACGTCTGATGCTGCGTTGATGGCTAACTCCTCTGAAACAACACAGGTAAGTACAACTGACCAATTGTTTAATAATCATGCTTGTTCTAACTGTGATAAATTTAGGAATAGCATTGATGAAAAATTTGCTAGGTTATTAGATCACAATGATAACTTAGTAAAGGACTTACAACTATGCACTGAGGCCAATAGAGTTCTAAAACAAAATGAGCATAGTTATAAAGAAAAGATAGACCTATTGACTAAGCAACTTAGGGAAACCGAAGTAGTTGCCTTTAATCAATCAAATGACATTAGGTACTATCTAAACTCCCTAGAGGACACTAAGAAACAAAAGGCAGTTCTAGAAGTAGAAGTTAATTCCTTAAAACAGAAACTGCATAGTTGGACTAGTTCTTCACACATAGTTCAACACTTAGTGAGAGAAAGAAATAATGGGGAGGGATTAGGATACAAAGTGGTTCCACCACCACCTGAGACCTTGATGAACACCAAGTCTAGACCAGTAAACAACAACCCAATCAAGGATCATGTGGTGACCACTCCTCTTGTTACTGATCCAGACACATCATGTTCATCTACTGAATCTGGACAGAAACAAAAGGAGGCCACTTCAAAGGCAAAGGGTAAATTGCCTTGTGTTAATCTGGAAAATGAATTTGAAAAGGTTAACTTAAAGTCAGGGTCAAACAGAGTCAAATCAGAACCCAAAAAGACTTCAAATGTTAATTTTTCACATGCTACAAGTCTAAAACCAGTTAACCAAAAGGTTGAACAAGTTAAACAAGTTAAATCAGTTAAATTTGTTAAACCAGAGAAAACATCAAACATACAAGAGTCAAAACCTAAGGTAATTGATGTTACTAAAGTGTCACGCATTTCTCCACAAAGAAAGTCAAACTATAAGGTTGATAGCAGATCGTGCTACAACTGTGGAGAATGTGGACATATTGCTTCCTATTGTCCTTTCTATCAGACACCTAGGAAGAAAATTGATCTTCAGGACTCTAGACCTAGGTCTTCTAAGAGGAGTTCTCTAACTCCACCTAGAAGATCTAGTGAACCTAAAGTTCAACCTGTAAGCCAGACGACTGTTTATCATAAACAGGCATTGCACAAATCTGGCTTATGGAAAGAGAAGACTACCTGTGTGACTGATACTGATGACAAGAAGGAATCTGAGTTACCCTCACCTTCTAAAGGTCAATGGGTAGAGTTTATGATGTGTGATGCCTCTGGGAAACCCAAGACAGTAAAGGCTTGGGTTCCTAACCTAAACTAATACATTTACTTGATATGTGCAGGGTGTTCGGTATAGCGCTGAGACTAACACGTGGATTATAGACAGCGGAGCATCCAGGCACATGACAGGTAATAGAGCCCTTTTATCAAATGTCAAACAAATAAAAGGAGGGCATGTTTCCTTTGCAGGAAACAAGGGAGGATACATCACAGCACAGGGAGAAGTGGGAAATCAGAAGGTGAAGTTTGATAAGGTGAACTACGTTCAACAACTTCAAAATAACTTGCTTTCTGTTTCCCAAATCTGCGATAAAGGATTTAAAGTCATCTTCGACAACAACAAGTGTTACGTGCTGAAGAAAGACTATATGATTCCAGAGGATCAAGTTCTGATGACTGCTTCAAGATATAAGGATCTATATGTCTTGGATCTGTCAACAGCTGCTCCAACGGATCAAGAAGTGCAGTGCTTTCTATCTAAAGCTACTGAGAAGGACTCAATCTCCTGGCATAGGAGAATGGGACACATTAGTCAAAGGAAGATGAATCACTTGATTCAGAAGGACTTAGTGAGAGGAGTAAATGTCAAGAACTTCCAACTTCCTGACTTTTGTGTAGCTTGCAAGAAAGGCAAACAGACAAAGAAGTCTCATAAGGAAAAGAAAGTTCATTCAATAGAACTTCCTCTTGAACTTCTTCACATGGATCTGTTTGGTCCAGTCAGTACAAGGAGCATTGCAGGCGATCTGTACTGTTTTGTGGTCACTGATGACTACTCAAGGTTCACTTGGGTAATGTTTCTGAAATCCAAATCAGAAACATTTGAGTCATTCAAGGAATTAGTCACCACTCTGGAATCTCTCTACAAGCTAAAGGTTAGACAAGTACGCTCAGACAACGGGACTGAATTCAAGAATCAATGGATGGAGGCATACTGCAAGGAAAAGGGGATTGTTCATCAATTCACTTCAGCATACACGCCTCAGATGAATGGAGTTGCTGAGAGGAAAAATAGAAGCTTGATAGAGACTGCACGGACTATGCTAGCGGACTCGAAACTGCCTATCCAATTCTGGAATGAGGCAGTAGCAAATGCATGTTATACACTTAATCGAGTCCTAATAGTCAAGCGCCACGGAAAGACATGTTATGAGCTACTCCAAAGACGCAAACCGAATTTGGAGTATCTTGAACCTTTTGGCGCGCCGTGTACACTTCTGAAGAAGACGCAAGAAGGAAAATTCAGCGAGAAGGCAGATGAAGGAATCTTTCTAGGATACAACATACCGAATAAGCGAGTTTACAATAACTCAACGGGTCTTGTAGAAGTGTGGTGTAATGTCGACGTTCAGAGATATACCACACCACCTACAGGAAAAGGACCGCCTACTTCTTCGATTATGATGGATTCTTCAAATCCTTCAACATACCTCTCTCTCCCTCGGATGATGAGCTAGCAACTAGGATGATGTATGATATTCTGAATACACCATCTAGCACACAGGGAGAATCATCTACTCAGTCAGGGGGAGTAGTCAACGACAGTGACTCCTCCTCTGAAGATGAAGCTGAAGAAGATGACCAGAACAGTCAGGAGGAACAGGTTCCAGTACCAGCAAGTCCACAAGCATCTACGAGTGATGCACCTTCGACTTCAGAACCTCAAACTCCAACTACCTCAGATGCAGAACCAAATGTTCATAATCTTGGCTCTGAGGTAGCTGTTCCTACTACTCCAGGATCACGACTAAATGTTTATCATCCCCTTGACAATGTCATTGGAGATGTCAGATCAGGAGTACAAACCCGAAATCAGTTGTACTCAGCTGATTACGCCTCGGTTATGGAGAAAGGTTACATTCATGATGGTGCCTATCGATGTTTTGTCTCGCAGGTTGAGCCAAAATATGTCAGTGAAGCACTCAATGATGAGGCGTGGGTGAGTGCCATGCAAGAAGAACTTCTACAATTTAAGAAGTTAGGTGTATGGACACTAGTTGATAAACCTAAAGGTGCAAAAGTCATTGGCACTAAATGGGTACTAAAATGCAAGAAGGATGACCAAGGGGTCATTATCAGGAACAAAGCTCGACTGGTGGTACAAGGTTTTCGCCAAGTCGAGGGAATTGACTACAATGAGGTGTTTGCACCCGTGGCAAGGATGGAAGCGATTCGTATCTTCCTTGCCTATGCATCGTACATGAAGATCAAAGTCTACCAATTAGATGTAAAGAGTGCATTCCTTCATGGGGAGATCAGAGAAACAGTCTATGTCAGTCAACCCGAGGGTTTTGAAGATCCCTATCATCGGGATAGAGTCTACAAGCTTGACAAAGCTTTGTATGGGCTTCATCAAGCTCCTCGAGCTTGGTATGAGAAACTCTCAACTCATCTTGTGAAACACGGCTTTCGCAGAGGAGTAATTGACTGTACACTGTTTATTAAGGAAAAGGATGGAGACCTACTGCTTGTACAGATATACGTTGATGACATAATCTTCGGGTCAAAGAACGAAGAGTTATGTAAAGAATTTGAAGCAGTAATGAAGAAAGAATTTGAGATGAGTGCCATGGGGGAGATGAAGTTCTTTCTAGGGTTACAGGTGGATCAAACACCTAATGGGATCTTTCTACATCAGACCAAGTATGTAGGAGACATTCTCAGTCGCTTTGACATGGAGAATGCTTCTGCTGCTGGGACTCCACTTGCTACTAATCATGATATAGCACCGGATGAAATGGAGATCTAGTAGATGCCACCATGTACCGAGGAATGATCGGATCTCTCATGTATCTCACTGCCTCAAGACCTGATATTATGTATGCTACATGTCTATGCTCAAGATATCAGGCTAAACCAAAGGTCAACCATCTGATTGGGGTCAAGAGGATCTTTCGTTATCTGAAGGGTACACCTACACTTGGACTGTGGTACCCTCATGATGATGACTTTGAGCTTACCGCGTATAGTGACTCGGATTACGGGGGCTGCAAGATGAACTACAAGTCTACATCAGCAGGGTGTCAATTCTTTGGGAGAAGATTAGTTACCTGGCAGTGTAAGAAGCAGACATCGGTTGCCTTGTCAACCTGTGAAGCCGAATATGTTGCTGCTGCAAGTTGCTGTTCTCAAATCATCTGGATTCAACAGCAAATGCGGGACTACGGTTTAAAATTCTCATCTACTCCTATTTTTGTTGATAACTCTGCTGCAATTGCAGTAACTAAAAATCCGGTCCAACATCCTAAGACCAAACACATCGGTATTAAATACCATTTCATAAGGGATTGTTTTGAAAAGAACTTAATTGATGTGGTTAAAATTAATACTGATTTTCAACGCGCTGACCTCTATACTAAAGCTTTTGATAAACCACGTTTTCAATATTTATTAGAGGTCAACGGTGTTAAAAAGAAAAGTGAGGTAATTCCTGATGATGAAAATGTGTAGTCCGATGTCGTGTACTTAAATTTTATTTTTATTTATTTTGATTTGTTTATTTGATTTTATTTTATTTAAACTCATGTTCTCTTGCTGTTTATTAAAATCCTAAAATAATTAAACCAGAAATGATTTTAGTATTTTAGGGGGAGAATATGTCAGCAAGATAACATTAAAAAAAAAAAAAAAAAAAAAAAAAAAAAAAAATTAAAAAAATGAGGGAGAAGGAGTAGCAAGCTGAAATAAGGTAGATTGTATCTGTGATACCGATTCAATACCTTTGGAAAATGATAGTACACAGGAACAAATCAAGAGGGACTTTAAAATTTAAGTGTTAGTAATGTGCAAAAGTTCAAAGTAATAAATCTGTGTAGTCTAAGCAATACTAAAAGGAAAGATGATAGAAAACTGGCAACTCCTAAGGTGACACAAAGAAAGTAGACTTAGAGGCTGCTAGACCATATATGATATGTTGGTAGATTCAACACAATAGACAACTAGACCTGATTGGTGATTTCAAGATAAAACTAAAGTGTTCAACTGACTGTGGGCGTCCATCTTATCACTGGTTAACACAATCAACAATATTCCAATAAGGGGTAATGAGCAATTAAACGCCACAAATGTGTGCGGATGACCATAACTAGAGCAAAGCAAAAAAAAAAAAAAATGAAAGACAAATGCAATAAAGCTAATGACTTATGTTGTTGGTGCATTTTGTGCAAAATAAAATAAGCTGCTCTAACAAGGAGATAGGTTATGTGCCTCTCTGCTGTGCGATGGCACTGACCTGAGGATAAGCATAACCTAGATATTCTAGAATTCATTGTTGTTTGCCGCCTCTCTGCTGTGCGATGGCACTGACCTGAGGACAGGCTTCTCTTTGAAAGCTCTAAGAATAGTCTCTTCTTGTAATAATACCCGTAGACCGCTCAAAAGCTCCTGAGGGATGTTGATTACCATATAAGTGTGGGATCCACAAGTGTTAGTTGAAATAATTACACCTAAATAAGTCACCAGTCTGTGTCAAAAGTCTGTGTATGGATTTAAGTGGACAAACATACTGACAATCATTGTGGCTACTTTCTCAAAGGTCCAAATCAATGTGAAAACCTAAGAGTTTCAGTATGATTTCCTTATGTTGCTAACGACTCTGGATGAACACCGAGAACTTGAGCATCAAAAGGTTTTATAACAAGTCTCAAATGATTTGAATTACCTGTATGATTCCAAAAATTGAATTGGTCCAGATGTGATCAACCTAAGTTGAAGCTATCTACTCCCGATTCAAATCCCGTAGATATCAATCTCTGGATTTATCTCTCACAAAAAGCCAAAAATATGTCTGATTATGTAATTAGTTTAACTTCTTAAATTAGTTCGTTTGTTTTTAAGTTTTAACTTGAGTCAGTGTCGGACTACATCAGGAAAATCAGAAGGAATAAACTCACTAAAACGGGTCATGTCTGAGATGACCATATGTTCTTTGAAAAATTATATCAGTCACGTCTGCGGTGACAAAGTATTTTTAAAAGGGTCACGTCTGAGGTGACCAAAGTGGTTAAAAGGATCACGTCTGAGGTGATCAATGTGTTTTCTAGATTAAAACGATCATGTCTGAGATGATCAACAGTTCATAACGTTAATTAAACTAATATAAAAGAGTTAAAGGTAAATTGGGAAAATAGCAGAAAAATTAACTAAGTATGACCCATTCGCACGAATGGACCATACGTATGGTCTAACCATACGAATGAAGTCCATTCGCACGAATGGAACATACGATTAGTCCAATCGGATGCTTAAATGCGAACGAGTGAGTCAGTCGCACGACTGAACTTCAGTCGGACGACTGAAGAAGGGCGACTGACCCAATCGCACGACTGAGTCCCACTCGCACGACTGAAAGGTGCGAATGAACTCAGTCGCACGATTGGAACTTGAGTGGATATAAATAGAGGGGAGTCGGTCGCAGAGACTCTTCATTCGCAAAAATCGCCCTAAATCGCATATAGTACCGTTACTCTGCCCAAATTTTCTCTATTTGATTTTTCTAGCTGATTCTGTGATTCTAACGTTCGCTCATCATATTACAGGTATATTGAAGTCTTAGTCCATCGAAATCAGATAGAAATGTAACCCTAATTGATGAATACGACTGTAACAGGCGAACCGCGAACTTCAAACCCTAATAACCTATTAAAACTATGTAATATGTTAAAATTGGTTAAAATAGGTTATTAGGGAAGTATAGGCGACACTAAAGAACCGGTTAATTGAATGTTAAAACTTGTTCTGCGTGGATTAGATCTTGGGACGACTGAAACGAATGAGACAGACGACTGGTCGTCCGGATGAACTTCAGTCGCACGACTGAAGGGTGCGAATCACTCAATCGCACGACTGAACCATGCGAATGAGACTCAGTCGCACGACTAGTGTAACCGCACAAGAGTTCATGCGCATGAGTCCAGTCGCACACTCAGTCGTGCGTATGAGGTCAATCGCACGTCTGAACCTCAATCGCATGATTCAGTCGCACGACTGGCTTCAGTCGTACATCCCCAATCGCATGACAGAAAATGTTTATTTAAAGTTTAAGTGTTGCTTTATCCTCTTAGCCAATGAAACTAACGTTTATGTTATTATGTGTTTCAGATGGCGGGTAATTGGAATATGAGCACTAAGCACAACATTTGTGCTCACCTGGACTTGACTTCCAGGAATGCAGCCGACTTTGCTGGCATTATTACTTTCCTTCAGAGATCGAGGATCGCGTATGCTATATCTACTCCCTGCACACCTTACAGATCAGTGCAGCAGGCCTTTTGGGCTGGGGCATCAGTCGACCGATCCACCGAGCCACACTGCATCAGGAGCTCGATCTTCGGTGAGGCTATCACCATTTCTGAGGAGGATCTGAGGATAGTACTTCAGTTTGGGGACGATGCTGAGTGTCCCACACGTTTACACCCCCTTACTGTCCGTGGATGCTTCATGAGAGCCAAGTACTCTGGGGACATCAACGCCAGGGTACTCAACAAGAGTAACCTCTGTCCCCAGTTCAAGTACTTGGCCCACGTGCTGCTAAAGTGTATAGCATCACGGAAGGGTGGTTTTGATGAGCTCTCGGACCAGATCCAGAACGCTTACGCAGCGTTGGTGCTGAACCATCCGTTCAGCTTCTCCAGGATGATATTCAGCTACTTAGTGGAGAACCTCGAGGGTAAGGGGAAGGAAGGCTTCTGTATGTACCCTAGATTCTTACAGATGATCATTGATCAGAAGCTTCCTTCCCTACCGAAGGAGAAGGAGGATGCTGTTATCCTCGAGGTCATGGATGACACGACACTTGGACGGATGAAGGTCTACAGGGGAAAGCAGGTGAAGCCCCCTGTCAGGAGGCTGTTTGGGCATCTGGCCCGGGTTGATTATGTGGCGCCAGCGAAGAGGAAGTGGCGCCACGAGGACAGTGACTCAGACGTGGAGCACATTGCTATACCAGAGTCAGACTCTGATGATGATGATAGTGGCGATGCCGGGGATGACATGCCTGCCCCATCTAGAGGCACAGATACAGAGATTATTCCCCCGGGATCAGCCACTGCCGGAGAGGTCGCAGAGATGGCCGGCTTCCATCAGGAGTTTGTCGCTGGTGACATGGAGGAGGAGGAGTCCGACGAGGAGCCCCTCACCAGGACTGTGGGAAGCAAAGTCGTTCCCACAGACCACGGGCTAAAGGTGGTCGGTGAGCACCCAAGGGACTCCTCGGCGAGAGATACTGACCCCAACTATGTTCCGGGGTCAGGTAGCAGAGCTGCAGGGGGAGCATCCACTTCCTCCGGGACCAGGAGGAAGCGGATGGCTCAACCACATGGGTTGAAGAGGAAGAAGCGTCGGTTGACCTTCGTGACTACCACTTCTACCACCACAGCCACCACCACCACCACTACTGAGATTCCACCCATCACCACAGCCACCACAGCCACTACTCCTACTACCACATCCACCACTTTACCCACCACCACTATATCTATCCCATCCATCACCAGACCATTCACCCCCACTTCACCACCATCAGCCCACCGACCCATATTCACCACAGCCACTGCCACCACCACCACATATCAGGCTGGACCATCAGCCCAGCCCTCACAGGTACATGGATTCACTCTACCTCACATTGGGGTAGAGGAGCAGCTCTCAGCGCTTAACCGAATGGTTATGCGTCTGCTGGCTGCTGACGAGGAGAAGGCGGCCCAGATCCGCAGACTGACCGACTTGGCTGCTGCCCAATCTCAGCAATTGGCAGAGCAAGCTCGGGTCATTGACCAGCAGAGAGTTGAGGTGGCCCAACTCCAAGACACTCAGGCTCAGTCCGCCAAACGCATTGAGGAGTTGGAGTCGACCAACAGGACGATCATGCTGAGGCTGAAGGGGTCGAAGGATGAGCCCCTGAAGCTAAAGGAGGGAGACGGAGACGACGGAGATGATGATGATGAAGATGAGGATGATGATGAGGGAGATGATGATGATGAGGAGACAGAAGAGGAGAGGACAGAAGGACATGACGATGATGACGAGGCAGAAGGAGGGGATACGGCTGCATCGGCCTCTGCCTCAGGTCAGGAGCGCAGATCCAAACGTCGACAAGACCAGTCATCCACTACTTCTGCTCCTCCGAGCGACACACCACAGATTCAGGATCAAAGTACTGATTAGATGTTTTATTTGTTTATTTACTTTGTACTTGAATCATGTAATGAAAAACAAATGTATTAAATGTTTATATATATTAAGTTAAGTTAATGTATGTCTGTTTGATTAATTACTAATGATTTATGTGTTGAATGTTTATATCAAACAGATCCAAACTTTCAGAGGGATGAGTTTGACTTTACTCCCCTTCAAATGGTCAAGACTCAGTTAACTATGATTCTTGACCTACAAGGGATAGTAAGACGGTCTGTGAGTTATACCCCTGAAGAAGGGGAGATAATTCACGACCTGTCCGATGAGCAAATAGCTGAAATGTTCAAACTCAATCCCGATGAAATTGTGAAGGATGCTCCAACAGTGGACTCAACCAGTGATGAGGAACTGAACGACATTGATGAGGTTGAGATAGAAGACATCACTGCAGAAGAGTATCCTCAGTACGCTGACGCCGAGGGAAATGTGGTCCCCAATTTGGGTGAATCCCTAGTCAGTGATACTTTCGAGGTACTCAACAAGATGGAGCAAGAAGCAGAAAAGACTGCAGAAACAGCCCAAGCCTCCAATGCAGATGTTGATATTCGTAAGGCTGAATGGGCTGCCTGTTTTGAGGAAGTTAGAGCCCAGCGGGCTGCACCAAAGAGAGATGCCTACACAAAGCTCTACAAAGTCAAGAAACACCATAAGGTGTCGGGCAGGATTATCTCTTGGGCATATTTTGAAGACCTTAACGCGTATGCTGTTAAGAGGGAGCAGGGCATAGAGTACTTCAGGTTTCCACATGATCTGAAGACTCTACCTGGTTTTGAGCTCAACCAGCTGGCTAAACTTAAGCTGCTGTATGCTGACCCGAGGAAGATGTCAGGCTGGTTTGAGGCTGCCCTGAGGAAAGAGTACCACACCAGGTGGGTCAACTTCAAACCTCAACAACCTACGAGGTATATCAGACGGTCTGAAGTTGATCCCAGGACTGGAAAGCCAAAGATAGTGCTGAAGTGGAGTCCTCCGCGCACGATGTCAAGAATCCCTCTAAGGGAAATGCCACAGGACTTCACTCCCCACTTCAAATGGTGGTACTACGATTGGAGAACAGCTGAAGCGGTCATAGTCCTAAACAGAGAGGGCCAAATGGATACTATCAGGGTATTCGACCCAATGTGGCTAACCAACTTATCTGCTAATGATGTATATACATTATATAAGTGGCCACTGTTCTATGACACGCAAGATATTGTACAAGCCCTCCAATTCCAAAACGTCATAAGACTCTGCTTTGCTTTTGAGATACACGCAGGAGTCACTAAAGAGGAGAAGTACAAGAGATATAAGGAGGTTATGCAGAAGACACGAGAATAGATAGATCTAGGTCCAAGGGGGAGTTTGTTGATACATGTATGTCCCTAGATCATGATTTGTAATGTAATGAACTTGTCTGTCTGTTTTTGATGTAATTGTAATTGATTAATGAAATGATATGAATTGGTTGTTACTTGTGATGTTTAATATTTCATTAATGAGTTGTGATTGAATTGATTGGGTTTATGAATGTTTGAATGAGCGCACATTAAGTTATATTAATAAGAACATTCAAACTTAACTTAATGAAGTTCTCATGCGGATGGCCCATGCGAATGGACCACACGCATGAATAACTTCATACGATTGACTCAATCGCACGACTGAACCAGGAGACTGGATCAGTCGTATGATTGACCTATAAGATTGACTCAATCGCACGACTGAACACTCAGTCGTGCGGATGAATCAACCGCATGGTTCAATCGCACGACTGAACCTTACTTATGGCTCAGTCGCACGATTGACCAATACTAACCTATAAATAGACCCAATTCGTGGGAAAACGTAAGCATTCATCCCATTACGACTCCAGACGTACCCTAACCGTCCAGAAGCCTCCCAAATCGTTCTCCAAGTTCATAGAACACATCAGATCGGTTCCTAATCGATTTCTGACGTTGAAATCAATTCTTGATTGATTCATCGTGTGTTCTCACTGATTGGATCGCCAATCAAATAGGATTCCGCACTATTTGAGTTGGTTTAACACGCAATCACTCGGTATTTCGTTCAAATACCAGGTCCTAACAAAACACCTTATCGACTAGCGCCATCTGAGATGCAAGAGTTGTCTAGTCAATTACAGGAACTACTGGAGAAGGGTTTTATTCGACCGAGTCATTCACCGTGGGGAGCACCAGTACTATTTGTCAAAAAGAAGGACGGATCGTTCCGCATGTGCATCGATTACCGTGAACTGAACAAGTTGACGGTGAAGAACCGATATCCTCTCCCCAGGATAGACGACTTATTTGATCAGCTGCAAGGAGCTTCGTATTTTTCCAAGATTGATCTTCGTTCTGGTTATCATCAGCTAAGGGTTTTTGAGGACGACATACCGAAGACTGCGTTCAGAACTCGTTATGGGCATTATGAGTTCTTGGTCATGCCGTTCGGATTGACTAACGCACCAGCTGTGTTCATGGATCTAATGAATCGGGTGTGCAAACCTTATTTGGATAAGTTCGTGATCGTGTTCATAGACGATATACTTATCTATTCCCGATCAAAGGAGGATCATGTAGAACATCTTCGGGCAATTCTGGAGCTGCTACGCGAAGAGAAACTTTTCGCCAAGTTCTCAAAGTGTGAGTTTTGGCTGCGGGAAGTAAAGTTTTTGGGTCATGTGGTTAATGAGGACGGGATTCACGTAGATCCCGGCAAAATCGAAGCGGTGAAGAAGTGGGATACGCCCCAGACGCCATCAGAGATACGGCAATTCTTAGGATTGGCCGGTTATTATCGTCGCTTCATCGCGAATTTCTCAAAGATCGCGCAGCCGTTGACCCTGCTTACTCAAAAAGACAAGAAGTTTGACTGGGGATTTGCACAAGAACAAGCGTTCCAAACGTTGAAAGAGAAGTTGTGCAACGCGCCAATACTGTCTCTCCCAGACGGAACAGACGATTTTGTGGTTTACTGCGATGCATCACATCAAGGATTGGGATGTGTATTGATGCAGAAAGATAAAGTGATTGCCTACGCTTCGCGACAACTTAAAGTGCACGAAAAGAACTACACCACTCATGATCTTGAGTTGGGCGCCGTAGTATTTGCACTCAAAATTTGGAGGCATTACTTGTATGGCACCAAATGCATCATCTTCACTGATCATAAAAGCCTTCAACATATTCTGGATCAGAAGGAACTCAACATGCGCCAACGACGTTGGGTAGAGCTTCTTAGCGACTACGATTGTGAAATCCGGTATCATCCGGGGAAAGCTAACGTGGTGGCTGATGCCTTAAGCCGTAAAGAACGCGTAAAACCACTACGTGCACGAGCGTTGGGTTTGACCATCCAAACCAACTTGAAAGCTCAGATTCAAATTGCACAGAGTGAGGCATTGAAAGAAGAAAACCTTGCAGGAGAAGAGTTCCGGGGGTTAGACAAACAGATGATACGCAAGGATGACAGTATTCAGTACTTCATGGATCGCATATGGGTACCCAAATGGGGAGGTGTTCGAACCTTAGTCATGGATGAAGCCCACAAGACGCGATATTCTATTCATCCTGGTGCAGACAAGATGTATCATGATCTTAAGGATCTGTACTGGTGGCCAGGCATGAAGAAAGACATTGCCTTATACGTCAGTCGATGTTTGACGTGTTCGAAAGTCAAAGCTGAACATCAAAAGCCATCGGGATTATTACAGCAACCTGAAATTCCCGAGTGGAAATGGGAGAACATAGCTATGGATTTCATCACCAAACTCCCTAGAACAAACAGCGGTCATGACTCGATATGGGTCATTATTGATCGAATGACGAAGTCAGCACATTTCTTGCCTATCCGAGAAGATTACAAGATGGATAAGTTGGCGAGATTGTACATCAAAGAGGTCGTGACACGGCACGGGGTGCCAGTGTCAATCATATCCGACCGTGATAGCAGATTCACTTCACGTTTTTGGCAGACACTACAGAAGGCAATGGGTACTCGGTTAGACATGAGTACAGCCTATCACCCTCAAACAGATGGCCAAAGTGAACGCACTATACAGACGCTAGAAGACATGTTGAGAGCGTGTGTAATCGATTTTGGTGGTAGTTGGGATGCTCATCTGCCGTTGATTGAGTTCTCCTACAACAACAGCTATCATACAAGCATTGGATGCGCACCATTTGAAGCGTTGTATGGAAGGAAATGCAGATCTCCCGTTTGTTGGGCCGAAATTGGTGAAAGTCAGCTGACAGGCCCAGAGATCATCCAAGAGACAACAGACAAGATTTTCCAAATCAAAGATCGACTTAAAGCCGCACGAGATCGCCAAAAGAGCTATGCCGACAATCGTCGGAAGCCTCTAGAATTCAATGTTGGGGATCGTGTGTTACTCAAAGTTTCCCCTTGGAAAGGAGTCGTTCGATTCGGAAAAAAAGGGAAGTTAGCCCCAAGATACGTTGGACCTTTTGAGATCACTGAAAGGATCGGTCCAGTGGCTTACCGGTTAAGGTTGCCACAAGAGCTTAGCGGTGTACATGATACTTTTCACGTGTCCAACCTCAAGAAATGTTTGGCCGATGAATCCCTTCACGTGCCAATCGAGGAAATCAAGATTGATGACAAGCTTCACTTTGTTGAAGAACCCATTGAGATCATGGATCGAAAGGTCAAGCAACTGAAGCGCAGTAGAATACCTATTGTTCGCGTAAGGTGGAATTCAAAACGAGGGCCAGAGTTTACATGGGAACGTGAAGATCAGATGAAACTCAAATATCCACATCTTTTCGAGGATGACACTCTTGGACCTAACTCCAGCTGAATTTCGGGACGAAATTCTCTCAACTGGGGGATACTGTGACATCCGTCACTTTAAGGTCCGTCAAATGACGTGTTTGTCCGTCATCTATTTTATGTTTGGTCATTCCTCATCATTATTTGACTCTTTATGTGGATATCATGTGTGCAATATTATCGTTGTGTGTGCATTCGTTAAAACCGTGTGTGAACCTTAAAAAGACCTTTAAAACTTTCATTTTTGAAAACGCTAAATATATCATTTTATAAATATAATAAATGTTTTAATATAACCATTTCTTCAGTCATAATAACATTAAATATACTTTTACAATTAATATAAAACACCTAACGAAGTCGTTTTTCAACCGAACAAAATTTGGGAAAACTCGGGGGTTAAGTGCAGGGACTAAACTTGTAATTTTGGAAACTTGGGCTGGGTATAAATACCCCATTTCCAGCCCTAAACCCCCATTTCTATCATCTTCTTCATCTTCATCTCCTCTTCACACACTAAAACTCCATTTTAGCACCAAATCCGACCCGAGAGGTCTCGTTTTCTTCGTCTTGACATCGTCTACAGCATAGACTACCCCTCCTTAGCAGGTAGTTGTCTTTGGTTGTCCATTTTAGAGCCTTTTCACGGCTGTCCAAACTAGGGTTTCGGGTGTTCGGGTTCAACCCGAACACACAAGGTCGTATGGGTGCGTGTGAGGTCTCTTTGCTTGTGTTTATGCTTGTGTATGTTTGTTGAGTGTTTCTGGAGGTCTATGTGGTGTAAAACCCGTGTTTAGAGTAGCTCGGGGGCTGCTCACCCCGACCACAGTCGCGATTCTGCAGATTGGGCGACTGGGTCATCCATGCGATTGAGCCGTGCGACTGAGTGGGTCGTGCGACTGGATCATGCGTCTGAGTCAATCGCGCGACTGAGTTGTGCGACTGGGCAAGTTGTGCGACTGAGTTGTGCGACTGAGTGTCTGTGTGCGATTGAGTCATGCGTGCGAATGAGTGTATGCGAATGAGTCATGCGATTGAGTGTTTGTGTGCGATTGAGTCAGGTGACCGACTGAATGTGTGCGAATGAATGTGATTCGCACGACTGGGGTCCAATCGCACGAATGAAGGTTCAGTCGTACGAAAGTAGCTAATTCGCACGACTGAAGGTTGATTCGTGCGCATGGAAGTTGAGTCGTGCGATTGGGTGATGTGTGGTACGACTGAAGGCCAATCATACGAATGAAGGCTCAATCGTACGAATGAAGCTGATTCGCACGATTGAGGGTTGATTCGCACGAATGGAGGTTGAGTCGTGCGTCTGGCCTTGTTATGCGACTGAAATTGTTGTGTTTGAACCCTTGTGCGTGGCGTGAGTATGTCGTGTGGTGTCGAGGTAACACTAACACAATAATGCCATTGTTTGGCCACAAATATTAAAGTCAACGCGAGAAAGGGCACAGAAACTATTTTGAGCAAATTAAACTAACGCTTTTACAACGACCAAATCGACTTATAACTATTGACACCTATTCAATATTCTTTCGATTAACAACGATACTTTTACCTAAATATCATCATTAGTGGCAACAATGTCTTGTACTTGGATCTACGTAAGGTCTGGTACGTGCGTCAGTCTGTGTGTGTTGCACGCGACCCATCCGATACGACCCGAACCGACCCAACATTATTGCGCGCTTATACATATATCATATCATTAATGCTATACAATAACTGTCAATAGGTGTTTGACTGTTTATTTGCATTCAACATTTGGGATTACATCGCTCATACATACTTACCACTTAACAAGTGAGTTTCGTGGCCCCTTTTCACATTTATACAATATTTCAATCATTTACAAATTGGGGGAAAAGTATGCTTACACAATTTTTATGCTGTACACTTACATACATTTTACATACAAGGAATCAACGTGATACTGTGTTGCAAGTACTATTTGATACATGCTTGGGTCTGCTGTGTGGTTCTATCTTTGCAACTATTTAATTCCAGTGTGGGAACCGACGGTTAGGTATTGGTAGTACTACTGGGTTGACACCCCCACCCTCGTTCGATGGTATACTAGTTGGTACCATCAGTGGCCAGGAACGGGCCCTTGGGTGAATATATGCCGACAATTTCTTTGTGTACGTCGCTAGGTTTGGTTGCAAAGCTCATGTCATGTGATATTTACTTGTGCAATAACTGTATTCACGGTATTCCGACACGCTATCTATACAGCATCGCTTACATTTTTATTACATAAACCTGCGAACTCACCAACAATTTTGTTGACCGTTTTAAGCATATCTTTTCAGGTGATCATGCAAGTCCAGGAATCTAGGTGTGCTGCCTTAGTGGAGACCCTAGGATGCATTTTTGGGACTTAGCTCATGTTTTGCTAAACAATATTTTAAACAAACAATATTATCGCATGTAAACAATTATCAACATTTGAAACTTGTTCCCGGGTTGTGGGAATTAACATTTACATTTTCTTCATATGTGAATATGTGTTATCATTATCATGTTGCTTATGGCTATGTGTTGTGGACATTGACTAAACACGACACAAGTCCCCTTGTCGTCGGGTGTCGTCATGACACGCATGTCATCACTTATTTATATTGCTCTCTATCGATTACCATGTGTTATGACGATCCCGGTCTCGTTACATCCCCGTGTTTCCGCTTTTAGCGGGGGTGTGACAAAAAGGCATATCTGCCTTTTGACCTTGTGACTATGACATGCCATAGCTCACATCCTTTTACAATACAAAAAGGATAAAGTACATAAAGTGGAAAGTTGAATACTCAAGACCTCAATGTACAGTTACCAAAAGCAAGGCCCTTTTCACCAACTCATGTAAGTTGGTGACTTTACAGAGATGCAGCGGAAAAGGTGCTTTATGGAACAGTACATCAGATAAAGCATGTGTACTAAAAGTCTTCGGAAGAAATCTGTCTTCATAGGATGAGGCTTCGGAAGACTTTGTCTCTGAAGCTTCGGAAGACTTCATGTTTGGCTTCGGAAGATATTGGTCTTGGCTTCGGAAGATTTTACACTTAGAATATTTTCTAATGCTTTGTGTAAAACTTCCGAAGCATTCTTCACTTCAGTACTTAGTGCATGTTGTTGAGACACTTAAGCTGTTTTGGGTTGCATCAGACTTCAGGAATCCTTACAAACTCCCCCTAGGCTGATGCTACCAAAACACTTAGAAGATCTTCAAATGTTGGTAGTCTTCAGTACAATCAGGACCATTCCTTTCTTCATGAGATGGTCAGGATCATCAAGACTTTCATAGTATCTTCTCATCTCAAAGAGATCATGCAGAGGTAGGTTGATTATGTCTTGCCATGAGTAGACATTCTCAACACCTTGATCTCTGATAACAGTCCATCTCTCTGGATTGGTAGAGTATGTCCAGGATAAGATGGGTGTCTCACTAGTTAGAGGAGCCACTTGAATAGGAGTTGATTGGGCTGCCTCATCATGCACTTCCTCAGGTTGATCTGATTCAGCCTGAGGTGCAGAGGTAGATGACTTTGGCTTCTTCTTCTTTGTCTTTGGTTTAGAAGCCATCCTCTTCTTCCTCTTGGTTGTCTTTAACTGAGAAGACTGGTCTGCAGCACCATGTTGATCATCAGTGTCTTTCTCAGTTGGGTGTTCCTCCCTCACAGGTTCAGAAGGAGAGGGAGTTTGACCCTGCCTAGGATCAGAAGATGAAGCTTGCTGGGGCTCAGCTGGAGGTGCTGTTTGAGGTGTCTCTGGTTGTTCAAACTTGACCTCCACTTCAGGTGGGACTTGACTTGGAAGAGAGTGCAAGTCAATAAGTTCTCCACTTTTAATCTTCTGCTTGATCACCCTAATATGCTCATCCATAGTGGATAGAGACATGGGGCCAAGTCTCCTTCCGGAGAATCCATACAGCTTCAAGAAGCTCACCATTCTTTGTCTGTCAGCAGACTTCTTTGCATTCTTTTGAATGGTGGCCCTTGACTTTGCAGCTTCTTCCCTTAGTTTCCTTTTGGTTGTCTTTCTTTCCTTGACTAGCTCAAGTTCAAGTTGCTTTAGATACTCGAACTCAATGAAGTCATAGGACAAAGGGAGAAGTGCATCTGCCTGATAGAAGCCTGTGGCACTCAGGTAGTTGATCATTTGATCCTATCTTCCTCTTTATCTACCTGAGGTTCTTGTGGAGCCACATCTTCCTGTGCAGGACTTTCTTGAACTGGTGAGAGAGTAGGAGCATGCTTGTAGAGTCTTTTCTGTCTCTTCTCCTCTTTGAGTTGGAGAAGTATCATTGCATCCTCTTTCTCCTTCAACTCTCTTGACACTTCTCTGTCAGCCAGTTCATTTAGTTCTTCTAAGGGGAGGGAGATGATCTCATCAATGTCATAGTTCCTGGTCTGTAAGTAGGTAATCCTGACTGCCCTTAACTCATCATCCTGAGTATTTGGTCTGGGGGCAGCCCTGATTGCAGCTTGCATGAAGCTAGATGACCCAGTGGAACTTTCTCCCCTTAGTCTCCTTTTCCTCTCTCTCTCTTCCTCCTCAATTTCCTCAGGAGTCATTATCCTTTTCCCTTTGTCACCAACAGACCTTTGTGACTCAGGGTGGATTGAAGCTTGGCCTTCATTGCTTGGAGTAGCTTCCATGCTCTGGCCAGAGAGAGGCTGAGAAACACCTTCACCAGCAGGTGTCTCAGATGGAGTTTGGACCTCAGCAGCAGTTGTTGATGATGAGACAGGGGTCTCAGGTTCTGTCACTGGGCCTTCAGTCAAGGTTTCCCCTATGAAACTAATCTTAGGGTCCACCTCAACATCCAGTTGACCGATGACATTGCCTGATTCCCTAAGTCTCCTTCTTAGAGAGAACTCTGCCATGATCCTGTCTTGGATTCTTTGAGCCAGCCTGTCAGCTTGTCTTGAATTGCTTGGATTGACAAGTGGCAGGTTGACTAAATCCAGTCTTTCATAAAAGCTCAGGCTTTGGAATTGAAAAACTTCTTGTTGGCCTTGAACTCTTTGAAGTATGAGGGCTCTTCTGTCATCATCATACCTCCACCTTATGATTTGATTGCTAGTTCCCAGTGGTGGAGATGAGACAGCCCTTGGTATGCCTTCCTCAAAGAGACTCCTGATGAGAGAGTCTATAGAGTCCACATTAATGTGAACTTGAGGAAGTTGCTGAGAATGCACAACAGCAAGTGAGGATGGTGAGTCCTCTATGTCCATTCTCTCTGAAGAACTCCCAGGTTCTGTGGTTGTAACAACTTTCTCCCCCTTTTTGGTAGCATCACCCACTTGCATAGGTGAGCTGGAGGATAAGTCAATCACTTCCACAGGTTCTTGTGTTCCTGGTTGAGCTCTCCTTAAAGGTCTCCCAGCTAGTTTTTCCTGCAGATATGAAATCTGGAGTTGCTGATCATTGACCCTGTTTTGTAAGGTAGTCACCTGAGATTCCAAGTGACTAACCTTAGAGACTAAATAGGTGCATGTTTTTGACAGTTTTTGCACCTTTAGTCTCAAATTCCCCTCATCTTCATCAGAAGATTCATTGGGGGATGAGATGATTGGACCAAAGTCCTCTCTCTCACCACCAGCTTGAGTTTCTTGGCTGCTGGTTTTCCTCTGCTCACTGGCAGCCTCAGTTGAGATGCCAATGGGCTGAGTTGCCATGGTTGAGGTCTTAATGATGTAATCACTTTCAAAAGTGAGAGCCTCTTCCATATGGACATCCTGAACAGGTTCAGAAGTGTCCACCTCAGTAACAGGTGACTGATGGGGGATAGACTGAGGAGAGTCAGAGGTACTCATCTCTCTTTGAGTAGGGGAGGAGAAGAGAGACTCATGGTACTCACTGAATCCTAAGTCTTCATCAGTGTAAAAGGATAGGTTGGGAATTGGTTGGTTGAGATCCAAAGGCTGGGGATGGTAGCTGTCCCCTGAAGGTTGTCCACTTGAGTGTTGAGACTCAGAGTGAAGGCTTAAGGTTGTTGGGCTATTGAGCTCATCAGGGTGAGCTTGAGGAACCTCAGCCCTGATAGGTGAAACAATGGGAGTGGTTTGCTCCTCAGGAGAAGTGGGAGCTCTAGTGTCCACTTCTTCCTGTAAGGTTGAGTATTTGGGGGCCTGCACAGACTCAATAGTCTGAGCAGGGGTTCGTTTGGATTTTCTTTGGTAGGTGAGGGTGATTTCTGGTCTTTTTAATGGTAGGGACAAAAGAGGTGTGGGTTCAACACTAGCTTGTGTTGCTAGGTTGTCACCTTGAGCAATGAGCTCTAACATTTTTGGGACTAGGGCTGTTTCTACCCCAGAGAAGCCTACAGTTGGCTTCTTCATTATTTTAAAGATGCCGGGCTTCATCTGTCCCAATTTAAGAATATTACCTGTTTCCCTCAACTGTGAGCCCAGTTCACAGTTGAGAATGTGTTGAACATATCTAGGAAACATGTAATACTCTAAGGAGTCTAAGTTTGCAAGTAAATTAGTATATACAAATTGTGAATACCTGAACTTGACCCCTTGAACCATTCCATGAACTATGAAGGAGAGATCCTCAGGAATCTGGTCCCATCCACCATGCTTGTTTGACAAGCTGTGGATAACCACATGGAGCAGGAATTTCCATTGGGATGAGACCTTCCCTTTCCTAAAGGTCTTTACAGAGAAATCTCCTCATAGCCCATCTGCTCAAAAGAATGATTACAGCTTCTTTTGGGAAGGACACCTCACCTTCTTCATCATCCAGCTGTAGATGTTGGTTAATGATGGCCGGAGTGATGAAGACTGTCCTCCCTTGCACTGTGGCAGACAGTGCCTTCTCCCCATCCATAATGACCTCTTGGCAGGTCTTCCAGAATTCAAGCAACTGATCCTCATATAGAGGAGGATCAATGGTCAGGGAGGTGAAGTAGTTTGACAGAGTCAAGAATTGGCAAATCTCTGAGAAACTTGCATCTTTCTCAGAGCTTAACAGAGCAACTTGATTATGTTGCCTGTGTAGTTGCATGGAGAAATCAGGGTTGTTTCTGCGGTTAAGGTTGGCCATTTCAGAAGCTTAAGGGTGAAGAAAGGTAGAAAGCAAAGGCGGTTTAGAGAATTAGGTTAGAGAAACAGTAGAATTGAGGAAGATAGTGGGAAAGAGGGGAACCGTTGGGTATTTATATGAAAAGGGATTTGAACCAAAGTTAATGAAAGAGGATAAACTTTGAAATCCGAAAGTCGGTCCCACCTCTGAAAAGGTAGTTTACTTTTGCTCAAAAAGTTTTTCTTGGAATTCGAAAAGCTTCCGAAGTTTATTTGTCTTCGGAAGTTTTGATTTAAAAGCTTCCGAAGCTAAAATGGCTTCGGAAGATTTTCCTGAGAGTCTTGATAATTTATGCTTCGGAAGAGAAATAAACCCTTGAATGCTTTGTATGAAATAAACAAAGCTTCCGAAGGTTAATTTTGCTTCGGAAGGAAAAGGTTCTTGAAAATAATAGTGTCTGAGATAAGAATTTTAAGCTTCGGAAGATGAACTTTACTTCTTCCGAAGGTAAAATCTCTTAGACAGTTATTTATTTTAAAGACATGTTTTTTCTTCCGAAGATAAATTTTATCTTCCGAAGTATCAGAAATTTTCAAGAATCTAAGAAAGTCTTCAAAAAGAATTTTACATCCAAAGAAAACATGAGCTTATGAAAGTGATGAACTAGACAACTTAGGACACACATATTTTAAGAAGAAATAATTAGAATTAGTTTTAATAAAAAGTCTACTCAAAGTTAATCATCCCAATAGCTGATATCAGATACTTAAATCTCTGTTCATCAAAAGCTTGGTGAACAGATCAGCATATTGTTCATCTGTATGAACTTTGACTAGTTTAATTAATCCTTTTTCATAGTTATCCCTTATTAAATGATACCTGATGTTGATGTGTTTTGTCCTTGAGTGCTGCACAGGGTTCTCAGTGATAGAGATAGCACTATTGTTGTCTATGTGGATAGGAGTCTCTTTGAAGTTAAATCCATAGTCCAGCATCTGATTTTGAATCCAAAGCACTTGAGCACAGCAGCTTGCAGCAGCAATGTATTCAGCCTCAGCAGTTGATGCAGACACACAGGATTGTTTCTTGCATTGCCATGAGACCACCCTTCCACCAAGGAATTGACATCCCCCAGATGTAGACTTTGCAGTCATATTGCAACCACCATAATCACTATCTGTATAGGCATACAGATTGAAATTTGGATTCTTTGGATACCATAGACCAAGTGTTGAAGCACCTTTGAGGTATCTTAAAATCCTTTTCACAGTGATTAAGTGAGACATCTTAGGGTTGGCTTGATATCTTGCACAAATACATGTAGCAAACATGATATCAGGCCTGCTAGCTGTAAGATACATAAGAGACCCAATCATAGCCCTGTATAAGTGCTCATCTACACACTCCCCCTCAAGATCTGGACCAAGGGAGTGGTTTCTGGCTATGGGTGTCTTAGCAATCTTACAATCAGTCATATTGAACCTCTTGAGTATGTCTTGAACATACTTTGACTGACTTATGAAGATGCCATCTTCAACCTGCTTCACTTGAATTCCCAGAAAGAAGTTGAGTTCTCCCATTGAACTCATCTCAAATCTGTCCTTCATCAGCTTCTCAAAGTCTTTGCAGAGCTTTGGATTAGTTGAACCAAAGATGATGTCATCAACATATACTTGAACCAGCAATAAGTCATTTCCCTGTCCTTTGATGAAGAGGGTTCCATCTATAGTACCTCTTCTGTATCCATGCTTGCAGAGATACTTAGATAGTGTCTCATACCACTTCCTGGGTGCCTGATGCAGCCCATAAAGAGCTTTGTCAAGCTTGCAGACATAATCAGGATGATCAGGGTCTACAAAACCAGGTGGCTGTTTGACATAAACCTCCTCATCAATCACTCCATATAAGAAAGCACACTTTACATCAAGTTGGTAGACCTTGAAGTTCTTGGATGCAGCAAATGCCAGGAATATCCTAACAGCTTCTAGTCTTGCTACAGGAGCAAAGACATCAGTGTAGTCAATCCCTTCTTCTTGTGTGTATCCTTGAACAACTAGTCTTGCCTTGTTCTTGATGATGATTCCCCTATCATCCTTCTTGTTTCTAAAAACCCATTTGGTTCCAATGGTAGTCTTCCCATGAGGAAGAGGACAAAGGTTCCAAACTTTCTGCCTTTTGAATTGAAGCAGCTCTTGTTGCATAGCTTCAACCCAACTTCCATCCTTTAGAGCTTCATCAACTTTCTTGGGCTCTATCTGAGATAAGAAACAAGAGTGAAGACAAACATTTGCTTCATGGGTTTGTCCTCTTGTTCTTACCCCTGTGACAACATCTCCAATGATGTTTGTGGTGGGGTGAGACTTGTGGATCCTTAGCTGAGGGATCACAGCAAGTTGCTGGGAAAGATCTAAATTTGAGAAATTTAAATCTGGTCCTGAAGATTCACCCTCCACATTATCACACTTATCAAGATTAACTTGATCCAATGAGTGTGAGACATCATTGATGTTGTCATCTATGGTGTGGTTATTAGCATCAAGGAATTCCTGATCACTATCACCATCACCATTGTTGTCTTCTACAAGTGAGGTATCTTTATCTGGTTGAGAGGCCTCTGAGCTGGAATTTGAAGGCATGCCAGATGTATCAGCTGAATTTGTCATTGTTGTGCTGATAGAAACCTCATTTGCTGAAGTAGTTCCAACTGGAGCTGAAGATGTATGAGTTGAAGGTCTTCCTAGCTCAAATCTTGGATCAGGATCACCTGTATTTAGATTTTCTGCAGATCCTGAAACATGCTCACAAGATTTGTTAAAACAGTTGGTAACTAAATCAAGATCAAACAGCCAATCCGGACCAGAACCAGCCACACAGGGAGTGTGCTCATTGAAAGTCACATTGGCTGACTCCTCAACAATTCTAGTTCTGAGATTGTATACTCTATAAGCTTTAGCTTGAGAAGAGTATCCAATGAAATGTCCATCATCTGATTTCTCAGCAAACTTGGCAATTTGATCTTTGGTATTCAAGATGGTGCAGGGACATCCAAATGACCTGAGAAAACCAATGAAAGGTTTCCTCTTGTGCCAAAGTTCATAAGGAGTCTTACCATGTGTCTTAACTACTAAAACTCTGTTTTGCACATAGCAAGCAGTATTGACTGCCTCTGCCCAGAAGGTGATAGGCAGTTTAGAGTCAGACAACATAGTTCTTGCAGCTTCAATAAGTGTCCTGTTTCTCCTTTCAGCAACTCCATTTTGCTGAGGAGTCCTGGGAGCACTATATTGTCTTGTAATACCTTTTTCATCACAAAATGCATCAAGGATTTGGTTCTTGAATTCAGTTCCTTGATCACATCTTATGGTTTTGACCTTGTGATCACATTGATTCTCAACTTTTAAGATGAAATTCTTCAGAATCTCAGGGGTTTCATCCTTAGTTCTAAGGAAGAAGACCCAAGTGAATCTTGTAAAATCATCTGTGATCACCAGACAGTAAGAGGTCCTTCCTAAACTCATTACACTGGTGGGGCCAAAGAGATCCATATGTAACAAGTGTAGGGGAGTAGTGATGGAGTTCTTTTCCTTAGGCTTGTGAGATACTTTGTGTTGCTTCCCTTTCAGGCATGCCACACAATGATCATCACTAGTAAACTCTTTCTTTGGCATTCCAGTTACCAGATCATGTTTAATTAATTTATTCATGTTCTTAAAGTTTACATGGCACATTCTTTTATGCCATAGGAAAGACTCATCACTATTTGCTTTAGATAGAAAGCATGAAACTTCTCCTGAGGGAGATGTTTCTTGCAAATCCATCTTGTACATGTTCCCTTTCCTGGGGGCTCTGAGCAGGATATGCTCATGAGGAATGACCACACCAGGTTTGAGAACAATGCACTCATGCTCAGTAAAGAGCATGTTATGACTCTGATCACAAAATTGGGATACACTCAGAAGATTGTACCCAAGCTCCTTAACAAAGTTTACCTTCTCAATGCTGAGCTTACCATTTGTGACCTTGCCCCTTCCAGAAATGTAACCACCTTCATCTCCTCCAAAAGCAACTGGTCCTCCATCAATCTCTCAAAATTATGGAGTAGAGACCTATTGCCTGTCATGTGCCTGGAACAGCCACTGTCAATTATCCAGACATTCCTGTTGGTCTTGAGCTGTTCCTGCACAGAGAAGATGATTAGTTACATTTGGAAACCCAAGCCTTACTTGTCTTGGGCTCATTAACAGTAATAGAAGGTAATGCAACAGTAATAGATCCTATGGTTGTACTATAGGGATCTTCAGCTGTTGTTGATGGAGAAACCTCAGTCATTTGGTCTTTCTTAGACTTCCACACCACCTTTGGAGTCTTGGACTTGACCTTCAAAACCTTAGAAGCTTTTAGAACTTCATAAGTTTTGATGACTGATCCTTCGGAAGAGTCTACAGTCACTGCAGCAGACTTTAGTGCTTCGGAAGAACTCCTTTCTTCCGAGACCAACTTTGCTTCCGAAGGTAATTTTCCACTTACCTCCTTCTTTGATTTGGAGCTTCCGAAGGAAACAGACTTTCCTTCCGAAGCTTGAGATTCTTGAGACTCTTTGAAGTCTTTGTTTTAGTCATGTGGACAGTACTTTTAGGATTGTATGGGCAATCCTTAGCAATGTGAGAAGTACTTTCACACATAACACATAACATTTTCTTCTTCAAAGAAGTCTCCCTTTGAGAGCAAGACTGACTTTGGTCACATCCCTCTCCATCTTCATCTTGGTAGATGCTGAGACAGTTCCTTTGGGCTGTGAACTGTTCTTGGAGTTTGATGGTCCAGGCTGTGCAGCAGTGGTACACAGCAAATCAGTCTTCTTCTTGGCACTGAGATGATTTGAACAAGAACCATGACTCTTAGCTAAGGAGTCCTGGTTGATGTCTTCAGTCCTTACTACTTTGAAACCTGCAGAGATAAAAACTTGTTTCTGCTTAGCATCAAAAGTAGCCTTGATTTCTTGAGCCTTCTTTGCTTTTCTTTTGCTCTTTCTGATCAAGTTCTTTCTTTTGGACTTGGTCATCACAGTTGATTTCTTCTCCTCAGAAGGATAGTGGCCCTTGGAAGAATCCTCTTCTTCACTCTTCTCAGAGGAATTCTTCACTATCACTTCTTCATCATCCTCACTTACAGGATCTATGAGAGGAAGCTCATCTTCACAAGTTCCACACCTAGGAGATCTTACAGACAAGATTGTGTGTGGAGGAGCTATCTCATTTGATCCTAGTCCCTGTCTATTTTGATAACAAACTTTGTTGTGCAGGGATGAGGATATCATGTTCTTGAAGGTCTCTTCTTCAAGAACACTCTTCTCTGCCTTGGCTTTGCTGATCACAAGCTCAGCCTGGCACTCAGTTAACTTAGTGATGAGATCTTGGATCTGAGTTCTGAAATCTGTATGTTCATGTTTTAGTACTGAAATGGTTTTCTCCAAGTCTTCTATCTTTAACTTGTAATCATTTTCAGACTTTCTAAAATCAGATTTTAATATGTTTAATGACTCAAGATCAGATCTCATCTCTAGGTTATAGGACCTGTATCTATTTATTTTAGCAATGCATTCAGGGGAGCAAAGATGTTCCAATACCTTGGCTTCATCATGGTCAGCCATCAGTGCTTGGTTTGGAGAAGCATCCTCCACCTGAAAACTCCAGTCAAAGCCTCCTTCTTCAACAGCAACAGCAGCATGTTGCTTTGTCTTCTCAGCTTGAGGAGCTTTGTCAGTAAAGTTTGGTCTGGGTTGTGTTTGGCCCCCATTTGTTTTAGGTGCCTTACACTCCCTGGCAAAGTGACCCATAAGGTTACAGTTGTAACACTTAACTTTGCTTTTATCCAGCCCAAACTTACTGCTGGTAGCATTGCTTGGAAATCTTCTTCCTGTCCTCTTGTAGAACTTCTTGGCTCTGTGAGTGAGGAGAGCCATCTGCTGAACTATCTCCATGTATTCCAGGTCATCTGGATGGATACAGTCCAGGTCTTCAAGAGTGAAGAGATAATTCCCACAGCTTTCATCTGCAGACACAAAGGCTTGAGAAGAACTTGTCTCTTGGAATGGGCTTCCTTGAGTAAAGTTCTCCCTTGGTGTCTCCGGGAAGGTGATGAAAGGACCCTTTTGTGAGTTGTCAGGGTAGCATAAGAGATGATGCTGAGGTTCTATGCTGTCCCTTTCAACCACATGAAGGGCTGAACCCATTTGATTGTTGGAGTTGCCAGATGAACCTTGCATGTTCATCTCCATCTGGTATCCACTGAGAATCCCATACAACTCTGTAAGAGTAAGAGTCTTAAGGTTCTCAGTCCTCTTGATCACCACACAATAGTGTGTCCATTGCCTAGGAAGTGAGGACATGAACTTCCTTACAATGTCCCTGTTCTCAAGAGGAACTCCTCCATCCACTAGGGTATCCACAATCTCAACATACCTGAAGTATTGTTGAGTCATGGTCTCACCTGCTTTGAAGGTGAAATTTTCAAACTGCTGCTTCAGAAGATCTTTCTTGTTCTCCTTGGCTTCAGAGGAGCCTTCATACATCAGCTTCAGTGCATCCCACAGCTGTTTGGCTGTCTTGCACTTCTTGAAGCCTCTGTATACAGAGTTTGGGAGAGCAGTCTGAAGAGCAGTCATGGCCTTCCTATCAATCTCTACTCTTTTTCTATCTTCATCTGAGTAGTTGGCCACATCTTTAGGAATCATACCAGCACCAGTAGCAGAGGGGGTGCTGGGTATGAAAGGTCCATTCTCAACAGATTCCCACATTCTTGAATCAAGAGACCTGATGAAGCCTTCCATCCTCATGCACCAGGTGTCAAAATCATCAAGAGTGATCAGTGGGGATTTGTTCATGGTTCCAGTCTCCATATCAGTCTTAGAGATGGCAGCCATTTGAAGAGTTTAGCTTTTGTGTGTTGTGAGGGATCTTAAGATGGTTAGATCTTATATCAAGAGCCTGGAATGCTCTGATACAAATTGCAGGACCGTTTAAGGGCTTAACCACAATTACAACACAACAACACAATGAGGAGAATAACTAAGCTCTAATCAAACAGTGAACTGGGTAACCAAAGTGATACAAAGAACACAAGTAAAGTAAAGAGACAGAACAAGAGAGTTGGGTTTCAAGGAGGCAGTATATTGCTTTCTCAAGTTCTTTTACAAGTGTTACAAGGCATAAAGAAAAGATACAAGAACTTGAAATACTTATACTACAACCTACAGCCGGCCATACTTTGAAAGCCAGCTGGATACAATTGACTAGACACTAACAAAATCAATTGTAGGATCAAAAGGCATATCTGCCTTTTGACCTTGTGACTATGACATGCCATAGCTCACATCCTTTTACAATACAAAAAGGATAAAGTACATAAAGTGGAAAGTTGAATACTCAAGACCTCAATGTACAGTTACCAAAAGCAAGGCCCTTTTCACCAACTCATGTAAGTTGGTGACTTTACAGAGATGCAGCGGAAAAGGTGCTTTATGGAACAGTACATCAGATAAAGCATGTGTACTAAAAGTCTTTGGAAGAAATCTGTCTTCATAGGATGAGGCTTCGGAAGACTTTGTCTCTGAAGCTTCGGAAGACTTCATGTTTGGCTTCAGAAGATATTGGTCTTGGCTTCGGAAGATTTTACACTTAGAGTATTTTTCTAATGCTTTGTGTAAAACTTCCGAAGCATTCTTCACTTCAGTACTTAGTGCATGTTGCTGAGACACTTAAGCTGTTTTGGGTTGCATCAGACTTCAGGAATCCTTACACTTTGATCCATCCGCACGACTGGTGTTCAGTCGTGTGACTGCGTAAATCTATGTTACATCATCACTGAGTTCCTAGTCTCCTAGTCAGTCGTGCGACTGACATTCGCCTGAAGTTGTTCATGCATGGTCCATTCGCATGGGCATTCGCATGAGAACTTCAATGGCTAAGGTTTGAATGTATTCATTAATATAACATATGTGTATCAATTCAAACAATCACCAACCTATATAATCAGTCAATATCAACTCATAATTAAATATTAAACATTACACATCCAATCAAACATTCTCATTTCATCAATTCCCAACCATTGTTGATGCATGTATGTCCCTAATCGATTTGTAATTTATAAATCTTGTCTGTCTGGTTATGTAATTGTATCAATTAATGAAATGATATGAATTGTTGTTACTTTGATGTTAATATTTCATTAATAAGTTTTGAGTGAATTGATTGGGTTTATGATGTTTGAATATTGCACATTATGTTATATTATTAAAACATTCAAACTTAACTTAATGATTCTCATGCGAATGGCCCATGCGATGGACCACACGCATGAATAACTTCATACGATTGACTCAATCGCACGACTGAACCAAGAGACTGGATCATCGTATGTTGACACAAAGATTGACTCAATCGCACGACTGAACACTCAGTCGTGCGGATGAATCAACGCATGGTTCAATCGCACGACTGAACATACTTATGGCCCATCGCACATTGAACAATACTAACCTAAATAGACCCAATTCGTGGGAAAACCAAAGCATTCATCCCATTACGATTCCAGACGTACCCTAGCCGTCCAGAAGCCTCCCAAATCGTTCTCCACCAGTGATCACAGATACATCAGATCGTTGTTCCTAATCGATTCTCATTGATTTCATTCTTGATTGATTCATCGTGTGTTTCTCACTGATTGGATCGCCAATCAAATAGGACCGCACTATTTGAGTTGGTTTAACACGCAATCACTCGGTATTTCGTTCAAATACCAGGTCTAACAAGTGGTATCAGAGCCTGGCTCTTGATTTCGTGTTGATTCAATCAAGTTGCATAAAAGTTTGTGTTTTTGCACGAAAACGCAATCTTTGGCATCAAAAGTGATCTTGGACGTTCCCTGCTCATCGAAGTTCAGTTTCTACGGACCTAGGCGATTAGGACTTGTGAAATTTCGAATTTTTACGGCTGAAACCCGTCAAACCTAGAAATTTTCGCAAAACAGCAGCTTCAGTCGCACGAGTGACCCATTCGCACGACTGGACTCCATTCGCATTGCTCATTCGCACGATTGACCTAGTCGCACCTTCATTCGCCGACTGAACCGTTCGTTCGCATAGCTCATACGCACCAGATTCATTCGCACGACTGAACCATTCGCCCTGTTCAGTCGCACGGTTGAACCAATCGCAGAGTTCATACGCACGATTAGACCATTCGCATCCTTCAGTCGCATCAGTTAAAGTTATTTGATTAGATACTAAGTTTATTAGCCATGGAGATCAGATGTCAGCCTTTACTGCTGGGAAGGACTCAAGGATTCAGAACCTGCTGTTGCTTGAGAGTGAGGTGGGTAATCACAATAAACCACCAAAGCTCTTGACTTTAGATGAGTTTCCCACTGGAAACAACGTTTTGAGATCTACCTCAATGGAGTAGATCCTAATCTGTGGGAAGCTATAGAGGTTGTTTATAGTACACCGGTGGGAGCAGATGGAGTTAAATTAACGTTAAGTGGGATGACAGACGCACAGAAAGTAAAGTACAATGCAGAGAAAAGGGTTTATGCATTGATCACTCAGTCTATCCCCAAAGACATATTCCACCAGTACTCAGAGAACAAGCAGTCCAAGAAACTGTGGGATGAGCTAGAGAAGAGATATGATGGGAATGCATCATTGAAGGCAATCAAGGCAAAGGAGTTAAAGAAGGAATTCGATAACTTCTCATCGATTGGTAATGAGAGTTTAGATGAAGTCATAGACAGATTCTACCACTTGATGAGCGAGTTGCATACACATGGAGTGGAAACGACTATGGAAGAGAAAGTAAGCAACTTCGCAGACGGATTGCCTGATAAGTGGGCTTCATTCGTGTCTAATCTTAGACAGAATGGAATGCTTGTAAAGCTGGATATAAATGACTTCATTCTCAAGTTGCGTGAAGAAGCACTAAGGATGAAGTATAGAGCACAGAAGTCTTCGTACACACAAAATCCAGCTTTATACAACGCCACGCCTCAAGCTAAGACATCTGGAGCACCTCTCCAGACAGCATTTGTGTCTAGCTCGTCAGGTCCTTCACATGCTTCTCCTTCTGGATCAGACACGTCAGGGTCGTCATGTACCCACTATATTGGATCAGAAGCAAGTGCTACCAAACTGAAGACCGAGAACCTCGTAATGTGACCGTAGAAGTAGCACGAGAGCATATGGATCTTCTAGCCGCAGTGGTTCATTCATATGATGGACTTGTTGGGAAGATTGGAAACTGTCATCTGGCAGATGAGGACTACGAGCAGGTAGATGAAATGGAGCTTGAAAGAATGGATATAATGTGGGCCTTAGCTAGCGCTGTCCGAAGGGCGAAGAAGTTTGTTAAGAAGACAGGACAAACTTGATAGCTACTAAGGATACCACACATTGGCTTTGACAAGAGCAAAGTGACCTGCTTCAACTGTGGAGAGAAGGGGCACTTCAAGAGAGAATGTGTCAAGCCAAAGAAGACGGGTAATGGGAACCCGTTCTCATCCTTTACTCGCCAAGACAAGCAAGCTTCCAGTTCTACTTCATCAAACAAGGACCCAAAAGCCTTGACTGCTCATGATGATGAAGGACAGGATTGGAGTTTTAGGTTTGTCTCACCAGAATCTAACATTGCCAGTGTTGAAGATATTGATGATGATTCTGCGAGTGAAGGTGATCTAGCAGTTGAGATAGCGATGTCACACAGTGAAGAAACAACTGCAGCTGAGGTCAGTTACAAGCAAAGGAGGAGACTTCCACGTCAGAAACAGAAAAGTCAGAATCACCAGAACCAGAGACGTCTGATGCTGCGTTGATGGCTAACTCTTCTGAAACAACACAGGTAAGTACAACTGACCAAATGTTTAATAATCATGCTTGTTCTAACTGTGATATGTTTAGGAATAGCATTGATGAAAAATTTGCTAGGTTATTAGATCACAATGATAACTTAGTAAAAGATTTACAACTATGCACTGAGGCCAATAGAGTTCTAAAACAAAATGAGCATAGTTATAAAGAAAAGATAGACCTATTGACTAAACAGCTTAGGGAAACCGAAGTAGTTGCCTTTAACAAGCAAATGACATTAGGTACTATCTAAACTCCCTAGAGGACACTAAGAAGCAAAAGGCAGTTCTAGAAGTAGAAGTTAATTCCTTAAAACAGAAACTGCATAGTTGGACTAGTTCTTCACACATAGTTCAACACTTAGTGAGAGAAAGGAATAACGGGGAGGGATTAGGCTACAAAGTGGTTCCACCACCACCTGAGACCTTGATGAACACCAAGTCTAAACCAGTAAACAACAACCCCATCAAGGATCATGTGGTGACCACTCCTCTTGTTACTGATCCAGACACATCATGTTCATCTACTGAATCTGGACAGAAACAAAAGGAGGCCACTTCAAAGGCAAAGGGTAAATTGCCTTGTGTTATATCTGGAAAATGAATTTGAAAAAGTTAACTTAAAGTCAGGGTCAAACAGAGTCAAATCAGAACCTAAAAGACTTCAAACGTTAATTTTTCACATGCTACAAGTCAAAACCAGTTAACCAAAAAGTGAACAAGTTAAACAGGTTAAAACAGTTAAATTTGTTAAACCAGAGAAAACATCAAACATGCAAGAGTCAAAACCTAAAGTGATTGATGTTACTAGAGTGTCACGCACTTCTCCACAAAGAAAGTCTACTCATAAAGTTGATAGCAGATCATGCTACAACTGTGGAGAATGTGGACACATTGCTTCCTATTGTCCTTTCTATCAGACACCTAGGAAGAAGATTGATCTTCAGGACTCTAGACCTAGGTCTTCTAAGAGGAGTTCTCTAACTCCACCTAGAAGATCTAGTGAACCTAAAGTCCAACCTGTAAGCCAGACGACTGTTTATCATAAACAGGCATTGCACAAATCTGGCTTATGAAAGAGAAGTCATCCTGTGTGTCTGATACTGATGACAAGAAGGAATCTGAGCTACCCTCACCTTCTAAGGGTCAATGGGTAGAGTTTATGATGTGTGATGCCTCTGGGAAACCCAAGACAGTAAAGGCTTGGGTTCCTAACCTAAACTAATACATTTACTTGATATGTGCAGGGTGTTCGATATAGCGCTGAGACTAACACGTGGATTATAGACAGCGGAGCATCCAGGCACATGACAGGAAATAGAGCCCTTTTATCAAACGTCAAACAAATAAAAGGAGGGCATGTTTCCTTTGCAGGAAACAAGGGAGGATACATCACAGCACAGGGAGAAGTGGGAAATCAGAAAGTTAAGTTTGATAAGGTGAACTACGTTCAACAACTTCAGAATAACTTACTTTCTGTTTCCCAAATCTGCGATAAAGGATTTAAAGTCATCTTCGACAACAAGAAGTGTTACGTGCTGAAGAAAGACTACATGATCCAGAGGACCAAGTTCTGATGACTGCTTCAAGATATAAGACCTTTATGTCTTGGATCTGTCAACAGCTGCTACAACGGATCATGAGGTTCAGTGCTTTCTATCTAAAGCTACTGAGAAGGACTCAATCTCCTGGCATAGGAGAATGGGACACATTAGTCAAAGGAAGATGAATCATTTGATTCAGAAGGATTTAGTGAGAGGAGTAAATGTCAAGAACTTCCAACTTCCTGACTTTTGTGTAGCTTGCAAGAAAGGCAAACAGACAAAGAAGTCTCATAAGGAAAAGAAAGTTCATTCAATAGAACTTCCTCTTGAACTTCTTCACATGGATCTGTTTGGTCCAGTCAGTACAAGGAGCATTGCAGGCGATTTGTACTGTTTTGTGGTCACTGATGACTACTCAAGGTTCACTTGGGTAATTTTCTGAAATCCAAATCAGAAACATTTGAGTCATTCAAGGAATTAGTCACCACTCTGGAATCTCTCTACAAGCTAAAAGTTAGACAAGTACGCTCAGACAACGGGACAGAATTCAAGAATCAATGGATGGAGGCATACTGCAAGGAAAAGGGAATTGTTCATCAATTCACTTCAGCCTACACGCCTCAGATGAATGGTGTTGCTGAGAGGAAAAATAGAAGCTTGATAGAGACTGCACGGACTATGCTGGCTGACTCGAAACTGCCTATCCAATTCTGGAATGAGGCAGTAGCAAATGCATGTTATACACTGAATCGAGTCCTAATAGTCAAGCGCCACGGAAAGACATGTTATGAGCTACTACAAAGACGCAAACCGAATTTGGAGTATCTTGAACCTTTTGGCGCGCCGTGTACACTTCTGAAGAAGACACAAGAAGGAAATTCAGCGAGAAGGCAGATGAAGGAATCTTTCTAGGATACAACATACCGAATAAGCGAGTTTACAATAACTCAACGGGTCTTGTAGAAGTGTGGTGTAATGTCGACGTTCAGAGATATACCACACCACCTACAGGCAAAGGACCTCCATACTTCTTCGATTATGATGGATTCTTCAAGTCCTTCAACATACCTCTCTCTCCCTCGGATGATGAGTTAGCTACTAGGATGATGTATGATATTCTGAATACACCATCTAGCACACAGGGAGAATCATCTACTCAGTCAGGGGGAGTAGTCGATGACAGTGACTCCTCCTCTGAAGATGAAACTGAAGCAGATGACCAGAACAGTCAGGAGGAACAGGTTCCAGTTCCTGAAAGTCCACAAGCATCTACGAGTGATGCACCTTCGACTTCGGAACCTCAAACTCCAACTACCTCAGATGCAGAACAAAATGTTCATAATCTCGTTCTGAGGTGGCTGTTCCTACTACTCCAGGATCACGACTAAACGTCTATCATCCCCTTGACAATGTTTTGGGGATGTCAGATCAGGAGTACAAACCCGAAATCAGTATACTCAGCTGATTACGCCTCGGTTATGGAGAAAGGTTACATTCATGATGGTGCTTATCGATGTTTTGTCTCGCAGGTTGAGCCAAAATATGTCAGTGAGGCACTAAATGATGAGGCGTGGGTGAGTGCCATGCAAGAAGAACTTCTGCAGTTTAAGAAGTTAGGTGTATGGACTCTGGTTGATAGACCTAAAGGTGCTAAAGTCATTGGCACTAAATGGGTACTAAAATGCAAGAAGGATGACCAAGGGGTCATTATCAGGAACAAAGCTCGACTGGTGGTTCAAGGTTTTCGCCAAGTCGAGGGAATTGACTATAATGAGGTGTTTGCACCCGTGGCAAGGATGGAAGCTATTCGTATCTTCCTTGCCTATGCATCGTACATGAAGATCAAAGTCTACCAATTAGATGTAAAGAGTGCATTCCTTCATGGGGAAATCAGGGAAACAGTCTATGTAAGTCAACCCGAGGGATTTGAAGATCCTTATCATCGGGATAGAGTTTACAAGCTCGACAAAGCTTTATATGGGCTTCATCAAGCTCCTCGAGCTTGGTATGAGAAACTCTCAACTCATCTTGTGAAACACGGCTTTCGCAGGGGAGTAATTGACTGTACACTGTTTATTAAAGAAAAGGATGGCGACCTACTGCTTGTACAGATATATGTTGATGACATAATCTTCGGGTCAAAGAACGAAGAGTTATGTAAAGAGTTTGAAGCAGTAATGAAGAAAGAGTTTGAGATGAGTGCTATGGGGGAGATGAAGTTCTTTCTCGGGTTACAGGTGGATCAAACACCTAATGGATCTTTCTACATCAGACCAAGTATGTAGGAGACATTCTCAGTCGCTTTGACATGGAGAATGCTTCTGCTGCTGGGACTCCACTTGCTACGAATCATGATATAGCACCTGATGAGAATGGAGATCTAGTAGATGCCACTATGTACCGAGGAATGATCGGATCCCTCATGTATCTCACTGCCTCAAGACCTGATATTATGTATGCTACATGTCTATGTTCTAGATATCAGGCTAAACCAAAGGTCAACCATCTGATCGGGGTCAAGAGGATTTTTCGTTATCTGAAGGGTACACCCACACTTGGATTGTGGTATCCTCATGATGATGACTTTGAGCTTACCGCGTATAGTGACTCGGATTACGGGGGCTGCAAGATGAACTACAAGTCTACATCAGCGGGGTGTCAATTCTTTGGGAGAAGATTAGTTACCTGGCAGTGTAAGAAGCAGACATCGGTTGCATTGTCAACCTGTGAAGCCGAATATGTTGCTGCTGCAAGTTGCTGTTCACAAATCATCTGGATTCAACAGCAAATGCGGGATTACGGTTTAAAATTCTCATCTACTCCTATTTTTGTGTGATAACTCTGCTGCAATTGCAGTAACTAAAAATCCGGTCCAACATCCTAAGACCAAACACATCGGTATTAAATACCATTTCATAAGAGATTGCTTGAAAAGAACTTAATTGATGTGGTTAAAATTAATACTGATTTCAACGCGCTGACCTCTATACTAAAGCCTTTGATAAACCACGTTTTCAATATTTATTAGAGGTCAACGGCGTTAAAAAAAAGTGAGGTAATTCCTGATGATGAAATGTGTAGTCCGATGTAGTTTAGTTAAAGTTTATTTTATTTATTTTATTTGTCTATTTATTTTATTTTTATTTAAACTCATGTTATTTTGCTGTTTATTAAAATCCTAAAATAATTAAACCAGAAATGATTTTAGTATTTTAGGGGGAGAATATGTCAGCAAGTTAACATTAAAAAAAAAAAAAAGGAGGGAGAAGGAGTAACTAGCTGAAATAAGGTAGATTGTGTCTGTGATACCGATTCAATACCTTTGGAAAATGATAGTACACAGGAACAAATCAAGAGGGACTTTAAAATTTAAGTTTTGGAAAGATGCAAAAGTTCAAAGTATAAATCTGTGTAGTCTAAGCAATACAAAAGGGAAGATGATAGAAAACTGGCAACTCCTAAGGTGACACAAAGAAAGTAGACTTAGAGGCTGCTAGACCATATATGATATGTTGGTAGATTCAACACAATAGACAAATAGACCTGATTGGTGATCTCAAGATAAAACTAAGTTGTTCAACTGACTGTGGGCTTCCATCTTATCACTGGTTAACACAATCAACAATATTCCAATAAGGGGTAATGAGCAATTAAACGCCACAATGTGTGCGGATGACCATAATTAGAGCAAAGCAAAAAAAATTGAAAGACAAATGCAATAAAGCTAATGACTTATGTTGTTGGTGCATTTTGTGCAAAATAAAATAAGCTGCTCTAACAAGGAGATAGGTTGTGTGCCTCTCTGCTGTGCGATGGCACTGACCTGAGGATAAGCATAACCTAGATATTCTAGAATTCATTGTTGTTTGCCGCCTCTCTGCTGTGCGATGGCACTGACCTGAGGACAGGCTTCTCTTTGAAAGCTCTAAGAATAGTCTCTTCTTGTAATAATACCCGTAGACCGCTCAAAAGCTCCTGAGGAATGTTGATTACCATATAAGTGTGGGATCCACAAATGTTAGTTGAAATAATTAAACCTAAATAAGTCACCAGTCTGTGTCAAAAGTCTGTGTATGGATTTAAGTGGACAAACATACTGACAATCATTGTGGCTACATTCTCAAAGGTTCAAATCAATGTGAAAATCTAAGAGTTTCAGTATGATTTCCTTATGTTGCTAACGACTCTGGATGAACACCGAGAACTTGAGCATCAAAAGGTTTAATAACTAGTCCCAAATGATTTGAATTGCCTGTATGATTCCAAAATTGAATTGGTCCAGATGTGATCAATCTAAGTTGAAGCTATCTACTCCCGAACCAAATCCCGTAGATATCAATCTCTGGATTTATCTCTCACAAAAAGCCAAAAATATGTTGTTTATGTAATTAGTTTAAAGTCTTAAATTAGTTAGTCGTTTTAATCTTAATTTGAGTCAAGTGTCGGGTTACATCAGGAAAATCAGAAGGAATCAACTCACTAAAAGGGTCATGTCTGAGATGACCATATGTGCTTTGAAAATTTAAATAACAGTCACGTCTGAGGTGACAAAGTGTTTTAAAAGGGTCACGTCTGAGGTGACCAAAGTGGATAAAAGGATCACGTCTGAGGTGATCAAAGTGTTTTCAAGATAAAGGATCATGTCTGAGATGATCAAAGGCTCATAACGTTAATTTAATTAATATAAAAGTTTAAAGTAAATTGGTAAAAATGGCAGAAAATTAACTAAGTATGACCCATTCGCACGAATGGACCATACGTATGGACTAACCATACGAATGAAGTCCATTCGCACGAATGAACTATGAGTATGGACCATCCAACCGAATGGACCATACGATTAGTCCAGTCGGAGGCTTAAGTGCGAACGAGTGAGTCAGTCGCACGACTGAACTTCAGTCGGACGACTGGAGAAGGGCGACTGACCCAATCGCACGACTGAGTCCCACTCGCACGACTGAAAGGTGCGAATGAACTCAATCGCACGATTGGATCTAGGGTGGTATAAATAGAGGTGGAGTCGGTCGCAGAGACTCATCACCCTCAAATCGCCCCTAAATCGCACTCCCTACCGTTACTCTGCCAAAATTGATTTGCCCTAGTTTACCTCTGATTGTGATTCACTGACTTTCGCTAATCATCATACAGGTATTTTGAAGTCTTCTTTCATCAAAAACAGAAAGATTGGAACCCTAATGGGATTATTCGACTGTGAAATGTGAACCGAGACAAGAAAGCCCTAATAACCTATTAAAACTAAGCAAATGTTAAAATTAAGTTAAATAGGTTATTAGTAACGAGAATGCGACTCTAAAGAACCGGTTAATTGAGTTAAAAGACTTAGTTTTGTGATTCGAACGATTGACGACTGAACAACTGAGACAGACGACTGGTCGTCCGGATGAACTTCAGTCGCACGACTGAAGGGAACGATTCACTTAACCGCACGACTGAACCATGCGAATGAGACTCAGTCGCACGACTGGTGTAACCGCATAAGAGTACATGCGCATGAGCCCAGTCGCACACTCAGTCGTGCGCATGAGGTCATTCGCACGTCTGAAGTTCAATCGCACGGTTCAGTCGCACGACTGTCTTCAGTCGTACAACCAATCGCATGACAGAGATTTTTTCAAAGTCTAAGTGTCTCTTTATACTCTTAGCCAAAGGAACTAATGTTTATATTATTTGTTTACAGATGGCAAGACGATGGACCATGAGCACCAAGCACAACATATGTGCTCATCTGGATTTGACATCCAGGAACGCAGCTGACTTCTCGGGGATTATTACGATTTTTGTTGAGATCCAGATTGCTCATGCTATGCTACCAACACATGCTCCGTATGATTGATCACAACCATGCACTCAACTCGTATAGCATCAGTGCAGCAGGCCTTCTGGGAGGCGCATCTGTTGGTCCATGTGATCGATACCAGTACAATTGATAGAATAGTTTGATCATACCCATACTAAACCAAATACAAACAATTGAGAGATGAATATGATGAATCAAGACAAATTGATATTCAAAGGAATAACTCACTCAATAACAATAAGCACAATTGTAATTCCAATGAAGTAACTGCCTTGAGAATGATAGTTTGCAACAGAATTCCACGTTTAGGGTTTTGCAAACTTATCATGCAAAATGAAATGACAATAGTATATATAGCAGTGATAGTTTCGCCATGCCGAAACTATAGTTTCGCCCGGCAGAACACAAGTTCGCCGGGTGAACCAAAACAGCAAACTGTGAGCGAAACTATAGATTCGCTCACAGTTTCGCTGGACTGCCAAAACTGCTAATAACTAACAAAATACAAAATGAAACTAACACAAGTCCTATTACAATGTAAAGTAAACATCTATACTAAAGTGAGTCCAACCTAACATGATCTTCAATACTCCCCCTAGGTTGGACCTCACTGTCTTCACTGCTCTTGGTTTGGCTCTTCAGCTCCCGTTTCCTCAGCTGCTATGGATCTGTCTTCATCCCCTCCTGCAGCAATGTCTTGAGAAGCTTCAGTCACTGATTCTCCAAGATTAGTTCCTGCATCATCAGCTTCATTCGAATGACCACTAGCTCTAGCAAACTGCCTTGTTAAGTCTTGAACATCCATAGCAAAGTCATCTTGTGCTCTCACCCTTTCAGCCAAACTCTTTACCTCTGCCCGTACTCCCCTTATTTTGTTCGCCACATTCATAAACAAGCTTGCCTCCTTTCTTGTTTCCTCACCTGCCCCCGCCTTTATATGATTTTCACAGAGAATCAAGAGATCTTCATCACAAAAGCTGAATAACTCCATTGGGTCAAACACCCTAAATTCTTTTCCTTGTTTGGCTCTAATCACAGCCTCACCAGTGTTATTATCATAGAACCACTTCTCAAAGTCCTGTAAACGAGGAGGAAGAGGATCAGCCAGTCTTACTCTGTTTACAGTCTTAGGCGGTTTGACTCTCAAAACAATTCTCCCTTTCCCAGTCTCCCAGTCTTTGTCTTTCTTAGATCTCTTTCGTTCAGCCTTCATAAATCCAAATGATTCAAAATTATCATTAAGACCATTTTTAATCTCCTTCTCCAGAAATACTGCCCTTTCACTTAAATGAGCATTAATCAAAGGCAAGGTAGCCAACCGTCTCAGATCCCACTTAGGCAAGGTCTTAAACGCCTTCCTCTTGAGCATGTAACTGATATTACCTCCTCTTCTTTTAATCAAAAACATCTTTAAGAAAGGATTATAACACCAGCTGATTATCTTCTTGTCTGCCTCTTTTCTACTCAAACCCTCCATATTTTGAAACAAAGGAGTGAGTTCTTCAGCCTCCTTCTCCTTTACCAACCAATCACTCTTATCCATCTCAAACACGTCATTCTCATCATCTCCCTTCTTAGCTACATACACTAAAGGTCTCTCATCTACTTCATAGAATTCCGGTTCAGAATCATAATCAACCAACTGCTCATCCTCCTCTTCTTCATCAATCAATCCTTTACCTTTATCTGATGCTTCCTCATGAGTAGCGGTAACAATCACTTCTTCTCCCAAAATATCCTTATCAAAGTCAAACTGTAGATTAACAAACTCAGCCTCAACAATCTCATCTTCATCATTTCTGCCAGCCTCTTCTCTTGGAATCTCTTGTTCTCTTGTTTCAGTATCAGCTGCTCCAGAGGTGCCCTCTCCTACCTTGGATGAGGTACCAACATTCAAGAATGGGTACTTAGAAATATCAGTCATATCATCTAACTCAGATTGAGTTAGTTGACTGGGTAGGCCAGCAGCAGCTTTCGTCTGTGAAATTTCTTCAAATAACCTCTTAATCAAACTGTTCTGATCAATCAACATCTTTTTCATTCCATCAATGACCTCATCTTTCTGTTGCTCCCGAATCTCTTGATTCAACAGTTTAGTCTTTATCATACTTAACTCATTTGCCAATGAAGTATTTAGACCACGAATCACATCCTCATCAAGACCAGCACTTGCTTCTTTCCCAGCTGTGAAACCCTCATGTCTATGTTTTGTTCTTCGTTCAGGCTCAACAAAGTCAGTCCTCTTTTTAGACCTTCGTTCTTTCTCCACCCTTATCTCTTCTGCTTGTGTATCTATATCTTCTTCAAAATCGTAATCTTTCTCTTTTGCATATCTTTTTCTTTTCTTAGCTGCATCAGCTTGTTTCACCCGTGTTTCCTCAGCTCTTTTGTTTTCAGACTCATCGACCCGTCTGATATAATTCCATCGCTCTGGTGGGTACATGTTCTCCCAGAGATGGGTTATTTTACCACTGAAATCATGGCGTATAGCACAGCAATCTGCAAATATCCGAGGGTTCATCTGAACCAATCTCTTAACTTCACCATGTTTAGGAACATCAGGAATCAAATCATCAATAAACATCTGAATAAAACGAGGATATAATAACCATTTATCCTTTTTCACCGCCATCACATTTTCTGCCATACACGTGAATATCAATCTAGCAATGTTTGCTTTCTCTCCTTTGCAACATATCACCATAGCTTTGGCCCAATCAAGGTTAAGTCCATCAGATCCACCCTTACGATGATCTAAGCACATAATAAACACGTGAGCTATATATCTCCATTCTTTAGATAAAAAGGACTTTTTAATCTCTTTCCTCGAACCAAAGACTGGTCCCTCATATCCCATTTGCCTGAAAGCTTGGAATACTTCAGATTCCGTCATATCAACTTCATCACCAGTATCATCGTCCAGTCTAAGAATCCTCGTCACATTCTCAGCAGTAATAGATATATCATGATCAAGCACTCTAGCTGTGATCCTCTGAACATCTCCTCCGGTGTTGTATTCAGCTGATCTCCAAAAGTCTCTAATGTGAAGATCATATATAGTGGGAGAGTGAGAGATAGCATATGCAATGGGTGATCTTTGGAGCCATCTAATACAATCCCAAAATCCGGCCGCCTTTGGCAAAGTATCATCTAATATGGCAGTAATGTTATTCCTCTCGTCAAACTTGAGATTCGCCATAATAAGCTGAAAAGATCAACAAATAAATTTGAATAAGAAATACTGAAAATAAGAAAAATAAGATACAAACAAAAGAAACAATCAATTTCGGCATGCGAAACAATAGTTTCGCTCACTAAGACATGATAAATTCGCTAAATCAAAGACAGTTTCGTCAAGAAAACAAACAGTTTCGACGAGCGAAACTATAGTTTCGCTCATAGAAACTTGTTAATTTCGTAGAACAAAAAGCACTTTCAACAAGATTAGAATGATTCAAAGTAGTTTCGCAATTAGTTTCACCAAAAATTAATTTAGTTTCGCTATTACAAATTAGTTTCGCTGACTTAGGAAAATATAGACGAAACTGTGAAACAAGGATTAGTCATTGCGAAATTGGATAAGATATGGCGAAACTGTTAAGTTCGCTCGGACAGCATAACTTTACAGTTTCGCTGAAAGACAGTGAACTTTCGTTCAATTTCGCTGAAACTTCAGTAGTTTCGCTGAACGAACAGCGAAACCTACGAAGCGACAAAATCCAAATCGCTTATCAAAAACAAGATGTAATCCAGATTAAATAGTCAATCTAAGTTCGAAACTCACATCCGAAATGAAAAGCACTCAAAATCAGTCCAAAACTCAATCTCAAAACAATATCACCGTATATGAAACTAAAAACCCTAAAAGACGACCTGAACAGATTCGCGAAGTTATGAAGAAAACTTCGCAAAATTGACTTATATAGTCAACAGTTTCGCTGGCAGCGAAACTATAAATTCGTCCAGTGAATTTACAGTTTGGATCAAATTCACTGAAGATTTGAAGATTTTTAGAGAGAAAAGTTGAGGTTTTGGTTGTTTTTGTTCAATATCAAGTTTTCATCAAATTTGGATTAGATTTGATTGTTATTGATATGGAAATTGATTGAAGTTTGCTTATTATTGGTTGGGAAAGCTCTGTTAATCATCAGATTTCAAATCCATTGAGATTTGGGCGATTTCAGATTGATTTTGAGGTGAAAAAGGGTTTTGAGATCGACCAGCGAAACTGCTGTTCTTACAGCGAAACTGTCATCTTCATTCAGCGAAAGTACTCCCTTGAACGAAAGTTCAATAGTGTTTTTGACCAATCATCAAGCGAAATTGCTGCCGAATTTATCTCTAAACGAAAGTTCAAGCTTGTTTCCTGCGAACTTATCAGCGAAACTAAGCCATTTGTGACATTAGGCTAGCGAAACTGCTGCTGAAATTTCCAGCGAAACTACTGTCGGCTCAGCGAAACTAGAGTTCACTGCGAAACTATAATTTCAGCGAAACTATCATTTCTTCAGCGAAATTCGAATGTTAAAGATGACTTTTTTCCCCTAGTTGGGATTAATTGAGTTCATTCCGATAAAGAAATTTTCACTGATTTTCTAGCGTGACATTTACAAATAATATTTTTCCCGGGGGAGAATTTTTCTAAATTTTTTTGGGAAAACTATTTTTGGGGCGTTTAATTGTTTAAACAAAATAAAAATAAGATGGCTTTTGCAGAACTGATTAAATCCTTCGAATCTGATGATCTCACAATTGCACAATGTCGGTTTGATAATTTTGCAGCTTTAAAGAATGAAACGATGTCTGATTTTGTTGATCGTTTTCTGTTGGTGGCAAGTAATCTGAAGAAGTTTGATGCCCAATTGGGAAATCATGAACAAGTTCTAAGATTGCTTGATTCCCTCCCATCAGAATGGAGCTCATACGGCAAGTCGATTAAAAGAGATAGAGGTTTTCAGGATTACAAACTAATGGAGGTGATCAACAAACTAAAAGAAATGGAGTTGGATATCAAACGTCATGAGTACTATGAAGCAACATATCTAACTCCAAAGATCACTTCAAACTCCAAAGAGAAACTAGAAGAGAGATCAGATTTTGGCACGAATTCCGACGGTTTACCGAAACCGGGAACTGAAGAGGTAGAAGAGGAGCTTAAGCAGACATCAATGGGTAAAGGTGGAGCTGAGTTGAATGCTAAAGTTTGTGATGCTGAGAAGGAAGAGGAATGGAAGCGAAATACCAGAGTTTGCAACTGTGAGAAGGCTCTTACTGCTGAAAGAGTCATCTTGGATCTTCCATACGAGACAGTTCAGGATATTTGTTCTTCTGCTTGTAAAATTCATTTATTTGGTGTGTATAAAGCTAATAGGTTACTTTTAGATAACCAAAAGGAGTTAACCACCATAAACGCAGAACTTAAAAAGAATGAAGCCAAATATTTCATAGAATTAAATGAAGCTTTAAAAGAAAATGATCATTTAAAAAGAACTCTTCTTGAAAGAAATGTTGAAATTAATCTTTTAAATGAAAGAGTTACTTTGGCTGAATTTGAGACAAGCAAGCTTAAAACAAAGCTTGATAGATGGACCATATCCGGAATGAAACAGGAAGACCTACTGTGTAAACAGAGGGGAGCTAGGATTAAAACAGGAGTGGGTTGTGGTGAAAATCCATACGTCTATCCTCCTCCTAGCACCCATTGTTACTCTCCTATGCCTCAACCTCATCCATCTAATGATTTGATTGAAGCTGCAGAAACTAATAGTTTAAATGCAGGTTTAAGCAACGTTAATCTTAATGAGGTTAGAGATGTGCAGGATTCTCCTGTAGGTTTGGGATTTCTCAGGCAGGGGTCTGATAAGAAGATTAATGACGATTCTACCTCTGATGCTCCAAAATCTATATCAGTTACTTCTCCAACCTTCTTCAACAAATTCAAAACAGGTAATATTCCTTCGTTTGTTCCTGTCAAGTTTGTTAAAGAAGGAACGGTTGTCGAATCATCAAGCAATCAGAATCCTATAAGAGAAGCTGACACAATAGGAGATGTCAATCAAGATCCGTTGGAGAAAGATCTGTGTATACGTGACTGGACAAGCTCAGATGATGAATCAATCACAGAGGAGTGTGTTGGTTCTTCACAGATCGAGATATCTTCTGACATTGTCAAGTATCGAAAGCTTCCAAAAGTTGAATCAAGACCGATACGGATCTCTTCTCCAACTGCAAAACAATCCAATCAACCAGTGAAGATCTCATTCCCTGTTCTGCACATGAAACTTCAGAACAAGCAAGAATCTGCTACAAGCTCCAAGCAATCCTCATCACCACCTGCACTACACGGGACTACAAAGAATCAAAAGCTTTTCAAGGCTTGTTTTGAGTGTGGAAAAGAAGGGCATGTGGTAAAGAAATGTCCTCAAAGACTTGTTTCGGATGGTAAAGGCAAACTGAATTGCTTCTCCGGATCACAGTCAACAAAGAATGTTTCAGTTGGTAAAGGCAACACGGGTTGCTTTTCTGGTTCAAAAGGCCAAAAGCAAACATCTTTGAATGGTTGGACGAAAAACCCTCCATCCAAACCTTTTCATGTGAAGCCGGTTTCACATGATACAAAGATGAAAATGACCAAAGGTTCAAAACCAAATTCTTTTCCTTCCGGTCTTAAACAGAAAATGATTTCCAAATTTAATTCATTCAAATCCAAGCTAATTGAACCGAAACAAATTTGGCAAATTAAAAAGAAGGATACAACAATCCCCGATTGTTTAAACGGTTGTGTGCAGAAGCTTGTTACTTATCTTGATGAAAAAGGAACTTCCAGGACTACGATGGCCTGGGTTTCCCTTTCTAACTAATTTGTTAATGAGTGCAGGAACAATTCAGGAGGATTGTTAGTAATCCGGTTTACTGACAGAGATTGTTCTTGATATAAATTTGAGGCGGAACAAACAGGTTAAGGTCATGGTATTTTATCCACAATCTGGATATTTATATGCACAATCACCGTTCTCACTTCACAATCACTGCATATTTCTTGAGAATTCATTTCTTATCATCATATCAGTGTAGTTTGGAAGACCTTCTTTGATAAATTTTTATTTTTGTACAGTTTTAAAAAAAAATTTAAAAAAAATAAATAAAAAAAAAAAAAAATAATTAAAAATAATAATAAAAAAAATAAAAAAATAAATACAAAATAATAAAAAAATTGTAAAAATAAAAATTTAGGGGGAGAGTATAAGTAAATAAAAATGAAAAGAGAACTGAGAACTTGATTTGAGATGATTGAGAAATGATTGTATATCTTCTTGCAATGCTTGTTTTTGCATGACTTGCGCTTTTAAAATGAGAAATGATAGTAACTGATGCTGTTATCTGATTGACATCTTATTTTAATTGAAAATAATAGAAAAACAAACAGATTTTTTAATGATATGCTTGGTAGACTCAGCCTGAAGAATAAAGTAGACAGCAGTATGATGATTTAAATTAAATTATATGCTTAAGAATATCTGGATTTACGCAATCATTTTGGCCTGCACAAAAACTGAGTCCTGACAAAAATTGGATTGAGAATTGATCTTTCTCCCACCATGTTACAAATCATATGAGCCATATCTTTGAGCCGTGATTAGTGTATTTATGTGTCTTGTGTTTGTGCTAATCTCCTCTGCTGTACGGAAGTACTGACCTGGAGTGATGATCTCCTCTGCTGTACGATAGTACTGACCTGGAGCTCTCATCGGCACATGATTAAATGGTCATCTCCTTTGTTATACGTGAGTATAGACCTGAAGCTCTCACCATTTTGGTCTAAGTAGTGTCAAATCATCTAATTCATCACAGAATGCAATATTCTGTTGATAATCACTTGCACACTAATGCACACGCCTTGCTCTATAAAGATCGTAACAAAATTCAAGAAATCCTGAGGTTGGGTGAGGGTTTTTGCCAAATGATTGTGGGGTCCTAGCATTCTAAAGCATTTAATCGAACCTTAATGAATCATCTTCTGCTTGTTGAAAAAGATAGGGCATGAGTTTAAGTGGACAAACATACCAGCAATCGTTATTGATCTGTTTGACAATTTCAAAATCATTCAAAGACTGTTATTAGATTCAGTTATCAGTGTGATCTCATTGCTTGTCGATGATTAAAGTCATCTTTGTGCTAAAGTATATCTTGAGGATGTGATCTCATGATCGATTAAGTTCTCGGTAATTAAAAATATACAAATTAAAAAAAATGTTATAATAAATATATATACATTAAAAATAGAAAAATATAATGAAATTTCATTTCAAAATTTTTTTTTAGGTCTTTCATATTATGCTGTTACAATTTTATCATTTTCATGCATTTCACAGAAATTGGGTACAACCGAACATGGGTTCGCTTGTTTTCAAACACAAATAAACACGGGTTTACTTTGTTAAAATGAAATGATCTAATTAGAAATGTCGAGATTGTGTTTGTGAATGTGTTTCAGATTTTTGTTTTAAGTGATGGCCGATCATCAGTTAAGCAGTGTACCTGATCAGAGAGCCTGTTCCTCAAGTTTGCAGAAGATACTGAGCTAGGAATCCTCCTCCTACATCTTCTGAAGCACTCAAGATTAGAGATTTGGGAAACCTGTTCCAATATCCATGTAAAGCTTGCACTCGAAAAGGGGGAGCATATAAATAGGGGGAGCTTATGAGATGAAAAATCTTTCTCATCAGATTCAGAAAGATTCAAATTGAAGATCTTTCTATTGTTGACTTCTCGATGCTGATTTCGTTTGAAGACGTTGATAATGATAGACTAAGGGGGAGTATTGTTGGAGCTGTAAAAGATAGTCTATATTATCAACACAGTGAAAGTCAATCAAAGTCAACGTCACGGTCAAAGTCAACAAAAGTCAAACCCGACACGTTCGAGACGAGTAACCGAGACGAGACGTTGAAGATTTAGATGACTAGGAGTTTTATTGTAATAAATATATTTTGTGTGAACAAAATATATTTTACTTTCTTTGAGTCATGTTTTAGTCTAAATATATAGTCTAGGGGGTTATGTGTAAATATGGAAACTTAAACTAGACTATAAATAGCCTAATTGTAATTAGAATTAGGTCAATGGTTGCATGACCAATTGATTGAGGGTTTTACTTGTAAACAATATTATTAGCAATCAATAGAGATCAAAGGGGTTTTGATTGTGATTATTATATTTTGATCTAATTCTTCATGATTTGATTCAAGTTTGATGTTCCTGGAGCTACACATCTGTTGATAGATCCTCTGAGCCTCATTGCATCAGGAGTTCGATTTTTGGTGAGGCTATCACTGTATCAGAGGAGGATCTGAGGATTGTTCTACAGCTTGGGGACGATGCTGATTGCCCCACTCGTCTACACCCCCTCACTGTCAGAGGATGTTTCATGAGAGCCAAGTACTCTGGGGACATCAATGCTGGGGTACTCAACAAGAGTAACCTCTGTCCCCAGTTTAAGTACCTTGCGCACGTGCTGCTAAAGTGTATAGCTTCCAGGAAGGGAGGTTTTGATGAGCTTTCCGACCAGATCCAGAACGCGTATGTTGCGTTCGTGCTGAACCACCCGTTCAGCTTCTCCAAGATGATATTCACCTACCTGGTGGAGAACATCGAGGGGAAAGGGAAGGAGGGCTTCTGTATGTACCCCTGATTTATGCAGATGATCATTGACCAGAAGCTCCCTTCCCTGCCAAAGGAGAAGGATGATGCTGTTGCTCTTGAGGTCATGGATGACACGACGCTTGGCCGGATGAAGGTATACAGGGGGAAGCAGGTGAAGCCCCCTGTCAGGAGGCTGTTTGGGCATCTAGCCCGTGCTGATTATGTGGCGCCAGCCAAGAGAAAGTGGCGCCACGATGACAGTGATTCGGATGTTGAGCATATTGCTATACCAGATACTGACTCTGATGATGATGATAGCGGCGACGCCGGGGATGATATGCCTGCTCCATCTAGAGGCACTGATTCAGATGTTATTCCCCCGGGGTCAGCCACTGCCGGAGAGGTCGCTGAGATGGCCGGTTTCCATCAGGAGTTTGTGGCTGGTGATCTAGAGGAGGAGGAGTCAGATGAGGAGCCCCTCACCAGGACTGTGGGAAGTAAAGTTGTTCCCACAGACCACGGGCTTAGGGTGGTTGGTGAACACCCTCGGGACTCCTCAGAGAGAGAGACTGACCCGAACTATGTTCCGGGTTCAGTGAGCAGAGCTGCAGGGGGAGCATCCACTTCCACCGGGACTAGGAGGAAGCGGATGGCTCAACCCCATGGATTGAAGAAGAAGAAGCGTCGCCTGACCTTCGTTACTACTACTTCCACCACCACAGCCACCACTACCACCACTACTGACATACCACCCATCACCACAGCCACCACATCCACTACTCCCACTACCACATCCACCACCTTACCAACCACCACTGTATCCTTCCCATCCACCACCAGACCATTCACACCTACTTCACCAGCATCAGCCCACCGACCCATATTCACCACTGCCACTGCCACCACCACCACACATCATGCTGGACCCTCAGCCCAGCCTTCACATGCTTATGGATTTACTCTACCTCACATCAGGGTAGAGGAGCAGCTCTCAGCGCTTAACCGTATGGTGATGCGTCTGCTTGCTGCAGATGAGGAGAAGGCGGCGCAGATCCGCCAGCTGACCGACCTGACTGCTGCCCAGTCTCAGCAAATGGCAGAGCAGGCTCGGGTGATCGACCAGCAGAGAGTCGAGGTGTCCCAACTCCAGGACCTGCAGGCCCAGTCCGTCAAACGTATAGAGGAGTTGGAGACGACCAACAAGACGATTATGTTGAGGCTAAAGGGGTCGAAGGATGAGCCCCTGAAGCTAAAGGAAGGTGACGGGGATGATGGAGATGGTGATGATGAAGATGATGATGATGATGAGGAAGATGATGATGATGAGGAGACTGAGGAAGACAGGTCATGATGATGATGATGATGAAGCAGAAGGAGGGAATGCGGCTGCATCGGCCTCTGCTTCAGGTCAAGAGCGAAGATCTAAGCATCGACAGGACCAGTCATCCACCACTTCTGCTCCTCCGAGCGACACGCCCCAGATTCAAGACAAAAGTACTGATTAGATGTCTTATGTATTTATTTATTTTGTACTTGAATCATGTAATGAAAAACAAGTGTGTTAAATGTTTATATATTAAGTTAATATAAGTCTGTTTGATTAATTACTAATGGTTTATGTGTTGAATGTTTATATCAAACAGATCCAAACTTTCAAAGGGATGAGTTTGACTTTGCTCCCCTTCAAATGGTCAAGACTCAATTAACCATGATTCTTGACCTACAAGGGATAGTGAGACGGTCTGTGAGTTATACCCCTGAAGAAGGGGAAATAATTCATGACCTATCTGATGAGCAACTGGCAGAGATGTTCAGACTCAATCCCGATGAAATAGTCAAGGACGCTCCAACAGTTGATTCAACCAGTGATGAGGAACTTAATGACATTGATGAAGTTGAGGTTGAAGACATTACTGCAGAAGAGTACCCTCAGTATGCTGACGCCGAGGGAAATGTGGTCCCCAATCTGGGTGAATCCCTAGTCAGTGATACTTTTGAGGTACTAGACAAGATGGAGCAGGAAACTGAAAAGACTGAAGGAACAGCCCAAGCCTCCAACGATGATGTAGACATTCGCAAGGCTGAGTGGGCTGCCTGTTTTGAAGAAGTAAGAGCCCAGCGTGCTGCACCAAAGAGAGATGCCTACACCAAGCTCTACAGAGTCAAGAAACACCATAAGGTGTCAGGCAGGATTATCTCATGGGCTTATTTTGATGACCTTAGCTCATATGCAGTTAAGAGGGAGCAGGGCATAGAGTACTTCAGGTTTCCACATGATCTGAAGACTCTACCTGGTTTTGAGCTCAACCAGCTGGCTAAACTAAAGCTGTTGTATGCTGACCCAAGAAAGATGTCAGGCTGGTTTGAGGCTGCCCTGAAAAAGGAGTACCACACCCGATGGGTTAACTTCAGACCACAACAGCCTACGAGGTATATAAGAAGGTCTGAGGTTGATGCCATTACTGGCAAACCCAAGATTGTGCTGAAGTGGAGTCCCCCGCGTACTATGTCGAGATTCCCTCTCAGGGAAATGCCACAGGACTTCACTCCATACTTCAAATGGTGGTACTATGATTGGAGAACCGCTGAAGCTGTCATAGTGTTGAATAAAGAGGGCCAAATGGATACTATCAGGGTATTCGACCCGATGTGGTTAACCAACTTGTCTGCTAATGATGTCTACACTTTATACAAGTGGCCACTATTCTATGACACACAAGACATTGTACAAGCTCTCCAGTTCCAAAATGTTATACGACTTTGCTTTGCGTTCGAGATACACGCAGGAGTCACTAAAGAGGAGAAGTACAAGAAGTATAAGGAGGTGATGCAGAAGACAAGAGATTAGATAGATCTAGGTCCAAGGGGGAGTTTGTTGATGCATGTATGTCCCTAGATCATGAGCTGTAATGTAATAAATCTTGTCTGTCTGATTATGATGTAATTGTATCAATTAATGAAATGATATGAATTGGTTGTTACTTGTGATGTTTAATATTTCATTAATAAGTTGTGATTGAATTGATTGGGTTTATGAATGTTTGAATGATTGCACATTATGTTATATTAATTAAAACATTCAAACTTAACTTAATGAAGTTCTCATGCGAATGGCCCATGCGAATGGACCACACGCATGAATAACTTCATACGATTGACTCAATCGCACGACTGAACCAAGAGACTGGATCAGTCGTATGATTGACACATAAGATTGACTCAATCGCACGACTGAACACTCAGTCGTGCGGATGAATCAACCGCATGGTTCAATCGCACGACTGAACCATACTTATGGCCCAGTCGCACGATTGAACAATACTAACCTATAAATAGACCCAATTCGTGGGAAAATAAAAGCATTCATCCCATTACGATTCCAGACGTACCCTAGCCGTCCAGAAGCCTCCCAAATCGTTCTCCAAGTTCACAGAACACATCAGATCGGTTCCTAATCGATTTCTAACGTTGATTTCAATTCTTGATTGATTCATCGTGTGTTCTCACTGATAGGATCGCCAATCAAATAGGATTCCGCACTATTTGAGTTGGTTTAACACGCAATCACTCGGTATTTCGATCAAATACCAGGTTCTAACAACCATTACATAAGCGTAAGACAATCAAGACATATTACATTCATCTCAGGATCTAGGTACATATGTATCAACAAACTCCTCCATGGACCTAGATCTATCTAATGTCTTACCTTCTGCATCACCTCTTCATACTTCTTGTACTTCTCCTCTCTTGTGACTCCTGCGTGTATCTCAAATACAAAGTAGAGTCTTATGACATTTTGGAATTGGAGGGCTTGTACAATATCTTGCGTCTCATAGAATAGTGGCCACTTGTATAGTGTGTATACATCATCAGCAGACAAGTTAGTGAGCCACATTGGGTCAAACACCCTGATGGTATCCATTTTTCCCTCTTTATTCAGAACTATGACCGCCTCCCCTGTTCTCCAATCATAGTACCACCATTTAAAGTGTGGAGTGAAGTCCTGTGGCATTTCCCTAAGAGGGATTTTGGACATTATTCTTGGGGGACTCCACTTCAGCACTATCTTGGGCTTACCAGTTATGGGATCAACTTCAGAACGTCTGATATACCTCGTAGGTTGTTGAGGTTTGAAGTTGACCCATCTGGTGTGGTACTCTTTCTTCAAGGCAGCCTCAAACCAGCCTAACATTTTCCTCGGGTCAGCATATAGTAGCTTCAATTTAGCCAGCTAGTTGAGCTCAAAACCAGGTAGAGTCTTTAGATCATGTGGGAATCTAAAGTACTCAATGCCCTTCTCCCTCTTTATGGCATAAACATTAAGGTCCTCAAAATGTGCCCACGCAATAATCCTTCCTGACACCTTGTGATGTTTCTTCACTTTGTAGAGTTTGGTGTAGACATTCTGTTTAGGAGCGGCGCGTTGGGCTCGGATTTCCTCGAAACATGCAGCCCATTCTGCTTTTCTGATATCAACATCGACGTTTGAGGCTTGGGCTTGTCCTTCAATCTTCTCAGACTCTTGTTCCATCTGATCCAATACCTCGAATGTATCACTGACTAGGGATTCACCCAGATTGGGAACCATATTTCCCTCGTTGTCAGCGTACTCAGGATAATGCTCTACTGTGACGTCTTCGATTTCTATCTCATCAATGTCATTCAGCTCTTCGTCACTGGTAGACTCAAAAGTTGGAGCATCCTTAGTAATCTCATCTGGATTCAGCTTGAACATCTCAGCTAGTTGCTCATTTGTAAGATCATGAATTATTTCCCCCTCTTCAGGGGTATAACTCACTGATCTACTGACGATCCCTTGCAGATCAAGAATCATAGTCAGTTGAGTCTTGACCTGCTGAAGGGGAGCAACATCATATTCGTCCCTTTGAAAGTTTGGATCTGCTTGATTTAAACATGTAACACATTAAACATTAGTTAATAATCAAAACAGTAACACATTAACATTATATAAACATTAAGTACATAAGTTTAATACATGATTCAAGTACAAAAGCTATCAAATACATAAACGTCTAATCATTACTTTTGTCCTAAATAGCGGGCTCCTCAGAAGGTGAGGCAGAAGAAGAAGAAGCTCGTTGGTCTTGATTTCTCTTCGAACGTCTTTCTTGACCCTGAGCTGAGGCAGATGCAGCTACATCTACTCCTTCACCATCATCATTATCCTGCCTTTCCTCTGTCTTTTGTTCATCATTCCCTTCATCATCATCACTATCTTCATCTTCATCCTCATCCTCATCCTCATCCTCATCATCGTCATCACCATCATCATCACCATCTATTTCCTTTATCTTTAGAGGCTTATCTTTAGTTCCTTTGAGCTTGAGCATGATAGTCTTTTTGGCATCCTCCAACTCCTCAATCTTCTTTACTGATATGACTTTATGCTCTTGGAGTTGGGCAATCTCTTGGCTCTGAGCAGCCATTTGTTGTGCCTGCTGCTCAATCAACTGAGCCTGCTGAGAAATCTGTTGGGATTGCGCAGCTGTAAGATCTGCCAACTGACGAATCTGAGCTGACTTCTCGTCATCGGCTGCCAGCAGCCTCAGCACCATACGGTTCAGTGCTGAGAGCTGTTCCTCTACCCCACTAGGAGGTAAAGGTGATCCAGATAGATGGGTGGGATGTGATGATGGCCCGGCTTGGTGGCTAGTGGTGGTGGTGGTGGCAGTGGTGAAGATTGGGTTAGGTCTAGATGATAGTGGTGGTGATGTGGGTGTGAATGATATGGTGGTAGATGGGATATATGTAGTGGTGGGTGGTGTGGTGACAGTAGTAGAGGGTGTGGTAGTGGTAGTGGTAGCTGTGGTGGTGGTTGTGGTAGTGGCTGTGGTGGTGATCAGGGTAAATCTTCTTCTCTTGCTCTTCATGCCATGAGGCTGAGCCATCCTCTTTTTCCTAGTTCCCTTTGAGGAGGATGCTCCCCCTTGGCTGCTGGGTGGGTCCGAAGTATATGATGGATCTGTATCAGCAACTGCAGTATCTCCGGACTCCCCCTGGCGTCCACCAACGCCGTAATACCTCTCTTAGTGGCAACCACCTTGCTGCCCACTGTTCGTACCAGAGGTTCTTCATCTAACTCCTCCTCCTCTTCCATTTGGAAGTCAGGGTTAATAGGAGCTGATTCAGGTCCACCCTGAACATCTCCTCCCTGATCACCATCAAGATCATCGTCATCGGAGTCATCGGAGGGTAGAGCAATCTGCTCAACATCCGAGTCACTGTCATCATGGCGCCACTTCCTCCGAGTTGGCGCCACATAATCCTCATGGGCCAGATGCCCAAACAGTCGCCTGACAGGGGGTTTCACCTGCTTCCCCCTGTACACCTTCATCCTGCCTAAGGTGGTATCATCCATCACCTCAAGCACCACGGCATCTTCCTTCTCCTTCAGCAAGGAAGGGAGCTTCTGGTCAGTAATCATCCGCATGAATCGAGGGTACATGCAAAAACCCTCCTTCCCTTTCCCCTCAATGTTCTCCACCAAGTAGGTGAAGATCATCCTGGAGAAGCTGAACATGGTTCAGCACCAACGCTACATATGCGTTCTGGATCTGATCCGACAGCTCATCAAATCCTCCCTTCCTAGACGCTATGCACTTCAGCAGCACATGAGCGAGGTACTTGAGCTAGGGACACAGGTTGCTCTTGTTGAGCACCCCTGCGTTGATGTGCCCAGAGTACTTAGCTCGTAGGAAACATCCTCTGACAGTAAGGGGGTGTAGTCTAGTGGGACAGTCAGCATCGTCCCCAAACTGCAGCACAATCCTGAGATCCTCCTCCGTGATCTCAATAGCCTCTCCAAAGATAGTACTCCTGATACAATAAGGCTCAGAAGATCTGTCAACGACTGCACCTTCCCAGAAGGCCTGCTGTATAGAGCGATACGGTGTACATGGAGCAGATATAGCATGAGCAATCCTCGATCTCCTCAGAAAAGTGATAATGCCAGAAAAGTCTGAAGCATTTCTGGATGTCAGATCCAGATGAACACAAATGTTGTTCTTAGTACTCATGGTCCAGCGACTCGCCATCTGTTACACAATGAAAATAAACATTAGTATCCGTTGGCTAAAAATGTCTTGAATCACTTGGACTTGAAAACATTCTTTTCTGTCATGCGAATGAGGTTGTGCGACTGAGATCAAGTCGTGCGAATGAGCAGTACGACTGAGATCCAGTCGTGCGAATGACCCCATACGTACGACTGAGTGTGCGACTAGACTCATACCAATGTAAACTCATGCGTTTACACCAGTCGTGCGACTGAACTCATACGCATGGTTCAGTCGTGCGGTTTTGCTATTCGCACACCTCAGTCGTGCGACTGAAGTTCATCAATCTGTCCATTCGCATGACTTTCTGACTGCTCAATTAAAATTCAATTTTCACCAATTTTTTAAGTTTAGACGTCGTGTTGTGGTTCATTAGACTCACAATCCATTAGTTTATCACCTAACAACTTTGATTTCATTAGTTTACTTAGTTTCCTTAGGTTATTTGTCCACACATGTTTCGGTTTTTCAAATGAGTCCGATTTTCCAGATTAGGTCTCAAATTGAATGAAATAACGATGGATTTGCACCGCAAAGTACCTGTAGAATCAGTGCAGAGAGTCAGTACGCGAAAATCAAGTGTTTATAGTGAAAAAACGAAAATTGGGCAGAGTAACACTAGTCGTGCGAATTAGGGCAAATATGTGAGTGATGAGTCTCTGCGACCGACTCCCCCTCTATTTATACTAAACCTGAATTCAATCGTACGACTGGGCTCATACGCTCATTTCATTCGGGCGAATGGGCCTCAGTCGTGCGATTGGTTCAGTCGCCCCCCTTCAGTCGTCCGACTGTAGTTCAGTCGTGCGACTTACTCATTCGCTCGCTCTTAATCATTCGACTGGGTCATTCGTATAGGCCATTCGGTTGAATGGTCCATACTCATGTCCATTCGGCTATAGAAGGCATGAGTGTGGCCCATTCGCACGATTGGTCCAAACTCATGGTCCAGTCGTGCGACTGGGTCATACTTATGAATTTTTCTGCATTTCTTACCATTTGACATTTAAACCCTTTTAAACTGTAGAATTAATATTATAAGCATTTGATCATCTCAGGCATGATCATTTTAACTTGAAAAACTGTTGATCACCTCAGACGTGATCCTTTTACACACTTTGTCACCTCAGACGTGACCAATTTACCCTTTGAAAACACATGTTGTAATCTCAGACAAGACCCTTTTAGGTGATTTACTCCCTTACTGAATTCCATGATGTAGTTTGACAACAAACAAACTAAAATGACTAAATAAATAGAAAATTAAACTGAAGTACAAAAATTAAACTTGTTTTTGACTTTTTATGAGAGGTAAATCCTAAGATAGAAATCTACTAGATTCGGTTCTGGAATAGGCAGCTTCTATTTAGTTTGACCATAACTGGACCAATTTAATTTTGGAATCATACAGGCAAGTCAAATCATTTGGGACATGTTATCAAAACCTTTTGATGCTCACTTCTTAGTGTTTATCCAGAGTCGTTAGCAACTTTAGGAAATCATACTGGTACTATTAGATTCCCACATTGATTTGGACTTTCAAGAATTGTAGCCACGATGATTGTCAGTATATTTGTCCTCTTAAATCCATACACAGACTTTTGACACATATTGGTGATAGTTTAAGGTTTAATTATTTCAACCAACATTTGTGGATCCCACGCTTATATGGTAATCAACATTCCTCAGGAGCTTTTGAGCGGTCTACGGGTATTTTGACAAGAAGAGACTATTCTTAGAGCTTTCAAAGAGAAGCCAATCCTCAGGTCAGTGCCATCGCACAGCAGAGAGGCACACAACCTATCTTCTTGTTAGAGCATCTTTAATTTTCTTTTGCACGTTACGCACCAACAACATAAGTTATTAGCTTGATAGCATTTGCCTTTCATTTTTTTCGTGCTTTGCTCTATTTATGGTCATCCGCTCACATTTGTGGCGTTTATTTGCTCGTTACCCCTTATAGGAATATTGTTGATTGTGTTAACCAGTAATAAGATGGGATCCCACAGTCAGTTGAACAACTTAGTTTGATCTTGAGATCACCAATCAGGTCTGATCATCTATTGTGTTGAATCTACCGACATATCATCTGTGGTCTAGCAACCTCTAGGTCTACTTTCATTGTGTTACCTTAGTAGTTACCAGTTTTTCTATCATATTTCCTTTTATATTGCTCAGACTACACAGACTTATACTTTGAATTTTGCATCTTGTCTAAATTAAATTTTTTAAAGTCCCACTTGATTTGTTCCTGTGTACTATCATTTTCCAAAGTATTTGAATCGGTATCACAGATACGATCTACCTTGTATCAGCTAGCCTCTCCTTCTCCCTCGCTTTTTTTTTAATGTTACTGGCTGAACCTATTCTCCCCCTAAAATTCTAAAATTGTAACTGATAGGATCGGATCAATTAGATTTGAATTTTGCAGCGAAATATAACAAAATAAGATCGGATTCAAGCAAGAAAATGATGAATATGCAAACACACAATGACGATTATAGAGAGAGAATATTTCTGTTAAAGGAATGTTTTCATTCACGCGTAATGCTTCGGTTAGAAAACAACTAGGTCAACATTCCTTATATAGAGGAATGTGACGTCTCATGATGTCACTTGATAGTGACATCTAACAGAATTACAAACAACTGAAACAATGCAAACTACTGAAATGTTCTCAACAACTGATCACATCTCAGAGAATGCCAAGTACAAGAACATAAAACTACTGACCTAAAACTACTAAAACAATAAACTACTGAAAGGAAAATTACAAGTACTGAAAAGGAAAAATCATCACAACTACTGAAGTTAATAACTTCAGCTGTTGTGACAACTACTGATCACTCTGGTCTTCAGTCTTTGTCTTCAGTACTTCACTTTCAGACTTTGTCTTCAATTCTTTACTTTCAGACTTTGTCTTCAGACCTTGTAATCAGCTGATGTCTTCAGCTGTTATGATCTTCTTCAGTAATTGTAATGTCTGTGGGACTTAAAGGTTTTTCTGATCAGGCTCATTGGTTCTTTTGGTCTAACAAACTCCCCCTGAACCAATGCAGCCAAAACCTCTAACTTTATTGATGATCCCACTTATTCTTTGGCAGAAATACTCTCTTGATCAGCTTCAGAGGTAATCATATAAGCATAGGCTGGAAAAAGGTTTCTAATCTTTTGATTGGCTAAGTGTGGAAGGGAACTCTGTCTTGGGGAAACTGGACACAGAGTCTTGTCCCAACCATGAAACCTATTTCCCATTGATGAGTCTGTAAGACTCTCTTGCATAGGCCTCAAGTAGAACAACTTGTTCTTCCTTGGTGAGTTCTTCAGCTTCTCCCTCAAAGAAGAACTCTGGGCCATAATATTCAGACAGATATCTTACTGTCTTCCCATTCTTCAACTCAACAGTTGTGATCTCTCTGTATGCAAATTCATCTGGATGAGAGCCTTCAAGCAGCAACTAGAGTTCACTCTTTTGAAGATCTTCAAGTCTTTTGTATAACAGCCCCTTCTTGATTATTTTATTCTCAAGTATAGATAGAGGGGTTGATTTTGAGGTTTGTGCTCTCTTGAATTCTTCAATAATTTCCCAGGGTGAGACTACCATGGCCAACATAATTACAGCATTCAAAGTCTTTCTCAGTTGGCCATGATATCTACTTGGTATGTTCATCTTGTGTATTCTGGAACTTACCCTGGGGTCTGGCCAAATCCTCACTCTTTCTCTTTGATGTTGGAATGTATGTCTAAGAGTGTACAGCCTCTGAGCTTGTTTCTTCATTTCTTGAATGGATGAGGACTGAGGGAAGTCCTTGTCAACCATTTTGAGAAATTGCTCATCATGCTGCTTCTGCTGTTCTTCTTCTTCAATCTTAACTTTAACCATTTGCCTTTGAGTTTCAGGAGTTATTGTTTGTGATTGACTCCTAGGCTCAGGTTTCTTCATTTTGATAATAGCAGATATTGGCAGACTATCCTCTTCATCCTCTTCTTCTTCATCTTCCACCCTCAACACCCTTCTTTTTCTTTTAGGTGCATCACTGGTGGTAGATTGAGTGGGTTTCTTAGGTAAAGGGGTTGGTTTAGAGGGTTGTGAGGTTGATTGTTTTGAGGATTGTGAGGGTAATTGTTTTGGAGGTTGTGAAGTTGGTTGTTTTGAGGGTTTTGAGGTTGGTTTTGAGGATTGTTTTGGTAAGGAGGATTGTAAAGGCTGCTCTATCATTTTGTTTGTGAGGGTGGCTTTGGATAACTTAGCCATGTCAGATCTCTTCCCAGCACCAGCTTCATCCAGAGCTTCTATGATCAGACCTTTGTTGAAGCTTTCAGAGGAGCATATTTTGGTGGTTATCTCCAAAATGCTATATCTAGACCATGACTTGACTTCAATGATAAGTCTTCCCAAGTGTTTGGATATAAATCTGATCATAGCCTCCAATATTTCCCTTTCTTCTTCATTGCAGCCTGCCCATCGATTCTCAATCTCCTGAATCTCAAGCCTTCTGATCTCTGAATCAAGTTTGGCAGTATCAAATCCTTGCCCGAAGAGCTGATCAATAATCATGTCCATGGATCTTCTATGTTGCTCATCAGCTTCTTTGATCATCTCATCCAACCTCTTCTCATCCTCAGTTTGTTCACCAACACTCTTCTTTCTCTTGTAAGTAATGATCTCTTTTCCTTTATTCTCCTTGGCTTCTTCCTCTTCAACTCTCTTTCTTTTATCATCTTTCACTGACTTAGACTCCCCCTTTTTGGTTGCATTGGGTTCAGGGGTTTGAATGTCAGAAAGTTTCTTTGACACAGCATCATCCACAAGGGTTTGAAGATCGGAGGAAATCCTCTCATCAATGGTTTGATGAACAATGGTAGTGATGATGGGTGTGATGAGAGGTAAGGAAGATTTGAAAACAGCAGCCATTTGCTCAGAGGGGTTCTCTCCCTGAGAAATGGTGCCTGAAACAGAGGCTGGTGGCTTGTTTGATTTGAGTGGCTTAGTGTTTGGGAGAGCTTCAATAGAAGCTGCCATCAGTGGGTTAATTGGGGCAGATGGACTTGATTCCTGAGACATTTTGGCAAGCAGTTCTTTTAATCTGCAAACCTCAGCCTCAAGAATGGTGTTTTGGGCTAAAACTTCAAAGAAAAAGCCCAGGTCATCATCAGTGTAAGCTGAATCAGCTGACCTCCTGAGTGAATCAGGATGAACATGTGCTGAGTGTAGATCAGTAGTCACATGTGCCCCTTTGTCTTGGAACTGGGGACTTCCTGCCTCAGGAGCAAGTCCTTCATTGGCAGTTGCCTCTGATGAGGTCTTAGAAATGATACCTGCTTCATCCTGTTCATGTGTTGAAACAGGGGAAGAGGTAGCCTCACCAGATGTTCTAGTCTCCTCATCTACACTAGGAGAATGAACTTTATAATCCCTATGTTGTGGGTTGTCAACTACATTTTGATCCTCTCCCTCAACTGCTGAGGTTTCCCAGTGTTAACAGTTTTCTGGGGAGGGGTAAAGGAATGTAGTTGAGTCAGCACTTATGCAATGACTGCAGTTGGGCTTGTAGGGGTGGTATCAGTGGGAGATGGAGGTGAAAAGGATTGCACCCGGGGAGAATGGTGCTCTTCAATGGCAATCTTCTCAAGTGAGAGAGATTCCAGTAATGTGGCTTCCCCAATATTGGTTGCGTCAGGATCCTGTTGAGAGGATACCTGAGCGGTTTCAGCTGGTGGAGTCATTGAAACTTCAATGGGATTAAGACTTGTAGTTTCATCCTGCGTTTGTGCTGCAGGGGCATCATCAGGGGACTCAACTCCCTGAGTAGCCTTTTTGGTTTTCTTGGGGTTTGGTTTGGAGGGCACTTTAGATCTGGAGATGGAGGCTGTGGGTTCCCTCTGCTTGGGTTTTAGCAGTTTGGCAGCCTCTTTGAGTTGTGGATTGGAGTTGTGCCTGGAGTATACCTCTGGCAAAACTACCAGAGCACGGACTCCAAGGCCAACAAGGCCATCATATTTTAATTGATTTAGAATTATGGCCATAAGAAACCTTGGATATAATATCCATCTATTTTCCACAGGTTTCATTGCCAAATCTTTTAATTCCAAAAATATGATTTCAGAAAAATTTAGGCTTTGATGTTCAAGGATAGAATACAATACCTGTTGCCACCTGGATGACATTTGATCCCATGAGGATGTTTTGGGGGCAAGACAGACATTGATCATGTGGAAAATGTGTCGCTCAGCATCATGAAAGTGCTTCTTCAGAATGGTAGTAGCACTTAGGTCACCCTCATAACCATGATTAGCAAAAGATAGATCAATGGTGCCTTTGGGGTATTTGGTGGTATAGGTGGCATCATTCAGGTCTAGGGTTTGACGAATGATCTCAGAAGTGATGACCACCCGTTTCTAGTTGACAAACGACTGGAGAGTGATGGAGTCATCATTCTCAGCAGTATGAACAGTGACGTTTGTCCAGAATTGGCAAAGGCTGTGTGGTATTGGGAATCAACCATCAGATCAATAGCAGCATCAAACTTGTTCCAAAAGGGTGATTTGGTAAAGTGAGCGACACAGTTGTGTCGAGGTTTAATTTGCATGGTCGCCATTAATGGAAGATGAACGTTTGGAAAGTGGGTTATGAAAAGTTTGAAGTTAGGGTTAGGTATATATAGGTTATGAAACGGCTGAAAGAAAACAACTGAAAGTTTTGGTGTGAGTCATCAGGTGTTAGAAAACAACTGAAGACGTGGTTTTAACTTTCAGATGTTGTAAACAACTGAAGACTTGGTGTTGGTTATCAGTAGTTGTAAACTACTGAAGACTTGGTTTTGGCTTCAGTTGTTTTGAAATGAAACAGTAGTTGTCGTCAATTCACAAAGTTCAGCTGTTTCAATGACCTTAACATTTACTCATCAGATCATCTGATTTTCAGATGTGTCATTGGTCATCAGTACTTATTTATTATATAAGACATCAGTAGTTCGAACTACATCAGTACTTTCCAACAAATGAAGTACTTCAGTACTTTTAAGTAATTTAGTCTTCAGTAGTTATAAAACTACTGAAGATAAAATGACTTATCAGCACTTATTTTTGACAAAAGTATACTAATGCTCATCAGTATTTATTGACTAAGAGCATCAGTAGTTGTCAAATTATTCTAGTTGCAGCATACCAAGCCTGAGTACAAGATTATGAAAAGTTGCACTATCCAAAGGCTTAGTAAATATATATGCAAGCTCATCAGCACTAGGCACAAACTTTGGATCAATCAGACCTTTTTCATAACAATCCCTGATAAAATGATGTCTGATCTCAATATGTTTGGTCCTAGAATGGTGGACAGGATTCTTAACAATACAAAGAGCTGAAGCACTATCCATTAATAAAGGAGTCCTAGTCTCTGTAATGTCATAATCCAATAATTGATTTTGAAGCAAGAGTACCTGAGATGTACAGCTTGCAGTTGCAATATACTCTGCTTCAGCTGTGGATGTAGCAACTGAAGTTTGTTTCTTACTCTGCCAAGAAACCAAACAGTTTCCTAGAAATTGGCATCCACCAGAAGTTGATTTTCTGGTTAACTTACACCCTGCATAGTCACTATCAGAGAAAGCAACCAATTTGCAAGAGTGCCCAGTGGAATACCAAAGTCCTAGAGATTAAGTTCCTTGTAAATATCTAAAGATCCTCTTGACTGCAATCATATGGGAATCCTTAGGAGCAGCCTGAAATCTAGCACAGACACAAGTTGCAAACATAATATCTGGTCTAGAAGCTGTTAGGTACATCAAGGAACCAATCATACATCTGTAAAGAGTTTCATCAACTGCTTTACCTTTTTGATCAGCATCCAGTTGTGTGGTGCTGCACATGGGAGTAGAACAGGGTTTACAGTTTTGTAAATCAAACTTGGTTAACAAATCATTTGTGTATTTTGACTGATGAATGAAAGTTCCATCAGTCAGTTGTTTGATTTGCAAACCCAGAAAGAACTGTAATTCTCCCATGGCACTCATTTCAAACTTTTGTTGCATCAATTTAGTAAATGCATCACACAACTGTGGATCAGATGATGCAAAAATAATGTCATCAACATAAATTTGAACAAGGAGCTTATGCATACTTGCTTTCTTTATGAACAAAGTTTTATCTATGGAGCCTCTAGTGAAATTATTTTGAAGAAGAAAGTTAGATAATGTTTCATACCAGGCTCTGGGTGCTTGTTTCAACCCATAAAGAGCCTTATCAAGCTTATACACCCAATCAGGATGTTTATGATCTTCAAAACCTGGTGGCTGACACACATAAACCTCTTCTTTTATTTTACCATATAAAAATGCACTTTTGACATCCATTTGAAAAACTTTAAGGTTATGAAAAGCAGCATAAGCTAAAAACAATCTAATTGCCTCCAGTCTGGCTACAGGGGCAAAGGTTTTATCATAATCAATACCTTCTTCTTGTGAAAACCCATGTACAACCAGTCTGGCCTTGTTCTTGACAATTTGGCCTTTTTCATCAGTTTTATTCCTAAACACCCATTTAGTGCCTATTGCACACATACCTTGGGGTAAAGGAACCAGTTCCCACACTTGTTGTTTTTGAAATTTAAGAAGCTCAAGCTGCATGGCTTCAACCCAACCATTGTCCCTTAATGCCACATGATAATTCTTTGGCTCTTGCTGACTGATGAAGAGAGCATAGAGACAGAAATTGGACAATTGACTTCTTGTTGAAACACCAGCATTAATGTCACCAATGATCTGGGACATGGGATGATTCTTCAATTCTTGATACTCAATAATATCTGTGCAAGTGTTTGTAGGAAATTCAGCAGCAACAGATGTTGATTCAGACTCTTGAGACCTAGACTGAGATGGCAGTTCAAATGAAGTAGAGGATTCAGAGATTTCATCAGCATTTGTTGTGGATGGAGCTGCTGAAGCTACAGGAACATCAAGTGTAGTAGAAACAGGCAGATGATCACTACAACTTGCATTTGTACCATCAGATGGAGAGGATGGAACTTCAGAAACAACAACAGGTGGAGGCTGATATGGAACATATTACAGTATGTCCAAATTTAACAACTCAACAGGGTTTTGAGGAATCTTGTCTTTTGGAGATTCATTAAACTTGACATGCAAATTTTCTTCAACAATCTTTGTTCTGCAATTGAAAACTCTGTATGCCTTGCAAGTAGATGAATACCCAACAAAATACCCTGCATCCACCTTGGATTCAAACTTCTGAAGTGGATTCTTTGTGTTAAGAATATAACAGGGACACCCAAATGCTCTAAAGAATGAAATCAAAGGGGCCAAATGATGTAAGAGCTCATAAGGAGTCTTCATCAACCTCTGATTCACTAATACTCTATTCTGAACATAGCAAGCTGTGTTGACAGCTTCAGCCCAAAAGGTTAGTGGCAAACCTGAGTCAGCCAACATTGTCCTTGCGGCTTCAATAAGGGTCCTGTTCTTTCTCTCCACAACTCCATTTTGCTCAGGAGTTCTTTGAATACTATATTGTCTTTTGATTCCCTTAGACAAATAGAATTCATCAAGAGTATGATTCCTAAACTCTGTCCCATTATCACTTCTCACACATTTGACTGGAAGTGAATGCTGCTTTTCCACATGCAACACAAAATAAATGATACTTTGAGCAGCCTCATCCTTGGAATGCAAGAAGAAAGTCCATACAAATCTGGAATAATCATCCACAATAACCAGACAGTACTTTTTCTTTGCCATACTCATTACTCTCACAAGACCAAAGAGATCCATATGCAGTAATTGTAAGTAGGCAGTGGACTTGGGTTCTTCTATAGGAGGGAATGAAGCTTTGTGTTGCTTTCCTTTTAAGCAAGCTGGACAGTTATCATCACACTTGAACTCCTTCAATGGCAAACCTCTCATTAAACCATGATGAATGAGCTGATTCATGTTCTTAAGATTCACATGACCAAGCCTTCTATGCCATAGTTCAGATTCTTGAGGAGAGGCTTTGGAGAACAGACATGGATGGCCTTTAAGATCAATTTTCTTTGATAGATCTAAAGCATATACTCTTCCAATCCTGTTGGCCTTCAGGAGAGTATATTCATCCAATATCTTGCTTGTGCAAAACTTTGGAAGACAGAATCCTACAGTTTTGACTTGTGAAAAGTGCAACATGCCCTTTATCACACACTTGACTGACACTTAAAAGATTGTATTTGAGGTTATCCACATGGTTAACATCATCAAATCTTATCTCCCCATTTGAGACAAAACCTTTCCCAATGATGTAACCCTTGGCATCATTTCCAAAAGAAACAAATCCCTTCTTCCCTTGAGAATAGTCATGAAGAAGAGAGCTGCTCCCTGTCATATGCATGGATCCTCCACTGTCTACATACCAGATGCTCCTTTGCATGCTGAAGAACCCTGCATTTCACAAACATTAGTTAGCCTTTGAGACCCAAACCTTTTTGGTTTTGGGTCTGTTTTCATCAACAGATGATAAACTAATAGATTGTGCATGATTAACAGCCTTTGAAGATGTAGATGGTGCTGAAAAGGATTCCTTGGATTTTAGCTTAGGTGTCCTTTTCAGTGGTTTAATCACAGAAACATCTAATTGGTTAACTCTCCCCAATAGATGTTGAACCATCATCACAAGTTGTGTCTGATTGGTTGTTAGAGTTTTCAACTCAGTTGACACATCAGTACTTGTTGCTGATTTGTTCTTGTGATTCACTACATTCTTCTTTTGAAAAGACACAGACTTAGTCTGAGTTTTTAATATTCCCTGAGGAATATTTGCAGCTGTTGTTTGACAAACCTCTTCCTGCTTTGTGACTTTTTGAAAAAGCTTTGGTTTATCAGATTGAGATGATTGAGGTACAAACTTGGTTTTAAATTCATCTTTCATTTTATGCATTTGCTTCTTAATGACTTTCTCTTTGTTGAATTTTAAACCCTTGTTATCCAGCATTCATCAGTAAGATGATTAAACAACCACATATTTCACATGGCTTTCTTTTCATCTTTTCTTGATCAACTGCTGAGGATGATGAAACTACTGAAGATTTGTTCTTCAGTACTTTCTTCCTTTCAGTACTTTTGGGAAGTACTGAAGGATTTTCAACAACTGAAGATTTGTTCTTCAGAAGTTTTCTATCAGTACTTTTGAGAATCCTGATAGATTTTTCAGCAGTTGTCAAGGAATGCTTGTTTTCCTCTGATTTGAAATGCTCTTCAGGTGTTGTGTTTTGCCCTTCAGTACTTTGAGTACCTTGTGGAACAACACCTGAATTACTCAGTCTCTTCTTGATCAAGTGTTTCGAAGCAGTGGGACCATCAGTAATTTGATTAGCTGAGGTACTCACACTATCTTCATCCTCAGATTTTGAATTATCATTTGAGGATGAAACACCTGATGATGTGGTTTGGGAATGACAATCATCCTCAGATTTTACTTCTAACTTGGGAGTAAAATCTGTAGGAGGTATGGTATGATTATACCCAATCCCAAACTTCACATTAGAAGCAGTTTGCTTACTGAGAAGCATTTCAAATCCCTTGCATGATGTTACCCAGCGTTCACAATCAACTTGGGTAGCTGCAAGTGTTTCTTTGAGATTCTTGTGATTTTCCAGAATGACCTCTACCTTTGCTTTTTCATCATCATTTGACACTTAAGTTTATAAATCTCCTCATCCTTCTCTTTTAAAACAGACTCAAACTCAGCTTTTCTTTTGGAAATTGCTTTTTCTAGGTCAAGGTTTTGATTAATTAAAGCTACATTTGCTTCCCTAATAGAAACAAAAGCAGCTATGCATGACTCAGAACATAACTTGGCCTTAGCCTCAGAAGATACCTGTGGTACCTGTGATGATGAAGAATTTTCATCAGTAGATTCCAGGGCCATTAGAGCAAGATTTCCAAAAGGTTTTCACCACCATGTTGACCAGCACCAGCATTGTTCAGAATAACCAGAGACATCATCTGGTAAGCTGCTCCAGTCAACAACCTCAGGGGTGAAAAAGCTCTGATGAGATTGAGATTGTTGATTTGTTTGAGATGGTTGAGGATCAGGTAGAGCATGTGGTTGTTGAGCCATGGGTACAGAACTTGACCAGACTGAGGCATGTAAAACATGGATAAGGATATGGCATTGGACTTTGAGGAACAAAGTATGCAGGAGATGATTGATGTTGTGAATGATGATCAGAACTGGTAGAATGTTGCCCTTTGGATTGTGAGCTATTGCTTGGAAAAGTCACAAAGGGTGCAGATGAGTTAGATCCAGATGATCTACACTCTCTAGCAAAATGTCCAAGTCTATGGCACTTGTGACATCTCAACTTACTCTTGTCAAAACCAACCTTGGTTTTGCCAGAGAGACCAGGGAATTTTCTACCTGTTCTTTTGTAAAACTTTTGAGATCTGATATTGATCAATGCCATTTGGCTCAGAATATCCATCTCCAGATCATCATCAGCAATTCCTTTCAAATCATCCATCATAAAACACAAATTATCAACACTAAAACCTGAGTTACCCTCAACTCCAACAAAAGCATGATTTCCACTGTTTGAAGAGAAATCAATATGCTCATCATATGAACTTTCAGATGAAGCATATTCAGACTCATGACCAACCAGAGCAGTGTTACCTGGTACAAAGTCATCAGTGAGCTTTCCAGATGAAGATAGTTTCCTTTTCTGTTCTATCTCTCTCTCAAATGTTAAGAGTTTCCCATGAAGTTGGGTGAGAGATAGAGTATCCAGATTTGCACTAGAGCGTAGGACAATGGTATAAGTGTCCCATCTCTCAGGCAGGGATCTGAGGAATCTGTTATTCATCTGGCTGTTTGTATATTCATGTTGAACCATTTTTAGCTCAGAGATCAAACATGAAAATCGCTCAAACTGTTGAGTCAATGTCTCACCCTTCCTATGAGAGAATGTCTCATATTGCTGGGCAAGGATTTCTTTTTGTGTTTGCTAAGACCTCATCAGTTCCTCCAAATTGTTCCTTCAGAGCAACCCAGAGATCATAAGCAGTTTCATGATGCATAAGCCCAGAGTAGATTTCATTAGGCAGTGCCATGGCCAGAATTCCATGGGCTTTAGCATCAATCTCAAACAGCTTTAAATCCTCATCAGAATATTGTTCCTCCTTCTTCTTAGGAACCATCTCATTGGTTTCAGGATTACTCACCATAGGCTTGTATGGTCCATGACCCAGACTTCCAACAACCTGAACTGTTAACAGACAGGTGATGGAGCATTCGGCGTTGCCATATGTTATACTCACTCCTAACAAGCATCGGAGGCTTAGTTGAGGAGCCAGTATTGTGAGGATCATTGATTGAAGTAGTCATTTTCACTAATTCAATCAAATTCAATGAGATTAAAATCAGTCTAGTTTAAAAACTCAACAACACAATTAGAAAACACAATTAGAATCTCAATTAATTAACCGGAAGCGACAGAAAATCAAACTCTATAATCAATTCTTGCAAAAATGCTAATTCGATCAAACTTAGCTATCAAAAGAGCAGTTTCAATGATCAATTGTTAGATCGATCAATGATTAACCAGCTCTGATACCATTTGATAGGATCGGATCAATTAGATTTGAATTTTGCAGCGCGAATATATAACAAAATAAGATCGAATTCAAGCAAGAAATGATGAATATGCAACACACAATGACGATTATAGAGAGAGAATATTTCTGTTAAAGGAATGTTTTCATTCACGCGTAATGCTTCGGTTAGAAAACAACTAGGTCAACATTCCTTATATAGAGGAATGTGACGTCTGCTGATGTCACTTGATAGTGACATCTAACAGAATTATACAAACAACTGAAACAATGCAAACTACTGAAATGTTCTCAACAACTGATCACATCTCAGAGAATGCTAAGTACAAGAACATAAAACTACTGACTTAAAACTACTGAAACAATAAACTACTGAAAGATAAATTACAAGTACTGAAAAGGAAAAACCATCACAACTACTGAAGTTAATAACTTCAGCTGTTGTGACAACTACTGATCACTCTGGTCTTCAGTCTTTGTCTTCAGTACTTCACTTTCAGACTTTGTCTTCAGTTCTTTACTTTCAGACTTTGTCTTCAGACCTTTGTAATCAGCTGATGTCTTCAGCTGTTGTGATCTTCTTCAGCAGTTGTAATGTCTGTGGGACTTAGAGGTTTTTCTGATCAGGCTCATTGGTTCTTTTGGTCCAACAGTAACCGATTTACATATTTTTAGGATTTTAATAGACAGCTAAATAACATGTATTAAATTTAAACAGAAAATAGAATAAATAACGGAAATAAAAAGAAAAAATTCAAAAATTAACTAAAATGCATCGGACTACACATGGTCACATCTGGAATGACACATTTTCTTTAACGCTGTTGACCTCTAACAGAGATAGAAAACGGGTTGTCAAAAGCTTTGTATAGAGGTCGCGCGTTGAAAATCAGTATTTATTTACCAAACATCGATTAAATTATTTTCAAAACAGTCCCGTATAAAATGATATTTTATACCGATGTGTTTGGTCTTAGGATGTTGTACTGGATTTTTAGTTACTGCAATTACAGCAGAGTTATCAACAAAAATAGGAGTAGAAGAGAAATTTAAACCGTAGTCCCGATTTGCTGTTGAATCCAAATGATTGTGAACAGCAACTTGCAGCAGCAACGTATTCGGCTTCACAGGTTGACAATGCAACCGAGGTCTGCTTCTTACACTGCCAGGTCACTATTTCCTCCCAAAGAATTGACACCCTGCTGATGTAGACTTGTAATTCATCTTACAGCCCCCGTAATCCGAGTCACTATACGCCGTAAGCTCAAAATCATCATCATGAGGTACCACAACCCAAGTGTGGGGTGTGCCTTTAGATAACGAAATATCCTTTGACCCCAATCAAATGGTTCACCTTTGGCTTAGCCTGATATCTAGAACATAGACATGTAGCATACATGATGTCAGGTCTTGAGGCAGTGAGGTACATGAGACATCCAATCATTCCTTGGTACATGGTTGCATCGACCAGATCTCCATTTTCGGATGCTATATCATGGTTTGTAGCAAGTGGAGTCCCAGCTGTAGAAGCATTCTCCATGTCAAACCGACTGAGAATGTCTTCCACATACTGGTCTGATGTAGGAAAATTCCTTTGGGTGTCTGATCCACCTGTAACCCGAGAAAGAATTTCATCTCCCCCATGGCACTCATCTCAAACTCCGCCTTCATTACTGCTTCAAATTCTTTGCATAATTCTTCGTTCTTTGAACCAAAGATTATGTCATCTACATATATCTATACGAGCAGTAAGTCTCCATCTTTTTCTTTAATAAACAGTGTGCAGTCAATGACTCCCCTGCGAAAGCCGTGTTTCACAAGATGAGTCAAGAGTTTTCTCATACCAGGCCCTTGATGAAGCCCATAAAGCCCGTATAAAGCCTTGTCGAGTTTGTAAACTCTGTCCCGATGATAAGGATCTTCAAATCCCTCGGGTTGACTGACATAAAATGTCTCTCGGATTTCACCATGAAGGAATGCACTCTTCACATCTAATTGATAGACTTTGATCTTCATATACGATGCATAGGCAAGGAAGATGCGGATGGCTTCCATCCTCGCCACGGGTGCAAACACTTCATTGTAATCATTTCCCTCGACTTGACGAAATCCCTGAACTACCAGTCAAGCCTTGTTCCTGATAATGACGCCTTGGTCATCCTTCTTGCATTTCAAGACCCATTTGGTGCCAATGACCTTAGCAACTTTAGGTCCATCTACCAGAGTCCATACACCTAACTTATTGAACTGAAGAAGTTCTTCTTGCATGGCACTCACCCATGCCTCATCATTCAGTGCTTCACTAACGTATTTTGGCTCAACCTGCGAGACAAAACAACGATAAGCACCGTCGTGAATGTATCCTCTTTCCATTACCGAGGAATAATCAGCTGAGTACAGCTGATTTCTGGTCTGCACTCCTGATCTGACATCCCCAATGACATTATCTAGGGGATGATAGACATTTAGACGTGATCCTGGAGTGGTAGGAACAACTACCTCAGAGTCAAGATTGTGAACATTAGGTTCTGCATCTGAGGTAGTAGGAGTTTGAGGTTCCGAAGTCGACGAGGCATCACTGTTAGATGCTTGTGGACTTGCAGGAATTGGAACCTGTCCCTCCTGATTGTTCTGGTCATCTTCTTCAGCTTCATCTTCTGAGGAGGAGTCACTTTCTTCGTGTGCTCCCCCTGAGTGGTGAGATGATTCTCCATGTGAACTCGATGATGTTGAATCTAGTAATGGTGTATTCAAGATATCATACATCATCTGTGTAGCTAACTCGTCATCAGAAGAGGAGATAGGTATGTTGAAGGACTTGAAGAATCCATCATAGTCGAAAAAGTAAGCGGGTCCTTTTCCTGTAGGTGGTGTGGTGTATCTCTGAACATCAACATTACACCACACTTCTACTAAACCCGTTGAGTTGTTGTAAACTCTCTTGTTCGGTATGTTGTATCCTAGGAAGATACCTTCATCAGCCTTCTCGCTGAATTTTCCTTCTTGAGTCTTCTTCAGAAGTGTGCACGGCACGCCGAATGGTTCGAGATACTCCAGATTAGGTTTACGTCGTTGTAGTAACTCGTAACATGTCTTGCCATGGCGCTTGACTACCAGAACTCGATTTAATGTGTAACATGCATTTGCCACTGCCTCATTCCAGAATTGGATAGGCAGTTTCGAGTCTGCTAGCATTGTCCGTGCTGTCTCTATCAAGCTGCAATTCTTTCTCTCAGCAACGCCATTCATCTGAGGCGTGTAGGCAGAAGTGAACTGGTGAACAGTTCCCTTTTCCTTGCAGTAAGCCTCCATCCACTGATTCTTGAACTCGGTCCCGTTGTCTGAGCGTACCTGTCTTACCTTCAGCTTGTAGAGAGATTCCAGTGTGGTTACTAATTCCTTGAACGACTCAAATGTTTCTGATTTGGACTTCAGAAATATTACCCAAAAGAATCTTGAGTAGTCATCAGTAACCACATAACAGTACAAATCACCTGCAATGCTTTTTGTACTGACTGGACCAAACAGATCCATATGAAGAAGTTCAAGAGGAAGCTCGATAGAATGAACTTTCTTTTCCTTATGAGCCTTCTTCGTCTGTTTGCCTTTCTTGCATGCTACACAGAAATCCGGAAGTTGGAAATTTTTGACGTTAACTCCTCTCAGGAGATCCTTCTGGATCAAGTGATTCATCTTCTGTTGATTAATGTGTCCCATTCTCCTATGCCAGGAAATGGAGTCCTTCTCAGTAGCTTTTGATAAGAAGCACTGAACTTCATGATCCGTCGTAGAAGCCGTAGAGAGATCCAAAACATAAAGGTCCTTATATCTTGAAGCTGTCATCAAAACTTGGTCCTCCGGAATCACATAGTCTTTCTTTAGGACATAACACTTCTTGTTGTCAAATATGACTTTAACCCTTTGTCACATATTTAGGAAACAGAAAGTAAGTTGTTTTGAAGTTGTTGAACGTAGTTCACTTTATCAAACTTAACTTTCTGATTTCCAACCTCTCCCTATCTGTGATATAACCTCCTTTGTTACCAGCAAAAGAAACATGCCTTCCTTTTATTTGTTTGATGTTTGATAAGAGTGCCCTGTTTCCTGTCATGTGCCTGGATGCTCCGCTATCTACAATCCACGTGTTGGTTTCAGCACTGTAGCGAACACCCTGCACATTCAATTTAAAGCATTAGTTTAGGTTAGGAACCCAAGCCTTTACTGGCTTGGGTTTCCCAGAGGCATCACACATCATGAATTCAACCCATTGACCCTTAGAAGGTGAGGGTAGCTCAGGTGACTACTTGTCATCATTATCAGACAGAGAGGATGACTTTTCTTTCCATAAGCCAGATTTGTGTAAGGCCTGTTTATGATAAACAGACGACCGGCTAATGGGTTGAACTTTGGGTTCACTAGTTCTTCTAGGTGGAGTCAAAGAACTCCTCTTAGAAGACCTAGGTTTTGAATCCTGAAGTTCAATTTTCTTCCTAGGTGTCTGATAGTAAGGACAATAAGACGCAATGATGTGTCCACACTCTCCACAGTTGTAGCATGACCTGCTATCAACTTTATGATTAAACTGTCTATGTGGAGATGTGTGTGACACCCTAGTGACATCATTATGTTTGGGCTTTGACTCTACTTCTTTTGATGTTTTCTTTTGTTTAACAAACTTAATTGTTTTAACATTTTTAACATCTTTTCCATTTTGGTTAACTGGACTTTGACATAAGACTCGTGATAGGTTAATATTAACAGTCTTTTTAGGTTTAGATTTGACTTTGTTTGACCCTGATTATATATTAACCTTTTTAAATTCTTTTTCCAGATTAACACAAGGCATTTTACCCTTAGCCTTTGAAGTGGCCTCCTTTTGTTTTGTTCCAGATTCACTTGAAGAACATGTGGAATCTGGATCACTTACAAGAGGAGTAGACACCACATGATCCTTGATGGGATTGTTATTTATTGGTTTACTCTTAGTGTTCATCAAGGTATCAAGTGGTGGTGGAACCACTTTATAACCCAAACCCTTCACATTGTTACACTCTCTCACTAAGTGTTGGAAAATATGAGATGAACTTGTCCAACTGTGCAGTTTTTGCTTTAATGAATTGACTTCTACTTCTAAAACTGCTTTTTGTTTCTTAGTGTCTTCTAGGGAGTTAAGATAGTACCTAATGTCATTAGCTTGGTTAAAGGGTACTACTTCTGTTTCCCTAAGCTGTTTATTCAAAAGGTCTATCTTTTCTTTGTAACTATGCTCATTTTGTTTTAAAACTCTATTTGCCTCAGTGCACAGTTGCAAATCCTTTACTAAGCTATCGTTATGATCTAATAACCTACCAAATTTCAGATCTATGCTTTCTCTAAATTTATTACAATTAGAACAAGCATGATTTTTGAAAAGTTGGTCAGTAGTACTTACCTGAGGAGGTTCTGATGAATCGGCCATCAACGCAGCATCTGATGTCTCTGGTTCTGGTGATTCTGTCTTTGTTGTAGACGTCCCTTCTTCAGGCTTGTAGCTGACCTCAGTTGCAGTCTCTTCAGTGTTAGACATCGCTAGCTCTACTGCAATATCTCCTTCACTCGCAGAATCATCATCTAAGTCTTCCACACTCCCAATATTGGATTCTCCCGGAGAGACAAACCGAAAACTCCAGTCCTGTCCTTCATCATCATGGGCAGTCAAGGCTTTTGGATCCTTGCTTGATGAAGTAGAACTGCTAGCTTGCTTGTCTTGACGAGTGAAGGACGAGAATGGATTCCCGTTTCCAGTCTTCTTTGGCTTCACACACTCTCTTTTGAAGTGCCCCTTTTCTCCACAGTTGAAGCAGGTCACCTTGCTCTTGTCAAAACCAAAAGTAGTGTCCTTAGTAGCAACCAAGTTTTGTCTGGTCTTCTTCACAAACTTCTTCGCTCTCCGGACAGCACTTGCTAAGGCCCAAATGATATCCATCCTCTCCAGCTCTGTCTCATCTACCTGCTCGTAGTCCTCGTCTGCCAGATGGCAGTTTCCAATTTTCCCAGCAACAAGACCATCATAGGAATGGACCACTGCTGCTAAGAGATCCATATGCTCTCTCTCTACTTCTACCATCACGTTTCCAAGATTCTCGGTCTTCAGTCTTGTAGCATTTGCTTCAGATCCAATGTATTGGGTACTAGAAGACCCTGACGTTTCTAATCCTAAAGGAGAGACTTGTGAAAGACCAGATGAGCTTGACACAAAGGCAGTCTGAAGAGGTGCTCCAGACGTCTTAACTTGAGGAGTTGCATTGTACAAAGCTGGATTCTGAGTATACGAAGACTTCTGAGCTCGGTACTTCATCCTTAGTGCTTCTTCTCGCAGCTTTAGAATGAAATCATTGATGTCCAACTTTGCTAACATTTCATTCTGTCTCAGATTTGACACAAAAGAAACCCATTTCTCTGGCAATCCGTCTGCAAAATTCGACACTTTATCTTCCATGGTAGTTGTGACACCATATGTGTGCAGCTCGCTCATCAAATGGTAGAATCTATCAATGACATCATCTAAACTCTCATTTCCCATCGATGAGAAGTTGTCAAATTCTTTCTTCAACTCCTTAGCTTTAATGGCCTTCAATGAAGCATTCCCGTCATATCTTTTCTCTAGCTCATCCCATAACATCTTGGCTTGCTTATTTTTAGAGAATTGATGAAAAATATCCTTAGGGATAGACTGAGTAAGCAATGCATATACTCTCTTTAGAGCATTATATTTGACTTTCTGTGCATCAGTTATTCCTCCTAAAGTAAGTTTCACCCCATCAGCTCCTACCGGCATACTGTACCCCGTCTCAATAGCTTCCCACATATTTGGATCTACTCCATTTAGGTAGATCTCAAAACGTTGTTTCCAGTGGGGAAACTCATCTAACGTTATAAGCTTCGGGGGTTTATTGTGATTCCCCACCTCACTTTCCAGTAGTAGTAAGTTCTGAATCCGTGAGTCCTTCCCGGCTGTAAACGCTGAAAACTGATCCTCCATCTCGATTAACTTTAAGTATCTTAAACAATCTGTTTAACTGGTGCGAATGGAGCTGTGCGATTGGGCCACCCGTGCGAATGAACTATGCGACTGGTTCAATCGTGCGGCTGAACTAAGCGATTGGTCCAGTCGTGCGAATGAAACTGATGCGGATGAACAATGCGAACGGTCTGCTTAGTCGTACGAATGAAGATATGACTGAGTTCAATCGTATGTCTGAGGGATACGAATGAAGTCCAGTCGTACGATTGGGTCAATCGTGCGACTGAAGCTGCAGTTTTTCGAAAATTTCTAGGTTTAACGTGTTATGGCCATAAAAACCCGAATTTTCACCAACCCTAATCGCCTTATGCCGGAGAAACCAAAACTTGATGAGCAGGGGACGTCCAAGACAACGTTTGACACAAAAAGATTGCGTTTTTAGTGGAAAAACACAACATTTGTATCAAAATTGATTGAATCACACGTAATCAAGAGCCAAAGTTGCGATACAACTTGTTAGGATCTGGTATTTGAACGAAACACCAACTGATTAACGTGTTAACCAAACCAAATAGTGCGGAATCCTATTTGATTGGCGATCCAATCAGTGAGAACGCACGTAGAAACAATAACGTATTGAATCTAACGTCAAGAATCGATTAGGAATACATCTACAGCGTTCTATGAACTTGGAGTATGAACTTTGACGCTTCTGAACGGCTAGGGTACGTCTGGAGTCGAATTGGAATAAATGCTTACGTTTTTCCACGAATTAGGTGGTATGCTCATTCGTGAGACTGAACCATTAGTATGGTTCAGTCGTGCGATTGAGCCATGCGGTTGATCCATTCGCACGACTGAGTGTTCAGTCATGCGACTGAGCCAATCTCATGTTACAATCATACGACTGATCCAGTCTCCTGGTTCAGTCGTGCGACTGAGTCATTCGCCTGAAGTTGTTCATGCGTATGGTCCATTCGCATGGGCCATTCGCATGAGAACTTCATATTGCTAAGTTTGAATGTATTCATTAATATAACATTATGTGTATCAATTCAAACAATCACCAACCTATATAATCAAGTCAATATCAACTCATTAATGAAATATTAAACATTACACATCACAATCAAACATTCTCATTTCATTAATATCCCAACCATTACATAAGCGTAAGACAATCAAGACATATTACATTCATCTCAGGATCTAGGTACATATGTATCAACACTCTGGAAGGTGCCGCTCTATCCTGGTGGAACGTGCAAGTCCAGATGCTAGGACAAGCGATGGCAAATGGGCTTCCCTAGACTGAATTCAAGGAGATGATGACTGAGGAGTACTGTCCTCGAAATGAAGTGCAAAAGCTGGAGATGGAGTTATGGCAACTTAAGAGGCAGGGCTCGGAAATCGAGGCCTACACCACCCGAACCCATGAACTAGCCACCTTATGCCCGGGGATGGTGAACGAAGTACACAAGAGGGTTGAGCATTACATACGGGGATTAGTACCCGAAATTCAAAGCATGGTGACTGCTTCCAACCCGACCACGATTCAGCAAGCCATCCAGTTAGCTCATAAGCTAACTGATCAAGCAGTGGAGCAAGGACGTTTACCTAAGCGGGGCGTTGTGGCGAGCGTGCCCGACAGCAAGAGGAAGTGGGATAGTTCCAACAACAACAAATCATCATCATCTAGCGGTCAACCCCAATCTCAACAACAACAACAGCCAGTTCAGCAACAACGGAGGTTTGATAATAACCGTAACTTCAACCAGACGGCTTCAAATAATCAAGGACCCAGTGGTTATGGTGGTAGACATCCGAAGTGTACTCGATGTAATTACCATCATGTGGGAAGGTGTGATAATTTCAAGTGTCAACGTTGTGGTAAGATTGGACACGCTGCTAAGGATTGTTGTGGTGAACTGTTAAGGAAGCCACAGTCCTAAGGTTGTTTTGAATGTGAGAAGGAAGGGCACTACAGGTGAAACTGCCCACAACTGCGGAAGAATGGTAATGGCAATAACGGCAATGGCCACAACAACAACAGCCACGGTAACAACAACAATGGTGGAAATGGTACTGGTAATGGCGGCAACAAAGATGGAGCCAAAGGGAGAGCCTTCGTCATTTGCTCAGGTGAGGCTCTAAATGACCCTACAAGTGTTACTGGTAGGTTTTCTATTAATGGTTGTTTTGCTACGGTACTATACTAGAGCCGATAGGAGCTTCATGTCCTTAAAGTTCTGTAGTCTTTTAAGTGATATACCCTCCGCCTTAGAATCTAAATACACCGTAGAAATGGCCGACGGTAAACAGATCCATGTAACGCATATCCTTAAAGATTGTAAGATAGAGCTTGCCGGTCACACTTTCGCTATAGATCTTATGCATGTTACGCTGGGGAGTTTTGATGTAGTGATAGGCATGGATTGGCTCTCTAGCAAGCAAGCGGAAGTCATATGTCATGAGAAAATCATACGAATTACGGTTGGTGATAAAATCCTCACAGTCAGAGGTGATAGGAGTGGTGCGATGATAGGCATCATCTCATACATGAAAGCCCAAAAGTTGTTGCGAAAAGATCGTTTGGCTATTCTAGCACTCGTCACCGATAAGCAAGCGGAAGAAAGAAGAATGGAGGACATTCCTGTAGTGTGTGACTATCCTGAGGTGTTTCCAGAGGATCTTCCTGGACTACCACCTCACCGCCAAGTGGAATTCCAAATCGAGTTGACTCCCGGCGCAGCCCCGATTGCTAGAGCACCTTATCGATTAGCACCGAACGAACTACAAGAGTTGTCATCACAACTTCAGGAGCTTTTAGATAAGGGCTTTATTCGACCTAGCACATCACCTTGGGGAGCCCCTGTCCTTTTTGTTAAGAAGAAGGATGGCACATTCCGGATGTGCATCGATTATAGGGAGTTAAACAAAGCAACAGTCAAGAACCGATACCCTTTACCTCGTATCGATGACTTGTTTGACCAGCTTCATGGATCAAGCTATTATTCGAAGATTGACTTGAGATCCGGCTATCATCAACTTAGAGTCCGAGAAGAAGACATTCCCGAAACTACGTTTCGTACTCGTTATGGTCATTATGAGTTCTTGGTCATGCCTTTTGGGTTGACTAATGCACCTGCTGTGTTCATGGACCTCATGAACCGAGTGTGCAAACCCTACCTCGATTAGTTCGTCATTGTGTTTATCGATGATATACTGATATATTCTAGGACCAAGGAGGATCACGAAGAGCACTTACGAATGATCTTAGAGCTATTGAAGAATGAGCAGATGTATGCCAAATTCTCTAAGTGTGACTTTTGGATACGAGAAGTGCAATTTCTAGGTCATATTGTTAATGAGAAGGGGATACATGTTGATCCTGCCAAGATTGAGGCGATAAAGGATTGGGCTATACCTAAAACGCCGAGCGAGATAAGGCAATTTCTGGGATTAGCAGGATATTATCGACGATTCATAGAGGGATTCTCTAAGATCGCACAACCTCTCACAGCCTTGACTCACAAAGGAACGACATACAAATGGGGTGAGAGTCAAGAATCGGCTTTTCAATCGTTAAAACAGAAACTCTGTAGTGCACCGATATTGGCACTGCCAGAGGGAACGGATGATTTCGTGGTGCATTGTGATGCATCCATTCAAGGATTGGGTTGTGTCTTGATGCAACGAGAAAAGGTGATAGCCTACGCCTCGAGACAACTAAAGGTTCATGAGAAGAACTATACCACCCATGACTTAGAATTGGGTGCAGTGGTTTTTGCCTTAAAGATTTGGAGACATTACTTGTACAGTACCAAGTGCACTATCTACACCGATCACAAGAGTCTTCAACATATCTTCAAGCAAAAGGAGTTGAATATGAGGCAACGACGTTGGGTGGAGCTACTAAACGATTATGATTGCGCTATCAAGTATCATCCGGGAAAGGCGAATGTGGTTGTTGATGCCTTAAGCCGGAAGGAAACAGCTAAACCCAGACGGGTGCGAGCTTTACAGCTTACTATCAGTACCCAACTGCCTGAACAAGTTAAGGAGGCACAGATAGAGCCTTAAAAGTTATGCTGACAAGACAGACAGAAGAGTTATGCTGACAAGACAGACAGAAGAGTTATGCTGACAAGACAGACAGAAGTTAAGGAGCTGTGCAGATACGAAACCGTATGGCTGCAGCACGAGACACACAGAAGAGTTATGCTGACAAGAGATGGAAACCTTTAGAGTTTCAGGTTGGTGACAAGGTTTTATTGAAGGTCTCACCATGGAAAGGCGTAGTTTGGTTTGGCAAGCGAGGAAAACTAAATCCGAGGTACGTTGGACCATTTGAAATAGTGGAAAGAATAGGTCCAGTGGCCTATCGACTAGCCCTACCTGATTCGCTAAGTGGAATCCACGATGTATTTCACGTGTCGAACCTAAAAAAGTGTCTAACTGATGAAACAATGGTCGTACCACTAGAAGAAGTTCAAGTGGATGAACAATTACGCTTTATTGAAGAACCAGTCGAGGTGATAGACCGAGAGGTGAAAACACTTAAGCAAAGCAAGATACCCATAGTCAAAATCCGTTGAAATTCGCGGCGTGGACCGGAATTCACATGGGAACGAGAAGATCAAATGAAGCTTAAGTAACCTCAACTATTCAAAAAGATGATGCCAGCAGACGAAGGTATTAATTTAAATTTCGGGATGAAATTTCTTTCAACATGGGGATGATGTGACAGCTCATCCAAAACTCACTCGATTTTGATTTCTGTGTGCCAATGAAGTAGACCAGTGATGGAACACTCTCACCATGTAACGCAATTTTCGGGACGAAAATTCTTTCAACATGGGGATAATGTGACATCTGGTAATTTTCCGTTACCAAACTCCGTTAATTCCGTTAATACTTGCATACACGTGTCTTGAGCACACACTAGTTGTCGTTTAACGTTGGTGACTTTAAAATAATTAATAATGACAAACTAGTAATAATCTAATCAATAATGTGATTATTGTATCATGCTTATGTGTTTGCGTGTTTTTAAATACTAATTAGGAAATTAATCGCGTAACGTGAAAACGTGCCTATTAATTCGTATGTCTTGTGTTTTTATAAAGATAAAATATATAATTGTTATCATTAGTTTATATCTTTATATTATTAAGTTAAAAACACTTTACAAAGTATTTAAAAGCTTAAACTTTATAAAATACAAATTATAAGGGTTAAAAGGGTAATTAGGGATAATTAAGTTAATTAAAACAAAAAAACCAACCCTAGAACCCCCCCCCACATCGGCCGCAACCCCCACTTTCCACCCCTCTCCACTTCGAAATCAGCCAAGAACAAGGTGTTGGCTGCGATTTTGGTTCGATTTCCGGCCATACAACAAGTTAGCAACATCAAATCGTGTTCCTTTGCAAGAATTAAGGTTAGTTTTGGTGTTTTTTGTGGGATTTGCATGTTGGCCGAAGCCCTAGGTTCGAATGGGTGTTCATGATGTCGAAATTGTTGTTGTTTGATGATGCTAGTATGTTAGTTAGATAGTATACATGTTGTTTAACGTTGATTATGCAAGAATGATACGTTTTTTATGGATTGATTATGAACTTTGATTCAAGATAAACCCTAATTCGAAATTGATGTGATTATGTGAGATTGATGATTGTATGATGATTGTATGATGATTAATAGGTTGTATGAATGCTAGATTACATTGATCTTGCAAGAAATTGATGAATTGAAGGTTGTGTTCATAGGTTACTAATAATAGTAACTTTATTTTCATGATATGATGATTTGATGATGGATTGATGTTGTTGATGTGTTTATGATGATGGTTAGGTGTTAGATTGTTGATATGAATGCTAGAAACCTTGGAATGGAAGTTGTAGTTCATAGTTTGCCAAAAGTAGAAACTTTTGATATTGAAAGATTTATGGATCATGATGATTAGGTATTGTTGATCATGCCTAGATGTTGTTATGAGCTTGAATTTGTGTATTTTTAATGAATTCATAAATACATTGGGTGTTTGATAGATTTTGGAATGTACTTTCCCAAAAGGGAAACTTTATTTGCACAAAGTTTGAAAGATGATAGTTTGAGCATGTTTGGGATATTAGGAGAATGTAGTATGTTCATGGATGATTTCTAACGTGATAAAATATGTTAATTTAGTTGTATGGAATGCTTGGATAATCATGGTGATGTATGGACTTTGATGATCATGTATGATGTTGATGTTGATTAGTAGTTAAGACATCATGTTTGGGACTGGAAATTAATTATTGTGGTGTATGTTGAATGCAATGAACATGGTTAATGAATATGATTGTGATCTGAGGCCCCTACTTGGTAGGATTGGCAGGGTTTAGGATGTGAAGTCGTGAGTGTCTTCACATGGCACGTAGTGCGTGATTTGATCCTTGTGTGGCGTGTTAGTTATGTTATAACTGATGGACATGTTAATGTTTTAGATTCGTATGACTTGTATGATATTTAGTGGTATGATGATCTAAGTTATGCATTGGGTAATGTAGCACCTCATGTGATTTAGTTGAATGTTAACCATGTATGTTATATGTTCACATTTGCTTAATTGAATTGTAACTCATGATGTCACCAACGGGTCAAACAGGTCAACTGAGTCAAACGTGTCTTTTTTTATTGAAACCTTGAGTCTTTGGTTGTAGTGTGCTTAAGGTTCCACATGTTCTCTGTTTACACGTACTTATGTACTTACATGATCTAGGTAACCTCTGAAGGTTGTCTTTCCACTCTTTCTTTCAAGTAAACCCTAAGTATTCATTACGCATATCAGGTGAGTTCATGCCCCACTCTTTACTTAATCTCGGATAGCATACTGGTAATTTACAAACACTTTATATATATTTAAGTTGTGTATAATATTAATATAGTGCTGTTTATTTTGGAAAAGTCCTCACACTTTCGAATTGTTAATATTGAATAGCGGGGAAACTTGGATAGTACTACTGGGTATGACGAGCCCCACCTGTGTGACTCGAGGTCAACCGGGTGCAATTTGTCCTATTGAACATTGTCACGACCTGGTAAGGCGTGACAGGAGGCAACAACTTATCACAGTCAACTTCAATTGCGAAATCACTATGAATTAATATTTATTGTTAATATACTAGCTATCTGTTACAATACACTGCTTATATATCACAACTGTTAAATTGTTTATATTCGAATGCCAACTCTTGAACTCACCAACCGTTGTGTTGACATTTTTAGTATGTTATTCTCAGGTCGTTAACTTCGCTTTTCGCTTGCCATTAGGAGCACTGCATGGGTTCATCATGCATATTAAGACTTCATTTTAAAGACATCTTTGTTGGTTTTATTTATTAATGTTTACTCATTTGGGTTGGCGCGTGTTTTGCCATACTATGCATTTATATACTTTGGGTTTCTTTACTTACAAAACGCTTTCGCATGGTTTTAAAGTTTGAACTTTGGTTGATTTTATTTTAAATGTCGCATATAGAGTCGTTCTGTGTAACTATTGACTGTGATCCTGGTTTGTTCACACGCCTCGCGGTAAAACCCCGCACGTGGATTTTAAGGGTGTGATAAGGTGGACCAAATATCTGCAGTGTGCAAGAAAAAGACTGTTTGTTTTTTTAACATCTGCAGAATGCTGAAATATTCTGTAATTAAATTAAATCTATTTTTTAAACTTTAAAAATAACCTTAACATTAATATATAAATAAAAGTCATACAAATACATTAAAACATAAATAAAAGTCATACAACATTGCAATATCACCAATCAAACAAACCAAACACCATACAAACTAAAATCACTAATCATACACACTAATATCACAACACAACCTACACAAATCATAAAATAAACCAAATACTAAACCAATTCTCTCATCATACAAACTAATATCACAAATCAACCTACTCAAATCACAAAGCAAACCAAATACTAAACCAATACACTCATCATACAAACTAATATCAGAAATCAACCTACACAAATCATAAATCAAACCAAATACTAAACCAATACACTCATCATACAAACTAATATCACAAATCAACCTACACAAATCACAAATCAAACCAAATACTAAACCAATACACTCATCATACAAACTAATATCACAAATCAACCTACACAAATCACAAATCAAACCAAATACTAAACCAATACACTCATCATACAAACTAATATCACAAATCAACCTACACAAATCACAAATCAAACCAAATACTAAACCAATTCACTCATCATACAAACTAATATAAAAATCTAACAAAATCATAAACTAAATAACAAATCATATTAACCAAATCACAATTCATACACCAAATCACAAATTAACTTACATAAACAACAAATCAACTTAAATTTAAACAAAATCGTAATTTTTAAAAAAACTTACTTTTGGAAAGTTTGGAAGAGGGCAGCGGAGGAGAGGGGTCGGTTGCAACGGTCGGAGGGGGGAGGGCGGCGGGACTGTTGCGACGGTCGGAGGAGGGGAGGGGGTGCTTCGGCATGGACGGTTACGACGATCGGAGGGGGGAGGGCGTCGGGGTGCCCTAGTTGTGACGGTCGGACGGTGGGAGCGGGGAGGGTAGGCAGCGGTGGTTGGAGATGAATGGTGTGGTGAGGAAAGGGTTCACACAAATGAAACAAAAGTCTGGAAGGAAGGGTAGTGGAGAAGAGGTTGAGAAGACCTGAGAAGTGGTAACACCACATCTTCTCCATGAAGACCTCAGGAAGAAGTTTTTTAATGAAACGTCTTCCAAAAAACAAACAGTCTGCGGACTAAAAAGCTCTTCCCGTGTCTGTATGCACGCAGATGAAGAGGTGGGGAAGAGCTTTTGCCAAAAAACAAACAACACCTTAGCACACTTAACAGATCAAATAGGAACCAGTTAGGATGAAACAATGAACACAAGTAGTAAGAACACTCAAATATGGTTTTCAAGAATGATGTATAATGCTTTCGGGTTCTTACTAGTGTTACAAAGCTTATCTAAAAATACAAGTACTTGGGATACTTTATACTACATCCTACAGCCGGTCATACTTTGAAGGCTAGCTGAAAACACTAATCTAGACAACAAGATCAATGTAGAGTCAAAAAGCAGATTGTCTTTTAACTTGTGACTATGACATATCATAGCTCACATCCTTATCTATTACAAAAAAAGATAAAAGTACAAAAGTAGAATGTTACAGACAAAAGACCTTAATCTATAGTTTGACAAAATTGTGAACTTTTCAGCAACTCATATAAGTTGGTGAGTTTCATCAGAGATGGCATGGGAAAGTTGTTCAGATTTTGTCAAAAAAGTGATTCAGAAAAAGCATGTCTTCTCTGTCTTCGGAAGAAATCAGTCTTTGGCTTCGGAAGACTTTGTCTTTAAAGCTTCAGAAGACTTCATCTTTAGCTTCGGATATGGTCTTTTGGATTCGAAAGATTTGATACTTAGCATAATTCGCAGAGTTGTATCAAATTTTTTAAAGTAACTTCCTTATACTTCATATTTGCATGTTGAGAGCTCTAGTTGTTCTTTGGTTGCATCAGCCTCTAAGTGTATTCATTACACTTATACATTACAACTTCCACCACTTGTTCTTATATATCCAATTGTGCATGTATCCTTTCTAAAAATAATACTACAGTCCATTACCTATTCTACCTAGTTCTCCCTAAATACATCGGCCACAGTTAACAACCAAAAAATGTTTTAGACAAATGTTTTCAAGAAGAATAGTCGTTTGCATGTCAAGTGGTTGGTTTAGTGGAAAGAGGGTTTGTTTGAAGATACAATGTGGAAAGATGCCAACTTGATTTCTAGTTGGTTTTCTTCATTTGATCATTAGGGTCAAGGATCTTCTTAAGGGAAGGTATTGCAACGATTCAAGAAATGATCCGAGCTAGCTAAGTTGACTGAGTTCACTAGGTTAAGAAAGAGTTGACTAAGTCAAATAGTTAGTGATTTAGTGCGTAGTCGATTGTTGTAATAAATAGCTAAAAAAGGTTAGAGAAATCATGTATGAAATTGTAACTAACTTTCCACTAGTTCCAACTATGTGTAATCTTTCGATTATACAATTAAGAAGTTATTCTTCTACTAGTTTATAATCTAGTGTTAAACATTGATAACTCAATTTTAGGACTGGTAATTCTTGACCTAGTTATGACACACTTAAAATTGTTCAACTAAAAGTACGCTATGTATTTTTTTCATATTTTTATAAATATTTAAAATTAGGAAGCTAAACTCTAGCATTCCAACTTATTGATTCGTAAAACATATAAATGAAATTATATATATGAGATATAAGTAGGTAAACATGTCGTTTTTATGTTTGATACTTGTGTTAATCGTGTCATATCTAACTTGTTACACCCGATAAAACCTGTTTAGTTAGCTCTACTTAATATCACTTACCTTGAATTTGTAAATCTCTTGCAGATTGTATTAGTTTATTCATAGGATTTTGATAAAGAGAGATTCTTGTTTGTGACCTATTTTTTGTCTTGATGTAATGCAATTGATTATAGTTCTTTCGATTTTGACGGAGAACGATGTTGTCGAAATAATTTATATGGGGAAGTATTATTGATTGTCACTTATATCATGTTTCATATCATCATTATTGTACGCTCTCTTTTTTAAAAAGATTGTATTTTATCAAGTATGTTGTAACACATTTCAATATGATGAATTTGTAGGCCTAGGATGCAAACCAAAGTTTTATTTAAAGTCGTCCTCTTATATTGATTTTTTTAATTCTCTCAGATTGATATTTTGAAAGTAACATGTTTGACTTTCATGTTTTTAATGTTATTATATAGAAAATTATAAATTTAAGATAAAGGTTGTTGTGACGTAATAAATATAATTCTAAAATTTATGTTACATTATTACAGACAATAAAGCTGGAACATGTACTGACATGTATGCTTGAGAATACTTCGAGTTTAATTACTCATTTAATATACAAATAATAAGTGATATATTTCTGGTTATGAATCGTATATGATATACTTATTAATCAATATATTATAGATCTTAGAGTATAGGATGTGATTTTATCATAAAATATGCCAGTAACGCTATATATAGAAATACAACTCACTCAAGCATAGCAAAGATTGGACATTCATGTGAATGAATTGCAGCTAAAATAAAATTAAACTAATGTGATAAAGCAGTTAGTTTTAGATTAAATTACACTTTTCATTCCATAAGTTTATAGCAATTTTCAGGTTTCGTACTTAAATTAAAAAAATTATAGCAAACGTACCTTACGTTTGAAAAAGTTTGCATGTTTCGTCCTTTCCTCTAAAAGACGTTAAATTTGTCTGTTAAAAGATGACATGTGCCCCTCATGAGCGTAAAATAGTCTTTTTAACCTCACATATAATTTATCTCTTAATTAATATTGCATTTTTTTATTTCTCATTATTAAATCAACTAAAAACCCTATCCAAATCCCAACCCACCACCATTTAAGGGAAAATGAGTAATTTACATCATTACATAAATAAGCTTATTCAAATAGGATAAAAAACTATCTTCAAGTTAGCTTCTTCAAATTGGCTTATCTAAGCTTCTAAGCATAAGCTTAATAAACTAAATCAAACACTAAGTTGAACTTATTTTATTAAAAAAACTATAAGTTTTGTTAAAAAGCTAGGTCAAACACCCCCAAATATCAGACCACCATCACCATCATCGTCCAGTGATGATATCTTAAGCCACCATCAACCACATGACACTTCTCGTAGTTATCACCGCACAACAACATCATGACCATGCAACCGTTGTCCTGCAATTGCACAAACAGGTGGTCATGTTTAGAGTTCCGACCACCCACGACCACACCACCACCACCACAGTGCTTAGATCATTGTCTTTCTTTCAGATCCGTGAGAACCCCCCCCCCCCCCCCACCATAATTGCTTAATCGATTTGCATATCTACAAAGAGGGGTTATTTAGAACCATGAGTTCCTCTCCCCACCATAGTTGCTTAGATCGATTTCCACATCTACGATGTGAAGAACCATAAAAGTTGTTGGCGATTGTTTTGTCGGCCGGAAATGTTGTTGGCGGTTGGTGGTGATAGTTTTGGGTGTTTAGAGAGAGAGAGAGAGAGAGAGATTGATGGGGTGAGAAGAAGGTAAGGCCAGCAATGTATTTGTCAACTCCAGCGTGGCATCAACTCCGACTAGCTGGTGATGCCTCATTGCCTATCGAAGAGAGCGAGAGAGAGATATAGAGATGAGGATGGGTTAGTGGGGGTGTAATAGTTTAAATAATATATATATATATATATATATATATATATATATATATATATATATATACTATATATATCTATATATATCTCTATATATATATATATATATATATATATATATATATATATATATATATAGGGATAAAAAAACTAATTTTCCCTCACATGCAATGCATTTGATTTGAATTAACGAACAAAATTAATGTCCGTTAGAGTAAATAATGAAACTTGCAAGATTTTTTAAACGTAAAGAACGTTTACTATAATTTTATTAGTTTAAACAGAACCTAAAATATTCCTATATTAATCGAAGAAGAGATGAACAATTATTATAATTATTAAATAATAATAGTTATATTTTATTAAATAATATAATGAAAATAATTAAAATAATGATACTACTTATTTATTGAATTATATTGTTCATTGAATTCGAATACGGGTCAACTTTGACCCTTTCAAGTTTCTAAGGTTTTCGGTTTACTCCAGTACAATTTTTACTTCAAAAATTAATTTTTACATTCTTATTTTGGGTACGTGTCGACACGAGTCAAATCAAATATAAAACGTTTTCTTGCATGTTTTTATATACGTTTTGAAATTATCCATATTTTAACGTTCGCCTACGTATTCACACATGTCTTTTCAGAAGTAAGTCACATGAAATATAATATTTTTTTATTTGATGGTATAAATACAAGTTACTCTATGTTTCAACGTAAATTTAGTTTGAAATGAGTTAGGACAATTGTAATCTATGTGTTTTTTAATGTACGTTTTCACATGGTTTATGTTTTCATATAATTTTGTTTGAAAAAGAGGCGGTTCAAGTATAAAGTGTTTTCGTTCAACAGTATAAATTCGAATTATTTTACGGATCGATGCAAACTTTATCTAAATACAAACCGGGTCGATTGTAATCTATACTTTATCACGACGCATACACTTCCGAAGCAACGTACGGCCGTAAAAAAACTAGTTTAATATAAAACTAAAGGACGAAAAGTGAAATGTACTCTTACTTTTAAATGAATCGGAGACGGTAACATGCCCAAATGAGTGATTGCACTTTAACTAGAAAAATCCCCTTCAATAATGAGTAGCAGGGTCTATGGTAAGACATCAACGATAAAAACCTCAATTCAAGTTTCAAACTGAAATCCAACTCAAAATTCAAACATGAAGCTGGATATTTGAATTTTTACTACTTCACATATTAAATCACAAATTACGAATCCCATGTTTTCATCATGTGAAGAGTTTTACAATTTACAATTACATGTACATTATACTTCCTCACATGATATACATACACACGCACACACATATATGTATATATATTTAGATGTTTAAACTTGAAATCAAAGAAAACATTTTCTAGCCTTTTAGATCATTCTAATAGAAGATTAAGGTATCCCTTTTTTTTACTCTTCCACCCATGAATCACGACCTTCTTGTCACACACACACACACACATATACATATATATGTATATGTGTATGTATGCTTGCAATGGTGATACATTAATGCCAATTCGGTGTCACCTTGCATGAAGTTGGCTGTGAGGAAGACTTATCAGGAACTCTAGCCAAAGAGCGATACTGCAATTTAATGCTCTCTGCACTATCCAACGTCTTCACCACATACCTGAAACCAACCAATGTGGATAACAGTGTAAATGCCAATCAATTTGTATTAGTGATTATAATTTTATAGAGATATTAAAAATTTTGCAAATCACTATCACAAAAATAAAGTCAACTACAAGACTCACCATCCATTCAGGCACTGAGTTGTGACAACGGCTTCACAACCAACAAAACGCTCGGGTGTCCTCTTGTTTCCCTGTTTTAACATTTAACTTTGATATAATGTACGCAAAAAATAAAAAAATAAAAAACAAAAAATAAAACGTATTTTTAATGAAAACTGATTAAAAAAACCTTGATTATAACACGGTCAGCCACAGAAAATGGAAACTGAAGACCTTTGCCTCTAGGTGTGTCCATTAAATCATTGTAATTATTCTTGTCCTGCATCCATAGAGATCACTCCTATTATGTCAATTTTCAACAGCAGATTCACTAGTCGCATTGAGCTAATATAAAAGAACTTCAATACTAGAGGTAGCAATTTCGACCACATTACCTAAAACTGGGTCGATTTCGTTTTATTTCATCTCCATTCTCCAATGGGTCAAATGGGTAAAACTTTTATTAAGTTAGCTAGGCAGGAAACAAGTCGAATGTGCACAAGTCACCCAAAGTGTTATCTTAAGTATTTTGATGTTAAAACCTCTTATATCACTTTGCTAAACAAAACTACATTTTGAATACATGTATTATTCATAAAATATTTAAGTAGAAAAAAGGTGTTAAGCATTCTAACCCCACCCCAGTTTGATTGTTACCCAATCAGATGATCGTTCTAATTTGCTATTCTAAAAATTGTATGGAACTTGCTTTCTGAATTTCAAATTTCCAATTTACTTGATATACAGTTCTACGGAAAAAACAAACCTGGTCTAATCTCTCTCTTCTTCTTTTAGACAAATGATGAACTTGCGACTCTTCCTCCCTGCGAAATGCCGAAACAGCAGACCGCAGAGCTAAACAAGCAGACCCAAAATTAGATGAAAATAAATACATAGTGGTGGAACTGGTTTATCTCTAAGACTCTAACTAGTGACATTGGCAAAATAAACCATTGGCTATAGAATAAAAAGGTCAAATAGGTTGAACGGGTCGAATGCCATCCAAAGTGTACGTTTTAAGCATAAAACCTCCAAAATCATATAATTCTGAAAATTTGATTGTTATTTAAGTAATTTGATTTTTGCGATCATATTTAAAACATTGTGTATTTTAAAAAATTTTAATATTTTGGACATAAAGCATTTGTGGGCAAAACCTAACCCAAACCATACAAAATATTATCATTTTTATTTGTTGCCCAGCCCGCCCATTTTGCTAGGTCTAAGTTTCATAATAAGTGAACGCTATCAATCTACAGGCGAAGATGTGCCTTCTTATTTTAATTGTTGTTTCAGTTCAGAAAAATATGGTATGCTAAATAGTTTTAAAGGGTGTTGATGGAACTTGGAACTCCTATGTGGCATTATAGATAAGTACTTGTTTACACCATGGAAAAACTCGTGTACATATATTGATTTCAATAATAATGCAGCAATAAGAGTGAATTTTGGGTGTTCAATATAAATATGTACTAATGATTTCTCTAAAAAGTCTGGAATTCTTGGATGCATAATTTTGCATACAAGGGTAACAGCATGACAGCATCACAAAATGCATAACATTCCAATAATATTCCACCATAAGAACTTAATAAATAAGTAAATAATTACTGATTATGAAAAAAAAATCAGTAAAATTCTACCACTGATGTACATTCTTACATAGATTTGAAGCCACTGAGCCTTCTGTCACGGGTTGTGAACAAGTGTAACATGCCTTCTGGAAATCGTGTTGTATAAAAAGAAAGTCGACACTTGATTAAAAAAAAAGCCAGGTTCGAAATATGATATAATATAAAAGAACAGATATTTAAACTTACCATCTTCATAACATTTTGCATTCCACCACTACCAAAAGAATGCCCACAAGGCAATATCATAGCATCATCCATAAGAGCTCCTCTGTACAAACACAATACCATAATTTAGACAGTTTACAGAGATATAACAATGAATCATTTAGAATGAATACAAAATGAACGATTTTGTAGAAGCTCACGTTAAAGGATCTGATAGTATTGCTCGCAGAGAATCACCAGATTCTCCTGAATATGAAACATCCTTTCTTCCACTAAACCCACAACCATTTTCTACTGCCATATCTTTGAGCCCTGACCCTAAACCCTCGGTCCCATGAAGATAATGTGAATAGTACAATTCACCATCACGGTCCACAAGTGCAACAGCATTCGGGTACTGACTCGATTCTTGCTGGTGATTCTCACTAGAACTGGGTTTCGCATCATTTAAATCTCTTCCTGAATGTACAAGACTTCCTACCTTCACTAATTCCCTGCTAGAACCTAGCACAGTCCAGAAAAAGTCAAACAAAACATACAATACATATCTTTAATTTCAAGGTAAGTTTGTTTGAAAATAAAAGAGAACAAGAAAACAATATTCACACACTTGCAAGTTGCAACAATCGATATGATTAGAAATCTGATTTTAGCATAAAATAAATTCATGCGATTATATCATCACTAACATACATCCAGCAATTATACAACAACTTCTGTAATTTGAGAAAGTTACTTCCATGCATCAAATTGAGACAAATGGTTCTTAATGTTTTAAACTTTCAACTCCAGAATATCAGATTGAAATTCAATGTGGCAGCACTTTCTATAAAACTTACCAAAAGAAGAAAAATGATTCAACTTCACAATCCCATCCTTCTCACTGCTATGGCCACTAGTATTACTACTGTTATTATTCTTGTTGTCGCTGCTATTCACAAGCCCCTCAACATCATCGTCGTCATCATCATCATCGTCTTCATTACCATCCGATCCATCAGCACTCGGAGAATCGGAAGCCCTCCCATTTCCAACTTGCCAATTCTGGATACCACGGTGGTGAATGGGGGCGGGGTTGTACATGCTCTGCCGGAACTCAGACGAACCTTCAGGCTGATAATATCGGTGTTGGTAGTCGATGAAGCCGGTGAGTTCACGGGTTGCTTTAGCGTGATTGTTGCTAGTAGTGCCGGCAGCAGGACAATCAGGTCCAGAGGCGGGCCGCTGATTGCAACGGAAACCTGAATTGGAGTCGTTTTGGAAGATGATCTGATGGTGATTGCTGTTGATACGGTGTGATAGAGCTAAAGCAGTCTCTTCAGAAGTCATGTTTGCGAACAATAAGAAACCCTAACCCTGATTTTGATCAAAATTTACAGGGACCATGAATGATCAAATTGAAGTAGAGATTGAGGGTTTGGGAGATGGTGGATTCATAATGATGGGGGATTGACAAAATTGACTCAATTGTCGCAGATGTTGAGGCTGTTCACGATTTTTGACGAGGGGAGATTGGGGTGGGATTAAGGAAAAACAAGTTAAAGTTGTGTATGAACTATGAAGATCTGCGTTGCCCTTTTCACCTATCTTAAAACATGAAACTAGCTTGATAACAATTGAGAATATATATTATAGTTAAATTCGATTTTATACTCTAAGGTTTGATTAAAATTGATTATTTTTATTTAAATTATTAAAAACATTAATTTATCATCAAATGTTTTATAAATTGTTTCAATTCAATCTATAAGTTTTATAAATTGTTTCAACTTAAATTCAAAAAAATAAAACTATTGATTGAAATTGAAATAAAAGATGAAACTTTTGGATTGAAATCGATGTTTTTAAATTTTTGAAGGAAAATAATTACTTTTGTCATACCTTTGGAAGCAAAATTAAAATTAACTTTATAAATTATAAATATTTTATACTAGGGCTTTGTTTGGGATTGATTATTTTGATTGAAAAGAACGTTAGACGGAAAATACTTATTAACTTATGATTTTTCAAAAAAAAAATTTAAAAGTATTTGAATTAGTTTATAAACTAAAATGTTGTAAAATGATAAAAAAAATACATACTTTTAAAAACGGTATGAGTTAATAAGAGGTAGTAAAAGAGGTATAATAGAAAATTGGATCAAAAGAAGTTTTCAAAGTCAATAAGTAACCTCTCTTTACTTTTTAAAACCTCGTTTTTTCCATATACAAAAAGTCAATTTGAAAAGTATTTTTAGGTTTGGTAACACTTTTTTTGACTTATTAACTTCTCAGAAGTTAATAAGTTACAAGTTGATGGAAAATAAGCAATCCCAAACATGCACTAAGTTAAAAACTTTGAATCACTCGAAAATTAAGTACATCAAATATTAAGTAAATTACTATTTGTATATCTAATGTTTACTAATATTAACTACTTGAATCCTTAAATTTTCAAATTCGCATTTTGCCTCCTGACATTTTTTATTTTTGTCTCCGTTTTAATCCAAATAATTAACATCGTCAGTTTTTCTATTAAGATTTGCAACATTTACATATATCCCCTTACTAAACCTACTAATTACATATTCACCGAAGCCTTAAAATCAATTATATATTTCACCTTTTCTTCCTAAATTACCGATTTACCCTTGGTTAGTTTGTAAGGATTCCTGAAGTCTGATGCAACCCAAAACAGCTTAAGTGTCTCAGCAACATGCACTAAGTACTGAAGTGAAGAATGCTTCGGAAGTTTTACACAAAGCATTAGAAAATACTCTAAGTGTAAAATCTTCCGAAGCCAAGACCAATATCTTCCGAAGCCAAACATGAAGTCTTCCGAAGCTTCAGAGACAAAGTCTTCCGAAGCCTCATCCTATGAAGACAGATTTCTTCCGAAGACTTTTAGTACACATGCTTTATCTGATGTACTGTTCCATAAAGCACCTTTTCCGCTGCATCTCTGTAAAGTCACCAACTTACATGAGTTGGTGAAAAGGGCCTTGCTTTTGGTAACTGTACATTGAGGTCTTGAGTATTCAACTTTCCACTTTATGTACTTTATCCTTTTTGTATTGTAAAGGATGTGAGCTATGGCATGTCATAGTCACAAGGTCAAAAGGCAGATATGCCTTTTGATCCTACAATTGATTTTGTTAGTGTCTAGTCAATTGTATCCAGCTGGCCTTCAAAGTATGGCCGGCTGTAGGTTGTAGTATAAGTATTTCAAGTTCTTGTATCTTTTCTTTATGCTTTGTAACACTTGTAAAAGAACTTGAGAAAGCAATATACTGCCTCCTTGAAACCCAACTCTCTTGTTCTGTCTCTTTACTTTACTTGTGTTCTTAGTATCATACTTGGTTATCCAGTTCACTGTTTGATTAGAGCTTAGTTATTCTCCTCATTGTGTTGTTGTGTTGTAATTGTGCTTAAGCCCTTAAACGGTCCTGCAATTGGTATCAGAGCTTTCCAGGCTCTTGATATAAGATCTAACCATCTTAAGATCCCTCACACACACAAAAGCTAAACTCTTCAAATGGCTGCCATCTCTAAGACTGATATGGAGACTGGAACCATGAACAAATCCCCACTGATCACTCTTGATGATTTTGACACCTGGTGCATGAGGATGGAAGGCTTCATCAGGTCTCTTGATTCAAGAATGTGGGAATCTGTTGAGAATGGACCTTTCATACCCAGCACCCCCTCTGCTACTGGTGCTGGTATGATTCCTAAAGATGTGGCCAACTACTCAGATGAAGATAGAAAAAGAGTAGAGATTGACAGGAAGGCCATGACTGCTCTTCAGACTGCTCTCCCAAACTCTGTATACAGAGGCTTCAAGAAGTGCAAGACAGCCAAACAGCTGTGGGATGCACTGAAGCTGATGTATGAAGGCTCCTCTGAAGCCAAGGAGAACAAGAAAGATCTTCTGAAGCAGCAGTTTGAAAATTTCACCTTCAAAGCAGGTGAGACCATGACTCAACAATACTTCAGGTATGTTGAGATTGTGGATACCCTAGTGGATGGAGGAGTTCCTCTTGAGAACAGGGACATTGTAAGGAAGTTCATGTCCTCACTTCCTAGGCAATGGACACACTATTGTGTGGTGATCAAGAGGACTGAGAACCTTAAGACTCTTACTCTTACAGAGTTGTATGGAATTCTCAGTGGATACCAGATGGAGATGAACATGCAAGGTTCATCTGGCAACTCCAACAATCAAATGGGTTCAGCCCTTCATGTGGTTGAAAGGGACAGCATAGAACCTCAGCATCATCTCTTATGCTACCCTGACAACTCACAAAAGGGTCCTTTCATCACCTTCCCGGAGACACCAAGGGAGAACTTTACTCAAGGAAGCCCATTCCAAGAGACAAGTTCTTCTCAAGCCTTTGTGTCTGCAGATGAAAGCTGTGGGAATTATCTCTTCACTCTTGAAGACCTGGACTGTATCCATCCAGATGACCTGGAATACATGGAGATAGTTCAGCAGATGGCTCTCCTCACTCACAGAGCCAAGAAGTTCTACAAGAGGACAGGAAGAAGATTTCCAAGCAATGCTACCAGCAGTAAGTTTGGGCTGGATAAAAGCAAAGTTAAGTGTTACAACTGTAACCTTATGGGTCACTTTGCCAGGGAGTGTAAGGCACCTAAAGCAAATGGGGGCCAAACACAACCCAGACCAAACTTTACTGACAAAGCTCCTCAAGCTGAGAAGACAAAGCAACATGCTGCTGTTGCTGTTGAAGAAGGAGGCTTTGACTGGAGTTTTCAGGTGGAGGATGCTTCTCCAAACCAAGCACTGATGGCTGACCATGATGAAGCCAAGGTATTGGAACATCTCTGCTCCCCTGAATGCATTGCTAAAGTAAATAGATACAGGTCCTATAACCTAGAGATGAGATCTGATCTTGAGTCATTAAACATATTAAAATCTGATTTTAGAAAGTCTGAAAATGATTACAAGTTAAAGATAGAAGACTTGGAGAAACCATTTCAGTACTAAAACATGAACATACAGATTTCAGAACTCAGATCCAAGATCTCATCACTAAGTTAACTGAGTGCCAGGCTGAGCTTGTGATCAGCAAAGCCAAGGCAGAGAAAGTGTTCTTGAAGAAGAGACCTTCAAGAACATGATATCCTCATCCCTGCACAACAAGGTTTGTTATCAAAACAGACAGGGACTAGGATCAAATGAGATAGCTCCTCCACACACAATCTTGTCTGTAAGATCTCCCAGGTGTGGAACTTGTGAAGATGAGCTTCCTCTCATAGATCCTGTAAGTGAGGATGATGAAGAAGTGATAGTGAAGAATTCCTCTGAGAAGATGAAGAAGAGGATTCTCCAAGGGCCACTATCCTTCTGAGGAGAAGAAATCAACTGTGATGACCAAGTCCAAAAGAAAGAACTTGATCAGAAAGAGCAAAAGAAAGGCAAAGAAGGCTCAAGAAATCAAGGCTACTTTTGATGCTAAGCAGAAACAAGTTTTTATCTCTGCAGGTTTCAAAGTAGTAAGGACTGAAGACATCAACCAAGACTCCTTAGCTAAGAGTCATGGTTCTTGTTCAAATCATCTCAGTACCAAGAAGAAGACTGAGCTGCTGTGTACCACTGCTGCACAGCCTGGACCATCAAACTCCAAGAACAGTTCACAGCCCAAAGGAACTGTCTCAGCATCTACCAAGATGAAGATGGAGAGGGGATGTGACCAAAGTCAGTCTTGCTCTCAAAGGGAGACTTCTTTGAAGAAGATAATGTTATGTGTATGTGTGAAAGTACTTCTCACATTGCTAAGGATTGCCCATACAATCCTAAAAGTACTGTCCACATGACTAAAACAAAGACTTCAAAGAGTCTCAAGAAATCTCAAGCTTCGGAAGGAAAGTCTGTTTCCTTCGGAAGCTCCAAATCAAAGAAGGAGGTAAGTGGAAAATTACCTTCGGAAGCAAAGTTGGTCTCGGAAGAAAGGAATTCTTCCGAAGCACTAAAGTCTGCTGCAGTGACTGTAGACTCTTCCGAAGGATCAGTCATCAAAACTTATGAAGTTCTAAAAGCTTCTAAGGTTTTGAAGGTCAAGTCCAAGACTCCAAAGGTGGTGTGGAAGTCTAAGAAAGACCAAATGACTGAGGTTTCTCCATCAACAACAGCTGAAGATCCCTATAGTACAACCATAGGATCTATTACTGTTGCATTACCTTCTATTACTGTTAATGAGCCCAAGACAAGTAAGGCTTGGGTTTCCAAATGTAACTAATCATCTTCTCTGTGCAGGAACAGCTCAAGACCAACAGGAATGTCTGGATAATTGACAGTGGCTGTTCCAGGCACATGACAGGCAATAGGTCTCTACTCCATAATTTTGAGAGAATTGATGGAGGACCAGTTGCTTTTGGAGGAGATGAAGGTGGTTACATTTCTGGAAGGGGCAAGGTCACAAATGGTAAGCTCAGCATTGAGAAGGTAAACTTTGTTAAGGAGCTTGGGTACAATCTTCTGAGTGTATCCCAATTTTGTGATCAGAGTCATAACATGCTCTTTACTGAGCATGAGTGCATTGTTCTCAAACCTGGTGTGGTCATTCCTCATGAGCATATCCTGCTCAGAGCCCCCAGGAAAGGGAACATGTACAAGATGGATTTGCAAGAAACATCTCCCTCAGGAGAAGTTTCATGCTTTCTATCTAAAGCAAATAGTGATGAGTCTTTCCTATGGCATAAAAGAATGTGCCATGTAAACTTTAAGAACATGAATAAATTAATTAAACATGATCTGGTAACTGGAATGCCAAAGAAAGAGTTTACTAGTGATGATCATTGTGTGGCATGCCTGAAAGGGAAGCACACAAAGTATATCTCACAAGCCTAAGGAAAAGAACTCCATCACTACTCCCCTACACTTGTTACATATGGATCTCTTTGGCCCCACCAGTGTAATGAGTTTAGGAAGGACCTCTTACTGTCTGGTGATCACAGATGATTTTACAAGATTCACTTGGGTCTTCTTCCTTAGAACTAAGGATGAAACCCCTGAGATTCTGAAGAATTTCATCTTAAAAGTTGAGAATCAATGTGATCACAAGGTCAAAACCATAAGATGTGATCAAGGAACTGAATTCAAGAACCAAATCCTTGATGCATTTTGTGATGAAAAGGTATTACAAGACAATATAGTGCTCCCAGGACTCCTCAGCAAAATGGAGTTGCTGAAAGGAGAAACAGGACACTTATTGAAGCTGCAAGAACTATGTTGTCTGACTCTAAACTGCCTATCACCTTCTGGGCAGAGGCAGTCAATACTGCTTGCTATGTGCAAAACAGAGTTTTAGTAGTTAAGACACATGGTAAGACTCCTTATGAACTTTGGCACAAGGAGGAACCCTTTCATTGGTTTTCTCAGGTCATTTGGATGTCCCTGCACCATCTTGAATACCAAAGATCAAATTGCCAAGTTTGCTGAGAAATCAGATGATGGACATTTCATTGGATACTCTTCTCAAGCTAAAGCTTATAGAGTATACAATCTCAGAACTAGAATTGTTGAGGAGTCAGCCAATGTGACTTTCAATGAGCACACTCCCTGTGTGGCTGGTTCTGGTCCGGATTGGCTGTTTGATCTTGATTTAGTTACCAACTGTTTTAACAAATCTTGTGAGCATGTTTCAGGATCTGCAGAAAATCTAAATACAGGTGATCCTGATCCAAGATTTGAGCTAGGAAGATCTTCAACTCATACATCTTCAGCTCCAGTTGGAACTACTTCAGCAAATGAGGTTTCTATCAGCACAACAATGACCAATTCAGCTGATACATCTGGCATGCCTTCAAATTCCAGCTCAGAGGCCTCTCAACCAGATAAAGATACCTCACTTGTAGAAGACAACAATGGTGATGGTGATAGTGATCAGGAATTCCTTGATGCTAATACCACACCATAGATGACAACATCATGATGTCTCACACTCATTGGATCAAGTTAATCTTGATAAGTGTGATAATGTGGAGGGTGAATCTTCAGGACCAGATTTAAATTTCTCAAATTTAGATCTTTCCCAGCAACTTGCTGTGATCCCTCAGCTAAGGATCCACAAGTCTCACCCCACCACAAACATCATTGGAGATGTTGTCACAGGGGTAAGAACAAGAGGACAAACCCATGAAGCAAATGTTTGTCTTCACTCTTGTTTCTTATCCAGATAGAGCCCAAGAAAGTTGATGAAGCTCTAAAGGATGGAAGTTGGGTTGAAGCTATGCAACAAGAGCTGCTTCAATTCAAAAGGCAGAAAGTTTGGAACCTTTGTCCTCTTCCTCATGGGAAGACTACCATTGGAACCAAATGGGTTTTTAGAAACAAGAAGGATGATAAGGGAATCATCATCAAGAACAAGGCAAGACTAGTTGTTCAAGGATACACACAAGAAGAAGGGATTGACTACACTGATGTCTTTGCTCCTGTAGCAAGACTAGAAGCTGTTAGGATATTCCTGGCATTTGCTGCATCCAAGAACTTCAAGGTCTACCAACTTGATGTAAAGTGTGCTTTCTTATATGGAGTGATTGATGAGGAGGTTTATGTCAAACAGCCACCTGGTTTTGTAGACCCTGATCATCCTGATTATGTCTGCAAGCTTGACAAAGCTCTTTATGGGCTGCATCAGGCACCCAGGAAGTGGTATGAGACACTATCTAAGTATCTCTGCAAGCATGGATACAGAAGAGGTACTATAGATGGAACCCTCTTCATCAAAGGACAGGGAAATGACTTATTGCTGGTTCAAGTATATGTTGATGACATCATCTTTGGTTCAACTAATCCAAAGCTCTGCAAAGACTTTGAGAAGCTGATGAAAGACAGATTTGAGATGAGTTCAATGGGAGAACTCAACTTCTTTCTGGGAATTCAAGTGAAGCAAGTTGAAGATGGCATCTTCATAAGTCAGTCAAAGTATGTTCAAGACATACTCAAGAGGTTCAATATGACTGATTGTAAGATTGCTAAGACACCCATAGCCAGAAACCACTCCCTTGGTCCAGATCTTGAGGGGGAGTGTGTAGATGAGCACTTATACAGGGCTATGATTGGGTCTCTTATGTATCTTACAGCTAGCAGGCCTGATATCATGTTTGCTACATGTATTTGTGCAAGATATCAAGCCAACCCTAAGATGTCTCACTTAATCACTGTGAAAAGGATTTTAAGATACCTCAAAGGTGCTTCAACACTTGGTCTATGGTATCCAAAGAATCCAAATTTCAATCTGTATGCCTATACAGATAGTGATTATGGTGGTTGCAATATGACTGCAAAGTCTACATCTGGGGGATGTCAATTCCTTGGTGGAAGGGTGGTCTCATGGCAATGCAAGAAACAATCCTGTGTGTCTGCATCAACTGCTGAGGCTGAATACATTGCTGCTGCAAGCTGCTGTGCTCAAGTGCTTTGGATTCAAAATCAGATGCTGGACTATGGATTTAACTTCAAAGAGACTCCTATCCACATAGACAACAATAGTGCTATCTCTATCACTGAGAACCCTGTGCAGCACTCAAGGACCAAACACATCAACATCAGGTATCATTTAATAAGAGATAACTATGAAAAAGGATTAATTAAACTAGTCAAAGTTCATACAGATGAACAATATGCTGATCTGTTCACCAAAGCTTTTGATGAACAGAGATTTAAGTATCTGATATCAGCTATTGGGATGATTAACTTTGAGTAGACTTTTTATTAAAACTAATTCTAATTATTTCTTCTTAAAATATGTGTGTCCTAAGTTGTCTAGTTCATCACTTTCATAAGCTCATGTTTTCTTTGGATGTAAAATTCTTTTTGAAGACTTTCCTTAGATTCTTGAAAATTTCTGATACTTCGGAAGATAAAGATTTTATCTTCGGAAGAAAAACATGTCTTTAAAATAAATAACTGTCTAAGAGATTTTACCTTCGGAAGAAGTAAAGTTCATCTTCCGAAGCTTAAAATTCTTATCTCAGACACTTATCTATTTTCAAGAACCTTTTCTTCCGAAGCAAAATTAACCTTCGGAAGCTTTGTTTATTTTCATACAAAGCATTCAAGGGTTTATTTCTCTTCCGAAGCATAAATTATCAAGACTCTCAGGAAAATCTTCCGAAGCCATTTTAGCTTCGGAAGCTTTTTAAATCAAAACTTCCGAAGACAAATAAACTTCGGAAGCTTTTCGAATTCCAAGAAAACTACTTTTTGAGCAAAAGTAAACTACTTTTTCAGAGGTGGGACCGACTTTCGGATTTCAAAGTTTATCCTCTTTCATTAACTTTGGTTCAAATCCTTTTCATATAAATACCCAACGGTTCCCCCTCTTTCCCACTATCTTCCTCAATTCTACTGTTTCTCTAACCTAATTCTCTAAACCGCCTTTGCTTTCTACCTTTCTTCACCCTTAAGCTTCTAAAATGGCCAACCTTAACCGCAGAAACAACCCTGATTTCTCCATGCAACTACACAGGCAACATAATCAAGTTGCTCTGTTAAGCTCTGAGAAAGATGCAAGTTTCTCAGAGATTTGCCAATTCTTGACTCTGTCAAACTACTTCACCTCCCTGACCATTGATCCTCCTCTATATGAGGATCAGTTGCTTGAATTCTGGAAGACCTGCCAAGAGGTCATTATGGATGGGGAGAAGGCACTGTCTGCCACAGTGCAAGGGAGGACAGTCTTCATCACTCCGGCCATCATTAACCAACATCTACAGCTGGATGATGAAGAAGGTGAGGTGTCCTTCCCAAAAGAAGCTGTAAATCATTCTTTTGAGCAGATGGGCTATGAGGGAGATTTCTCTGTAAAGACCTTTAGGAAAGGGAAGGTCTCATCCCAATGGAAATTCCTGCTCCATGTGGTTATCCACAGCTTGTCAAACAAGCATGGTGGATGGGACCAGATTCCTGAGGATCTCTCCTTCATAGTTCATGGAATGGTTCAAGGGGTCAAGTTCAGGTATTCACAATTTGTTTATACTAATTTACTTGCAAACTTAGACTCCTTAGAGTATTACATGTTTCCTAGATATGTTCAACACATTCTCAACTGTGAACTGGGCTCACAGTTGAGGGAAACAGGTAATATTCTTAAATTGGGACAGATGAAGCCCGGCATCTTTAAAATAATGAAGAAGCCAACTGTAGGCTTCTCTGGGGTAGAAACAGCCCTAGTCCCAAAAATGTTAGAGCTCATTGCTCAAGGTGACAACCTAGCAACACAAGCTAGTGTTGAACCCACACCTCTTTTGTCCCTACCATTAAAAAGACCAGAAATCACCCTCACCTACCAAAGAAAATCCAAACGAACCCCTGCTCAGACTATTGAGTCTGTGCAGGCCCCCAAATACTCAACCTTACAGGAAGAAGTGGACACTAGAGCTCCCACTTCTCCTGAGGAGCAAACCACTCCCATTACTTCACCTATCAGGGCTGAGGTTCCTCAAGCTCACCCTGATGAGCTCAATAGCCCAACAACCTTAAGCCTTCACTCTGAGTCTCAACACTCAAGTGGACAACCTTCAGGGGACAGCTACCATCCCCAGCCTTTGGATCTCAACCAACCAATTCCCAACCTATCCTTTTACACTGATGAAGACTTAGGATTCAGTGAGTACCATGAGTCTCTCTTCTCCTCCCCTACTCAAAGAGAGATGAGTACCTCTGACTCTCCTCAGTCTATCCCCCATCAGTCACCTGTCACTGAGGTGGACACTTCTGAACCTGTTCAGGATGTCCATATGGAAGAGGCTCTCACTTTTGAAAGTGATTACATTATTAAGACCTCAACCATGGCAACTCAGCCCATTGGCATCTCAACTGAGGCTGCCAGTGAGCAGAGGAAAACCAGCAGCCAAGAAACTCAAGCTGGTGGTGAGAGAGAGGACTTTGGTCCAATCATCTCATCCCCCAATGAATCTTCTGATGAAGATGAGGGGAACTTGAGACTAAAGGTGCAACAACTGTCAAAAACATGCACCTACTTAGTCTCTAAGGTTAGTCACTTGGAATCTCAGGTGACTACCTTACAAAACAGGGTCAATGATCAGCAACTCCAGATTTCATATCTGCAGGAAAAACTAGCTGGGAGACCTTTAAGGAGAGCTCAACCAGGAACACAAGAACCTGTGGAAGTGATTGACTTATCCTCCAGCTCACCTATGCAAGTGGGTGATGCTACCAAAAAGGGGGAGAAAGTTGTTACAACCACAGAACCTGGGAGTTCTTCAGAGAGAATGGACATAGAGGACTCACCATCCTCACTTGCTGTTGTGCATTCTCAGCAACTTCCTCAAGTTCACATTAATGTGGACTCTATAGACTCTCTCATCAGGAGTCTCTTTGAGGAAGGCATACCAAGGGCTGTCTCATCTCCACCACTGGGAACTAGCAATCAAATCATAAGGTGGAGGTATGATGATGACAGAAGAGCCCTCATACTTCAAAGAGTTCAAGGCCAACAAGAAGTTTTTCAATTCCAAAGCCTGAGCTTCTATGAAAGACTGGATTTAGTCAACCTGCCACTTGTCAATCCAAGCAATTCAAGACAAGCTGACAGGCTGGCTCAAAGAATCCAAGACAGGATCATGGCAGAGTTCTCTCTAAGAAGGAGACTTAGGGAATCAGGCAATGTCATCGGTCAACTGGATGTTGAGGTGGACCCTAAGATTAGTTTCATAGGGGAAACTTGACTGAAGGCCCAGTGACAGAACCTGAGACCCCTGTCTCATCATCAACAACTGCTGCTGAGGTCCAAACTCCATCTGAGACACCTGCTGGTGAAGGTGTTCCTCAGCCTCTCTCTGGCCAGAGCATGGAAGCTACTCCAAGCAATGAAGGCCAAGCTTCAATCCACCCTGAGTCACAAAGGTCTGTTGGTGACAAAGGGAAAAGGATAATGACTCCTGAGGAAATTGAGGAGGAAGAGAGAGAGAGGAAAAGGAGACTAAGGGGAGAAAGTTCCACTGGGTCATCTAGCTTCATGCAAGCTGCAATCAAGGCTGCCCCCAGACCAAATACTCAGGATGATGAGTTAAGGGCAGTCAGGATTACCTACTTACAGACCAGGAACTATGACATTGATGAGATCATCTCCCTCCCCTTAGAAGAACTAAATGAACTGGCTGACAGAGAAGTGTCAAGAGAGTTGAAGGAGAAAGAGGATGCAATGATACTTCTCCAACTCAAAGAGGAGAAGAGACAGAAAAGACTTTACAAGCATGCTCCTACTCTCTCACCAGTTCAAGAAAGTCCTGCACAGGAAGATGTGGCTCCACAAGAACCTCAGGTAGATAAAGAGGAAGATAGGATCAAAATGATCAACTACCTGAGTGCCACAGGCTTCTATCAGGCAGATGCACTTCTCCCTTTGTCCTATGACTTCATTGAGTTCGAGTATCTAAAGCAACTTGAACTTGAGTTAGTCAAGGAAAGAAAGACAACCAAAAGGAAACTAAGGGAAGAAGCTGCAAAGTCAAGGGCCACCATTCAAAAGAATGCAAAGAAGTCTGCTGACAGACAAAGAATGGTGAGCTTCTTGAAGCTGTATGGATTCTCCGGAAGGAGACTTGGCCCCATGTCTCTATCCACTATGGATGAGCATATTAGGATGATCAAGCAGAAGATTAAGAGTGGAGAACTTATTGACTTGCACTCTCTTCCAAGTCAAGTCCCACCTGAAGTGGAGGTCAAGTTTGAACAACCAGAGACACCTCAACCAGCACCTCCAGCTGAGCCCCAGCAAGCTTCATCTTCTGATCCTAGGCAGGGTCAAACTCCCTCTCCTTCTGAACCTGTGAGGGAGGAACACCCAACTGAGAAAGACACTGATGATCAACATGGTGCTGCAGACCAGTCTTCTCAGTTAAAGACAACCAAGAGGAAGAAGAGGATGGCTTCTAAACCAAAGACAAAGAAGAAGAAGCCAAAGTCATCTACCTCTGCACCTCAGGCTGAATCAGATCAACCTGAGGAAGTGCATGATGAGGCAGCCCAATCAACTCCTATTCAAGTGGCTCCTCTAACTAGTGAGACACCCATCTTGTCCTGGACATACTCTACCAATCCAGAGAGATGGACTGTTATCAGAGATCAAGGTGTTGAGAATGTCTACTCATGGCAAGACATAATCAACTTACCTCTGCATGATCTCTTTGAGGTGAGAAGATATTATGAAAGTCTTGATGATCCTGACCATCTCATGAAGAAAGGAATGGTCCTGATTGTACTGAAGACTACCAACATTTGAAGATCTTCCAAGTGTTTTGGTAGCATCAGCCTAGGGGGAGTTTGTAAGGATTCCTGAAGTCTGATGCAACCCAAAACAGCTTAAGTGTCTCAGCAACATGCACTAAGTACTGAAGTGAAGAATGCTTCGGAAGTTTTACACAAAGCATTAGAAAATACTCTAAGTGTAAAATCTTCCGAAGCCAAGACCAATATCTTCCGAAGCCAAACATGAAGTCTTCCGAAGCTTCAGAGACAAAGTCTTCCGAAGCCTCATCCTATGAAGACAGATTTCTTCCGAAGACTTTTAGTACACATGCTTTATCTGATGTACTGTTCCATAAAGCACCTTTTCCGCTGCATCTCTGTAAAGTCACCAACTTACATGAGTTGGTGAAAAGGGCCTTGCTTTTGGTAACTGTACATTGAGGTCTTGAGTATTCAACTTTCCACTTTATGTACTTTATCCTTTTTGTATTGTAAAAGGATGTGAGCTATGGCATGTCATAGTCACAAGGTCAAAAGGCAGATATGCCTTTTGATCCTACAATTGATTTTGTTAGTGTCTAGTCAATTGTATCCAGCTGGCCTTCAAAGTATGGCCGGCTGTAGGTTGTAGTATAAGTATTTCAAGTTCTTGTATCTTTTCTTTATGCTTTGTAACACTTGTAAAAGAACTTGAGAAAGCAATATACTGCCTCCTTGAAACCCAACTCTTTTGTTCTGTCTCTTTACTTTACTTGTGTTCTTAGTATCATACTTGGTTAATCCAGTTCACTGTTTGATTAGAGCTTAGTTATTCTCCTCATTGTGTTGTTGTGTTGTAATTGTGCTTAAGCCCTTAAACGGTCCTGCAGTTTTCAATGCCATCAAAACTCAAAAGGATGCACACACTCAATCGTAAGAAAACTTGAATGTCGCAGATGTGACGTAATAGATCCCTGTTTTGATTCTCCATCATATCAACGCTTGCAAATAGTTTGCTTGCTTCTTGTTCGCTTCTACAACAATCCATCGTGTTCAATGCATCAAATGGACGCACGCTACCTAATCGTATAAATAGGAGTTTTAATTCGGATGAAATTAGCGAAAACATCATAGTGCAGTTTACTCTTTAATTCAATCCATCGTTTTCAATGCATGTCTTCGAGCAAATAATTCAAATCTAATTATAATTATTTCATTAGCAATTTTCAAAGCTAGAGATAAAGATACAGTTGAGTCTAATTAAATCAAAAGATGAAAAGGAGATGGAACGACAACTACGAGAGACGAGATATAAGTTATTGCTAAAATCCTCTGTCGTGACGGTGGATTCATGATTCGCTGGTGAGATAACACTCCGGTCACCGGATCACTATGAATACGCTGGTACAGAGATTGCGACCTCCTACACCAATAAGCGAGTTAATTAAAGAATTCAATTCCTTCATCATTATTCAAAAATTTACACCACCAGGGTATGCACTATGGTTGACTGTAGATTGCTTGCTACCGGTAAGAATCACGCCATGAATGGGAGACAGAGATGTGTAATAGTGTAACGATTTGAACTATTTTTTATTTGTTCTGTTTGTTTTAACTGCATTTTAACCATATATTTAAACTCTTTAATCAAAATTTATGTTTAATTACCCAAAGAAAACTAGAGCTATAATACTAAAAGTTTGGAAAAATATGTAGTTCATGTTTGTAAGGTTTAATGAAAGGCTAATGCACCCAAAACAACCCAAGTCTTTCCTGCATGCATGCACTTAGTGAAAAGTAGAAGTTGCTTCGGAAGTTTCATACTCTATACTAGAAAATATTCTAAGTATGAAATCATCCGAACCCAAGACCAATATCTTTCAAAGCCAAAAGTGAAGTATTTCGAAGCTTCAAAGACAAAGTCTTCCGAACCTAATGAAGTGAAGACAAATTTTTTCTGAATACTTTTAATACATGCTTTATTTGATGTACTTTTCCATAAAGTTGGACCACTTTTCGCTACAACTCTGAAGACTCACAAACTTATACAAGTTGGTGAAAAAGTCCATGCTTTTGGTAACTGTACGTTGAGGTCTTTTGTCTGTAACTTTCTACTTTATGTACTTTTACCCTTTTTGTAATATATTAGGATGTGAGTTATGACATGCCATAGTCACTTGTCAAAAGGCAATCTGCCTTTTGACTCTACATTGATTTTGTTGTCTAGATTAATGTTTCCAGTTGGCCTTCAAAGTATGGTTGGCTGTAGGATGTGGTATAAAGTATCTCACGTCCTTGTAACTTATTTCTTATGCTTTGTAAGTACTTGAAATAGAACTTGAGAAGCAATATACTGCAATCTTGAAAACCAAACTATCTTGTTGTTCTTAAGTTTCTGTCTCTAGTTTACTTGTGTGTTTATAGCATCATAAATAAAGTCCCGGTTCTCTATTTGATCTGTTAAGTGTTCTAAGTACTCTTCTTATTATGACACTAAATGTATTGACCATCCTTTCAACAATCTTTCCAGGTTATTAAAAAGAGGAAGTGTAAAATGGTTATTTAATATGTTAATTTTTATGAAATGGGTGAATATGTAATATATATGTTTTAAAGATGGGATATATGTAATTGTTTTTAAAGTTGGGAAAATATGTAATTAAGGTTTTTAGTAAGTAGAAATCTGCAAATGCCCCTTAAGATTTCTGCTAAATACTAAAACACTCTTAACAATTAAGAAATTAAAAAAATAGACCCAACCACATCTTCTTCACCTGTTAAATTTTTTTGAAAGACTCTTTACGATAATAATCTCTCTCGCACCCATGTATACACACACGCTCTCTCTCTTTCTTTCTTTCTCTCTCTCTCTCTCTCTCTCTCTCTCTATCTCTTTCTCACGATCTCTCTCTCTCTCTCACACACACACTCTACTTTACATCACCGCCACCAGCCCCATCTCCACCACCACAACCCCTATCACCATCACTACAACATCCTACCACCACCACTAAACACTCTCACAACTTTCTCCCTCCCCTTCTATCTCTAACACACACCACACACACGCACACACACTCTCTCTCTTCTCTACATCACCACCACCACAAACCCCCTGTCTCCACCACCACAACCACCCCATCAACATCACCATAACCACAAGAACAAAACAGAAACAATTAGCTGTAAAAAATGACCACCTAGTTAGATTCCAGAGAGATAAAGCATTTTAGTTCAGGCAGTGTGTGGTGGCGGTGATTTGGTTCAGGTGATAGTGGTGGTGATCAGCGGTGATGGTGATACTTTCATAGGTTAGTGTAGTTGGTAGTAGACAGGGTGGGTGGAAGACGGTGGTGGCTAGGTGTGGTGATATTGTTTCGGTTCATGGGACAGTGGTGTGGGCAATTCTGGTGGCGGGGATGGGCTGTTCCGGTGGTGGTAATAGTTGAATGTGGTAGTGGTTGTGATTGAAAAGAGACCAGAGAAATAGTGTGTGTTTTTGGTGAGTGTGTTTGCTGAAAAATCAAGTGTGTTTATGGTAAAAAAATGTGGGTAGGTCCCATAATATTTTTTATATTTTCATTTAAAGGGTAGTTTAGTCATTTTATAAAATATTTAATAGAAAACGAACAATGTTAGTGTTAAGGATTCAAATATATGAATAAATAAAAAGTCAGAGGACATAGTGATGTTTTTAAACTTTATCAGTGCAACTAGTTAGTTTTTCAAAAATCTAATGATACAAATAATAATTTACTCTAAAATATTATATTAAATTGTTATAAATAAAAATTATGATTGTAAAACTATTTGATGAAATCCACAAAGAGCGTTTGAAATGGATTTCCCCAAGGACCTTTTTCAATCTTTCACAATATAATCAACAAAATTGATATATATATATATATATATATATATATATATATATATATATATATATATATATATATACATGTATATATATATATACATATATGTATACATGTATATATATATATGTATATATATATACATGTATATATAGATATATATATATATATATATATATACATATATATATACATGTATATATATATATATATATATATATATATATATATATATATATATATATATATATATATATATATATATATATATATATATATATATATATATATATATATATATTCAACACTCAATGAACATGATGCGCAAACCCATGATCAAAGATATGAATATCCGTGTGTGTGTGTATGATTGTGTGTGATTGTATGCTTGAATGATAATATGAATGCTTGACTGTATTGAATGTTCAAAAGCTTACAAGGATTAGGGTATAATGCTAATTAATAACCTATACAATTTAGCTATGTACAATTACAAAAATATCCTTATGTAACAAAATACATATAATCCTAAGTCTATAAGCCGTCCACTGTGGATGATTAGCTGTCCGCTGTGGATGATAAGATGTTCACTATGAATGTTGAATTACTTGTCCGTTGTGCCTTCGATCCTGTCCGCTGTGAAGTGTTTGCTTTGTTGTTGTTCGCTATGAACATCCGTTGTGGATTGTTCATCAGCTATGGACTTGGTCATCCGTTGTGTGTGATGGGCATCCGCTGTAGGCACTTAGACTTTGTTCTTCATCCATTGCATCTTCTTGTTCATCCGTTATGGACAAGTTCTCATCCATTGCAGACACTTGTACAAAGTCCTTTTATCTACAAACCTGAAAGAGAAATTTACACAATGATTAGTGTTTATTATTAATGCTAATAATACTAATGTGTTAGTAAATGATTGTTTGGATGTTAGTACACATTATGTTTTATTTGAGATGAGAAGATATTATGAGAGTCTGAATGATCCTGACCATCTAATGAAGAAGGGTATCGTCATCATTGTGCTGAAGACTACAAACATCTGAAGATCTTCTAAATGTTTTGGTAGCATCAGCCTAGGGGGAGTTTGTAAGGATTCCTATAAGTCTGATGCAGCCAAAACATCCAAAGTCTCTCTGCAAGCATGCACTAAAGAACAGAAGTATAAATGCTTCGGAAGTTTTACACCAAACACTAGAAATATTCTAAGTGTAAAATCTTACGAAGCCAAGACCAACATCTTCCGAAGCCAAAAATGAAGTCTTCCGAAGCTTCAAAGACAAATTCTTCCGAAGCCAAATAGTGAAGACATATTTCTTCCGAAGACTTTTAGAGATATGCCTTTATCTGATGTACTTTACCATAAAGCTGGACCACCTTTCCGCTGCAACTCTGTAAAGTCACCAACTTACATGAGTTGGTGAAAGGTCCATGCTTTTGGTAACTGTACATTGAGGTCTTGGGTCCATGCTTTCTACTTTATGTACTTTTATCCTTTTTGTAATATATTAGGATGTGAGCTATGGCATGTCATAGTCACAAGTCAAAAGGCAGATATGCCTTTTGACTCTACATTTGATTTTGTAGTTGTCTAGTCAATTGTATCCAGCTGGCCTTCAAAGTATGGCCGGCTGTAGGATGTAGTATAAAGTATCTCAAGTACTTGTAACTTTCTATCGATGCTTTGTAACATTTGTAATCGAACTTGAGAAGCAATATACAACATTCTTGAAAACCAAATACTTGTGTTGTTTGCAATCTTGTTCTGTCTCACATTTACTTGTGTTCTTAGCATCTTTCATTAATAAGTTAACCAGTTCCCTATTTGATTTGTTAAGTGTTCTAAGCAACTCTCCTCATTGTGTTGTTGTGTTGTAAGTGCATACCCTTCAACGGTCCTGCATTTGGTATCAGAGCTACTCAGGCTCTTGATATAAGATCTCACCATCTTAAGATCCCTCACACACACAAAATACTTAACAACTCAAATGGCAGCTATAACCAAAGCTGATATGGAAACTGGAACTATGACAAAGTCTCCAATTATCACTCCTGAAGACTTTGATACTTGGTGTCAAAGAATGGAAGGCTTCATCAAGTCTCAAGACTACAGGATGTGGGACTCTGTTGTTGAAGGACCTTACATACCAAGCACCACTTCTGCTACTGGTGGTGGTATGATTCCTAAGGCTGTGGCTGATTACTCTGAAGCAGATAGAAAGAGAATAGAGATTGATCAAAAAGCCATGACAGCCCTTCAAACTGCTCTTCCAAACTCCATCTATAGAGGCTTCAAGAAGTGCAAAACTGCCAAGCAACTATGGAAGGCACTGAAGCTAATGTATGAGGGGTCTACTGAAGCAAAGGAGAACAAGAAGGATCTCCTAAAGCAGCAGTTTGAAAACTTCACCTTCAAGACAGGTGAAACCATGACTCAACAATATTTTAGGTATGTTGAGATTGTGGATACTCTAATGGATGTTGGAGTAACTCTTGAGAACAGGGACATTGTAAGGAAGTTTATGTCCTCTCTTCCTAGACAATGGACACATTATTGTGTTGTTATCAAGAGGACTGAGAACCTTAAGACTCTTACTCTTATAGAGTTGTATGGTATTCTTAGTGGCTACCAGATGGAGATGAACATGCAAAACTCATCTGGTAACTCCAGCAATCAACTGAGTTCAACCCTCTATGTGGTTGAAAGGGAAAGCATTAAACCACAACATCATCTTATATGCTTCCCTGACAACTCACAAAAGGGCCCTTTCATCACATTCCCAGAGACTCCAAGGGAAAGCTACAATCAAGGAAGTCTTTTCCAAGAGACAAGTTCTTCTCATGCCTTTGTCTCTGTTGATGAAACTTTAGGCAACTTTCTCTTCACTCTTGAAGATTTGGACTGTATCCATCCAGATGATTTGGAGTACATGGAGATAGTCCAGCAGATGGCTCTTCTCACTCACAGAGCCAAGAAATTCTACAAGAGGACAGGGAGAAAGTTTCCAAGCAATGCGGCCAGTGGAAAGTTTGGCCTGGACAAAAGCAAAGAAAGTGTTACAACTGTAACCAGATGGGACACTTTGCAAGAGAGTGTAAGGCACCAAGGACAAATGGTGGTCAAGCACAAACCAGACCAAACTACACTGAGAAAGCCCCCCAGAATGAGAAGCCAAAGCAGCAAGCTGCAGTTGCTGTTGAAAAAGGAGGCTTTGACTGGAGCTTTCAAGTAGAAGATGCATCTCCAAACCAAGCACTCATGGCAGACCACGATGAAGCCAAGGTATTGGAACATCTTTGTACTCCTGAATGCATTGCTAAAGTTAATAGATACAGGTCCTATAATTTAGAAATGAGGTTTGATCTTGAGTCCTTAAATATTTTAAAAGCTGATTCTAAAAGAGCTGAAAATGATTATAAACTAAAGATAGAGGACTTAGAGAAAACCATTTCAACTCTTAAACATGAGCATACAAACTACAGGACTCAGATCAAATATCTCATTACTAAATTAATTGAATGCCAGGTTGAGCTTGTGATCAGCAAAGCCAAGGCACAAAAATGTGTTCTTGAAGAAAAGACCTTCAAGAACATAATATCCTCATCCTTGCATGCAAAAGTTTGTTATCAAAATAAGCAGGGACTAGGATCTTGTGAGATAGCTCCTCCACACACAATCTTGTCTGTAAGATCTCCTAGGTGTGAAACTTGTGAAGATAAGCTTCCCCTTATTGATCCTGTGACTGAAGAGGATGAAGAGGAGATGGTGGAGAATGACTCTGAGAAGAGTGAAGAAGAGCATTCTAAGAAGGATCACCATCCCTCTGAGGAGAGCAAAGCTGTTGGGATGACCAAGTCAAGAAGAAAGAACTTGATTAGAAAGGCCAAAAGAAAGTCCAAAAAGGCTCAAGAGACCAAGGCTACCTTCAATTATGCACAGAAACAAGTCTTCATCTCTGCTGGATTTGAAGTAGTAAAGGCTGAAGACACAAACTTGAACTCCATCAACAAGAGTTCTAGTTCATGTCCAAATCCCCATCATCAAGAAGAAGGCTGATCAGTTGTGCATTGCTGTTGTACAACCTAAACCATCCTGCTACAAAGGTAGTTCTAACCCCACAAGAATTGCCACAACATCTGCAAAGGTGAAGATGGAGAAGGAAAGTGATCAAGTTCAGCCTTGTTCACAAAGAAGAACTCCTAGAAGGAAGAAATTGGATTGTGTTATGTGTGGGAGTACCTCTCATCTTGCTAAAGATTGTGTTTACAATCCAAGGAGTACTCTCCACATGACCAAGAAAGAAACTTCTAAGAGTTTAGAGAAGAAGAAGCAAGCTTCGGAAGGAAAATTTGTTTCCTACGGAAGCTCCAAAATGAAGAAGAAGACAAGTGGAAACTTGCCTTCGGAAGAAAATTTGGTCTCGAAAGAAAGGAATACTTCCGAAGCACTGAAGCCTGCTGCAGTGAAAGCAAGATCTTCCGAAGGGCCAGTCATCAAAACTTCCAAAGTCATCAAAACTTCTGAAGTATTGAAGGTCAAGTCTAAGCTTCCAAAGGTGGTATGGAAGTCAAAGAAAGACCAAGTGGCTGAAAGTTCTTCATCAACATCAGCAAATGATCCCTCTAGCATGACTATAGGATCAATTATTGTTGCATTGTCTTCAACTTCTTTTGATGAGCCCAAGACCAATGAGGCTTGGGTTTCCAAATGTAACTAATCATCTCTTTTGTGCAGGGACAGCTCAAGACAAACAGAAATGTATGGATCATTGATAGTGGTTGTTCCAGGCACATGACAGGCAATAGGTCACTACTTCAAAAGTTTGAAAGAATTGATGGAGGACCAGTTGCTTTTGGAGGAGATGCAGGAGGTTACATTACTGGAAGGGGCAAGGTCACAAATGGTAAGCTCAGTATTGAGAAGGTAAACTTTGTCAAGGAGCTTGGGTACAATCTTCTGAGTGTATCCCAATTTTGTGATCAGAGTCATAACATGCTCTTTACTGAGCATGAGTGCATTGTTCTCAGGCCCGGGGTGGTCATTCCTCATGAGCACATCTTGCTCAGAGCCACCAGGAAAGGGAACATGTACAAGATGGACTTGCAAGAAACATCTCCCTTAGGAGAAATTTCTTGCTTTCTATCTAAAGCAAATAATGATGAATCTTTCCTCTGGCATAAAAGAATGTGCCATGTAAACTTTAAAAACATGAATAAATTAATTAAGAATGATTTGGTAACTGGAATACCAAAGAAAGAGTTTACAAGTGATGACCACTATGTTGCATGCCTAAAAGGGAAGCAACACAAGGTATTTCACAAGCCAAAGGAAAGAAACTCCATCATTAACCCCCTACACTTACTACATATGAATCTCTTTGGCCCCACCAGTGTAATGAGTCTAGGAAGGACCTCTTATTGTTTGGTGATCACAGATGATTTTACAAGATTCTCTTGGGTCTTCTTTCTTAGAACTAAGGATGAGACTCCTGAGATTCTGAAGAATTTCATCTTAAAGATTGAGAATCAATGTGCTCACAAGGTCAAAACCATAAGATGTGATCAAGGAACTGAATTCAAGAATCAAATCCTTGATACATTTTGTGATGAAAAAGGTATTACATGACAATATAGTGCTCCCAGGACTCCTCAGCAAAATGGTGTTGCTGAGAGGAGAAACAGGACTTGAAGCTGCAAGAACTATGTTGTCTGACTCTAAACTGCCTACCACCTTCTGGGCAGAGGCAATGAACACTGCTTGCTATGTGCAAAACAGAGTTTTAGTGGTTAACACACATGGTAAGACTCCTTATGAACTTTAGCACAAGAGAAAACCCTTCATTGGTTTTCTCAGGTCATTTGGATGTCCTTGCACTATCTTGAATACCAAGGATCAAATTGCCAAGTTTGCTGAGAAATCAGATGATGGACACTTTATTGGATACTCTTCTCAAGCTAAAGCTTATAGAGTATACAATCTCAAAACTAGAGTAGTTGAGGAGTCAACCAATGTGACTTTCAATGAGCACACTCCCAGTGTGAAAGGTTCGGGTCCGGATTGGCTATTTGATCTTGATTTAGTTACCAACTATTTTAACAAATCTTGTGAGAATATTTCAGGATCTACAGATATATTACCAACAGGTGATCCTGACCCAAGATTTGAGCTAAGAAGACCCTGAGGTTAAACATCTTCAGCTCCAATGGTAACTATTCCTGCAAATGAAGCTTCTACCAGCACATCAATGACAAATCCTGCTGATGATTCAGGGATGCCTTCAAATTCCATCTTAGAGGCACAAAACTCAGAAGATGAAGCTTCAAATGTTGGAAAAAGTGGTGGTGGTGAAAGTGATCAAGAATTTCTTGATGCTGATAACCACTGCATTGAAGACAACATCAATGATGTCACACACTCATTGGATCAAGTCAATCTTGATAAGTGTGGTGATGTGGAGGGTGAATCTTCTTTGCTAGATCAAAAATTTTCAAATCTAGATCTGTCTAAGCAACTTGCTGTGATCCCTCAGCTAAGGATCCACAAGTCTCATCCTACCACAAACATCATTGGAGATGTTGATTCAGGGGTGAGAACAAGAGGACAAACCCATGAAGCAAATGTTTGTCTTCACTCTTGTTTCTTGTCCCAGATAGAGCCAAACAAAATTGATGAGGCTCTAAAGGATGGAAGTTGGGTTGAAGCTATGCAAGAGGAGCTGCTTCAATTCAAAAGGCAAAAGGTTTGGAACCTATGTCCTCTTCCTCAAGGGAAGACTATCATAGGAACCAAATGGGTTTTTAGGAACAAGAAGGATGATAGAGGACTTGTCATAAAAAACAAGGCAAGACTAGTTGTTCAAGGATATACTCAAGAAGAAGGAATTGACTACACAGATGTAACACCCGGTTATTTTAAAAAGACAAGAAATGAAGAATAAAAGAAAGAAAAGCTATAAAGTCCAAGTAGAGGGACTAAAAGTGTCCAAAAGGACAAAATCTTTCAAAAAAGTGGGTGTAAAGGTGGCATGGCCGCCCATCACCTTTTCTACACTCAAAACTTTGGATCTTTTAGAGAGAGAAAGGAGGAGAGCAGAAACACTCTTGGTTTTGAAGAAAAGAAGAAGAAGAGAAGTCGAATTCAAGGTAAGAATTCGTGGTTTTTATGTGTTTATGACGGGTTTCATCCCGGTTATATGTTTATGTGCTTATGTGTTTGTGTATGTGCTCGGGTGTGTGTATTTGGTGGTGTTCTATGTGTTTGAACTCATTTGCATTAGGGTTAGAAGGAAGATACACCCAAAGTTGCACCAGGTGAGTTCTAGACCCCGGTTTTTACTTGTTTTAAACTCTCTTTGGGGCTGAAGATGTATTAAAAAGTTTTTACAAAGTTTATGTATGTTTACCCGTATGTATTATGCATGTTAAATGATGATTCTTGAATGCTTATAGGTTGTTCATGTTTAGAATAGCCATGTTAAGTCTAGAACAGATGGGTTTGATGATTTGGGGTTAAAAACATATTAGGAACATGATATGCAGAAGGTTTATACGCCTGAAAATGCCATAGAATGAATCAAGTGTAATCCATGCGCCTAAACAGTAGCCCATGCGCCTAAGATTACCTTAGAAATGTTTTAAGTATAGCCCATGCGTCCGAATGGCCCATGCGCCTGAGTGGCCCATGCGCCTGATTTAATAATACGCCTAAGTGTCCATGCGACTGAAAGGGGTCATACGTCCGAATAGTACCCATGCGTCCGAATGGCCATGCGACTAAGTGGTCCATGCGCCTGAGTTTCCATGCGCCTAAGTGTCCCATGCGCCCAAGTACCCATACGCCTGAACAGGGCCCATGCGCCTAAATGGTGCCATGCGCCTAAACCCTTAGAATTCAATGCAAAATGTTTGGGAGTCTGTGCCTTTAGGGTTTTGACCGAGGGTTGACTAGGGCATATTAATGATGTGTTTCATGCATGATTATGATTGATTATGATTGTCTTATGATTGTTCCTTATTATTATTATTGCTATTATTATTATTGCCTATAGAATGTGACTTTGCGTGGTATCTTTATTATCGTAACGTAAAGTATATTGTAATAATAAAGAGAAAGAACAATAAAGAAAAGAAGAGGAGCATTAATAAAATGTTAACAAGTCTTGCAAGCTTATAGGAGGTACACGATCGTGTTGTCGTTAGCTCAACTATGCTGCGGGTTAGCTACCCTATTATGCACACAAGGCTAGTCTTGGAGATTGGCAGGACCCTTGTAGCGTACCCTGGGTGATTGGGTCGGCCTTGTATACAGTACACAGCACCCTTCCGAGGGATACAGTTCACCCTTTTGAGGGATATAGTTTACCCTTTCGAGGGATATAGATGGCCCATCACCCCTTTTCCATCGCGCATATAGTTGGGGTATTGCTCATTGGTCCATACAGACAGTGAAAGATAAAGAATAAAGAAATCAAAGTAAACAAGGCATACAATAAAGAGAACGAACAATATTTGTTCATATAGTTAATGCGTGCTCGCATATACAGTAAAGAGTGGTATTTTAAAAGAAAAGAGTATTTTCATATACAACATATAAAAAGTATTTTATTACTTATAAAGCTAGAACTCACTCAACAACGCTAACTTTTATGCATTTTCAGTTGGCAGGTAAATATTGCTGAGGATGGCACGAGGGTGAAGCTACTCGGCAGGGAAAGACTGACATCCATTCATGACTATTATTGCTGTTGTTTTGTAATGCAATTAAACAGTTTTTTTTGTATCTCATCAAACAATAGTGTATTGCTTAACAACAGTGTTTAATGAAATACAATGAATGGTTTTTGTTAAAATGATTCCGCTGCTTAAGTTTGTAAATTTATAATGTATTTAATGCTGTGAATGACCAACTGTGAGGTCTCCGGGAACGGGGCCTTACAACAGATGTTTTTGCTCCTGTGGCAAGACTTGAAGCTGTTAGAATTTTCCTAGCTTTTGCTGCATCCAAGAATTTCAAGGTCTACCAACTTGATGTCAAGTGTGCTTTTCTTTATGGGGTGATTGATGAAGAGGTATAACTCAGACAACCACCCGGGTTTGCAGATCCTGATCATCCTGATTATGTCTGCAGGCTTGATAAAGCTCTATATGGGCTGCACTAAGCACCAAGAAAGTGGTATGAGACTCTATCTTAGTATCTCTGTCAACATGGCTAAAAAAATGTACTATAGATGGAACTCTCTTCATCAAAAGAACAGGAAATGACATAATGGTAGTTCAAGTATATGTAGATGACATTATCTTTGGGTCAACTAATCCAAAGCTCTGCAAAGACTTTGAGAAGCTGATGAAGGACAGGTTTGAAATGAGTGCCATGGGGGAACTCAATTTCTTTCTAGGAATTCAAGTAAAGCAAGCTGACAATGGCATCTTCATAAGTCAATCAAAGTATGTACAGGACATACTTAAAAGGTTTAACATGACTGATTGTAAGGTTGCTAAGACACCCATAGCTAGAAATCACTCCCTTGGACCTGATCTTGAGGGGGAGTGTGTTGATGAACACCTCTATAGGGCAATGATTGGGTCTCTTATGCCTCACAGCTAGCAGGATAGATATCATGTTTGCTACATGCATTTGTGCAAGATATCAAGCCAACCCCAAGATGTCACATCTGGTCACTGTCAAAAGAATTTTAAGATATCTCAAAGGTGCTCCATCACTTGGCCTTTGGTATCCAAAGAATTCTGACTCTAATCTGTATGCTTATACAGATAGTGACTATGGTGGTTGCAACATGACTGCAAAGTCTACATCAGGGGGATGTCAATTTCTTGGTGGAAGAGTAGTCTCTTGGCAATGCAAGAAACAATCCTGTGTGTCTGCATCAACTGCTGAGGCTGAATACATTGCTGCTGCAAGTTGCTGTGCTCAAGTGCTTTGGATTCAAAATTAGATGCTGGACTGTGGATTTAACTTTAAAGAGACTCCCATCTACATAGACAACAATAGTGCTATCTCCATCACAGAGAATCCTGTGCAGCACTCAAGGACAAAGCATATTAACATCAGGTATCATTTGATTAGAGATAACTTTGAAAAGGGATTAATCACACTAGTCAAAGTTAACACAAATGAATAATATGCTGATCTGTTCACCAAAGCTTTTGATGAGCAGAGATTTAAATATCTTGTATCAGCTATTGGGATAATTAACTTTGAATAGCTTTTCTTAAAACTTAATCATATTTATTTCTAAAACCTGTGTATCCTAAGTTGTCTATTATATCACCTTCATAAGCCCTTGTTTTATTTGGAAGAAAAATCTTTACAAAAGACTTTTCTTAGATTTTTGAAAATCTTGATCTCTTCGGAAGATTCAAAATTACCTTCGGAAGTAGTTTATGTCTTAGTAAACAAATAATTGCATCAGTGATCTTACCTTCGGAAGAAATTTCTGAAATATCTTCCGAAGCTTAAAATCAACTGAAGTACTTTGTATGTTTTCAAAGAACAAGTTTCTTCCAAAAGTAATTACCTTCGGAAGTATTTATTCTTCTTAGAATAAAAATCTCTAAGTGTAAAACTCTCTTCCGAAGCAAAATTCTCAAAAACCTTTAAAATCTCTTCCAAAGCCTGTTGGAGCATATATTGTCATATATAGTGTGTCCGTCGCGTAACGAATAGTCTAGGCTTAATGTAATACACCTGATATGTTGTAAACACATGAAACTGGGTCATTCGCATGAGCATATGCGAATGAGACTCAGTCGTAAGACTGAGCATGCTAATGGACCAGTCGTGCGACTGAGAGATGCGATTGGGACATTCGTAAGACTGAATCATAAGTATGGTCCAGTCATACGATTGAACCATACGCATGGTCCAGTCGTACGATTGAACCATACGCATGGTCCAATCGCACGAATGGGCCCAGTCGCATCTAATATGGGCCGAGGCCTATATATACAAGTTTCAATGCGTTGAGAGAGAAGGGTTTTGAGAGGGAGTCTGCCCGGAGCCTAGGGCTGCCAGATGAGAGGGGAGATCATGCTCGATCTCCCCTTGCCAAGAGTCGTGAATATTATGTTGTAACGATCTTGTAATCATTAGGTTTTATCAATGAAACCATTTTATTATAGATCGTGTTTATTGTTTGTCTCTTGGTTTTGATTTTGTTTCCTTCCGTCAAGAAGATGCTCGGATGTCTACCGATCCAGCGACTTCACAATTGGTATCAGAGGTGGTTACTGCTGGAATGATCTAACAATCATTCTAGCAACCCGAGCTCTTGATTTCTGGATCTATTTCTGATTCTTGACGTTAAATCCACTACAGGATCGGGTTTGTCACTTAAACACTTGTATTTCTCTCAAACTCACTTATGGAAACAGTCAAATCAGATGAAGTAATGTCTTTTACAAGAGTTGATAATAATATAATAAGTAGCAAAGAAACAAGCAGAAATAAATTTTCAAGGCACTTGTCTATATTACTTCTCAACTCAAGATATTACAAGACTCTTACAAGCATTAAACAATAGTTACAATGAGAAACTATATATACTAGATCTTACAGCCGGATATACTTTGATACCAGCTGGAAACCTAAGACTAAAGCATATACTACAATGCTAAAGTTAAGGTATCTTAGATAAAGTATTATCTAAGATATGGTAGTCATGACATGTCAATGACTTACCTTTTGTCACCAACTAAAGATGGCAACTGTATCAACATAAAAAGGTAAACAGTGGATTAAAGTATGGTCAACTACATGGCTTTTAAGAAAACACCATGCAGTATCTCAGAGATTTGCAGCGGAGTGTTAGAGAGACCATACTTATGTCCACTGGATAATAGAAGTGTCTTCTGAAGGTTAATTGGCTTCAAAAGAACAAGTTCTTCCGAAGCCACTTATACTTCGGAAAAGGCTTCTATGCTTTCGAGGCTTTGAGGACTTCTGTACTTCAGAAGTTGACTTCAGATCTTTTTTTCTAAGTCTTGATCTTCAGAAGTAGGTTCTTTGTCTTCGGAAGTTGGAGTTTTCCTTCGGAAGTGAGTTTTACACTTTGTCTTCGGAAGAGCTCCTTCTTCCTTCGGAAGTCCATACTTAGCTTCGGAAGTCCTTTGTTTGTTGTACCAAAATCTTCTAAGTGACTTGGTTTTGGTTGCACCAGCCTTTCTAGATCCAACAAACTCCCCCTAGGCTGGTGCTACCAAAGCCTCACTTATTTCTGCTTCTCAAAGCCTTCAGCACCAGGGACAAAAGGTATTTGTTAGTTTCTTTGTTCTTCCCTGAAGTGGTGCTGAGAAGCTTGTACAAGTCATTGGTAGATAGGAGATCCAGTCTATCACTCTGAATGACATGTACTGTGACATTCGTCACTTTAAGGTCCGTCAATTAACGTGTTTGTCCGTCATCTATTCTATGTTTGGTCATTCCTCATCTTAATTGACTCTTTATGTGGATATCATGTGTGCAATATTATCGTTGTGTGTGCATTCGTTATAGCCATGTGATGACCTTAAAAAGACTTGTAAAACTTTTATTTTTGAAAATGTCAAATATATCATTTTATAAATATAATAAATGTTTTAATATAACCATTTCTTAAGTCATAATAACATTAAATGAACTTTTACAATTAATATAAAATACCTAACAAAGTCTTTTTTCAACCGAACAAAATTTGGGAAAACTCGGGGGTTAAGTGCAGGGACTAAACTTGTAATTTTGCAAACTTGGGCTGGTTATAAATACCCCCTTATCAGCCCTAGAAACCCATTTCACCATCTTCTTCATCCTCATCTCCTTCACACACAAAATCTCCATTTTAGCACCAAATCCAACCTGAGAGGTCTTGTTTTCTTCGTCTCGACATCGTCTACAGCCTAGACTACCCCTTTCTAGCAGGTAGTTGTCTTTGGTTGTCCGTTTTCTAGCCTTTTCACGGCTGTCCAAATCTAGGGTTTTGGGTGTTCGGGTTCAACCCGAACACACAAGGTATGGGTGCGTGTGAGGTCTCCTTGCTTGTGTTTTATGCTTGTGTATGTTTGTTGTGTGTTTCTGGAGGTCCTTGTGGTGTAAAACCCGTGTTTAGAGCAGCTCGGGGGCTGCTCCTCCCGACCACAGTCGCGATTCTGCAGATCAGGCGACTGGGTCATCTATGCGATTGAGCCGTGCGACTGAGTGGGTCGTGCGACTGGATCATGCGTCTGAGTCAATCGCGCGACTGAGTTGTACGACTAGGCATGTCGTGCGACTGAGTTGTGCGACTGAGTGTCTGTATGCGAATGAGTCATGCGTGCGATTGAGTGTATGCGATTGAGTCATGCGATTGAGTGATTGTGTGCGATTGAGTCAGGTGACCGACTGAATGTGTGCGAATGAATGTGATTCACACGACTGGAGTCCAATCGCACGAATGAAGGTTCAGTCGTACGAAAGTAGCTAATTCGCACGATTGAAGGTTGATTCGTGCGCATGGAAGTTGAGCCGTGCGATTGGGTGTTGTGTGGTACGACTGAAGGCCAATCATACGAATGAAGGCTCAATCGTACGAATGAAGCTGATTCGCACGATTGAGGGTTGATTCGCACGAATGGAGGTTGAGTCGTGCGTCTGACCTTGTTATGCGACTGAAATTGTTGTGTTTTGTTGATGCATGTATGTCCCTAGATCATGATTTGTAATGTAATGAATCTTGTCTGTCTGAGTATGATGTAATTTGTATTGATTAATGAAATGACATGAATTGTTTGTTACTTGTGATGTTTAATATTTCATTAATGAGTCGTGATTGAATTGATTGGGTTTATGATTGTTTGAATGGTTAAAAATTATGTTATATTAATTAAAACATTCAAACTTAACTTAATGAAGTTCTCATGCGAATGGCCCATGCGAATGGACCACACGCATGAATAACTTCATACGATTGACTCAATCGCACGACTGAACCAGGAGACTGGATCAGTCGTATGATTGACACATAAGATTGGCTCAATCGCACGACTGAACACTCAGTCGTGCGAATGAATCAACCGCATGGTTCAATCGCACGACTGAACCACACTTATGGCCCAGTCGCACGATTGAACAATACTAACCTATAAATAGACCCAATTCGTGGAAAAACGTAAGCATTCATCCCATTACGATTCCAGACGTACCCTAGCCGTCCAGAGACCTCCCAAATCGTTCTCCAAGTTCACTAAACACATTAGATCGATTCCTAATCGACTTCTAACGTTAGATTCAATTCTTGATTGATTCTTCGTGTGTTCTCACTGATTGGATCGCCAATCAAATAGGATTCCGCACTATTTGAGTTGGTTTAACACGCTAATCACTAGGTATTTCGTTCAAATACCAGGTCCTATCAAGTGGTATCAGAGCTTTGGCTCTTGATTACGTGTTGATTCAATCAAGATTGCATAAAAGTTTGTGTTTTTGCACTAAAAACGCAATCTTTGGTGTCAAAAGTGATCTTGGACGTTCCCTGCTCATCGAAGTTTGGTTTCTACGGACTTAGGCGATTAGGACTTGTGAAATTTCGAATTTTTACGGCTGAAACCCGTCAAACCTAGAAATTTTCGCAAAACAGCAGCTTCAGTCGCACGAGTGACCCATTCGCACGACTGGACTCCATTCGCATTGCTCATTCGCACGATTGGACCTAGTCGCACCCTCATTCGTCCGACTGAACCGTTTGTTCGCATAGCTCATACGGACCAGATTCATTCGCACGACTGAACCAATCGCCCAGTTCAGCCGCACGATTGAACCAGTCGCAGAGTTCATACGCACGATTAGACCATTCGCATCCTTCAGTCGCATCAGTGAAAGTTTGTTTGATTAGATTCTAAGTTATTTGCCATGGAAGATCAGATGTCAGCCTTTATTTCTGGGAAGGACTCGAGGATTCAGAACCTGCTGTTGCTTGAGAGTGAGGTGGGTAATCACAATAAACCACCAAAGCTCTTGACTTTAGATGAGTTTCCCCACTAGAAACAACGTTTTGAGATCTACCTTAATAGAGTAGATCCTAATCTGTGGGAAGCCATTGAGATTGGTTATAGTACACCGGTGGGAGCTGATGGAGTTAAGCTAACGTTAAGTGGGATGACAGACGCACAGAAAGTAAAGTACAATGCAGAGAAAAGGGTTTATGCATTGATCACTCAGTCTATCCCCAAAGACATATTCCACCAGTATTCAGAGAATAAGCAGTCCAAGAAACTGTGGGATGAGCTAGAGAAGAGATATGATGGGAATGCGTCATTGAAGGCAATCAAGGCAAAGGAGTTAAAGAAGGAATTCGATAACTTCTCATCTATTGGTAACGAGAGTTTAGACGAAGTCATAGACAGATTCTACCACTTGATGAGCGAACTGCATACACATGGAGTGGAAACGACCATGGAAGAGAAAGTGAGCAACTTCGCAGACGGATTGCCTGATAAGTGGGCTTCATTCGTGTCTAACCTGAGACAGAATGGAATGCTTGTAAAGCTGGATATTAATGACTTCATTCTTAAGTTGCGAGAAGAAGCACTAAGGATGAAGTATAGAGCTCAGAAGTCTTCGTACACACAAAATCCAGCTTTATACAACGCCACGCCTCAAGCTAAGAAATCTGGAGCACCTCTCCAGATTGCATTTGTGTCTAGCTCGTCAGGTCCTTCACATGCTTCTCCTTCAGGATCAGACACGTCAGGGTCGTCATGTACCCACTATATTGGATCAGAAGCAAGTGCTACCAAATTGAAGACCGAGAACCTCGGTAATGTGACCGTAGAAGTAGCTCGAGAGCATATGGATCTTTTACCTGCAGTGGTCCATTCATATGATGGACTTGTTGCCGGGAAGATTGGAAACTGCCATCTGGCAGATGAGGACTACGAGCAGGTAGATGAAATGGAGCTTGAGAGGATGGATATAATGTGGGCCTTAGCTAGTGCTGTCCGAAGGGCGAAGAAGTTTGTTAAGAAGACTGGACAGAACTTGGTAGCTACTAAGGATACCACATTTGGCTTTGACAAGAGCAAAGTGACCTGCTTCAACTGTGGAGAGAAGGGGCACTTCAAGAGAGAATGTGTCAAGCCAAAGAAAACGGGTAATGGGAACCCGTTCTCGTCCTTTACTCGCCAAGACAAGCAAGCTTCCAGTTCTACTTCATCAAACAAGGATCCAAAAGCCTTGACTGCTCATGATGATGAAGGACAGGATTGGAGTTTTAGGTTTGTCTCACCAGGAGAATCAAACATTGCCAGTGTTGAGGATATTGATGATGACTCTGCGAGTGAAGGTGATCTAGCAGTTGAGATAGCGATGTCACATAGTGAAGAAGCAACTGCAGCCGAGGTCAGTTACAAGCCAAAGGAGGAGACTTCCATGTCAGAGACAGAAAAGTCAGAATCACCAGAACCAGAGACATCTGATGCTGCGTTGATGGCTAACTCTTCTGAACCAACTCAGGTAAGTACTACTGACCAAATGTTTAATAATCATGCTTGTTCTGATTGTGATACTTTTAGGAAGAGCATTGATGAAAAATTTGCTAGGTTATTAGATCACAATGATAACTTAGTAAAAGATTTACAACTGTGCACTGAGGCCAATAGAGTACTAAAAAAATGAGCATAGTTATAAAGAAAAGATAGACCTATTGACTAAACAGCTTAGGGAAACCGAAGTAGTTGCCTTTAACCAAGCAAATGACATTAGGTACTATCTAAACTCCCTAGAAGACACTAAGAAGCAAAAGGCAGTTTTAGAAGTCGAAGTAAATTCATTAAAACAGAAACTGCATAGTTGGACTAGTTCTTCACACATAGTTCAACACTTAGTGAGAGAAAGGAATAACGGGGAGGGATTAGGTTACAAAATGGTTCCACCACCACCTGAGACCTTGATGAACACTAAGTCTAGACCAGTAAATAATAACCCCATCAAGGATCATGTGGTGACTACTCCTCTTGTTACTGATCCAGACACCTCATGTTCATCTACTGAATCTGGACAGACACAAAAGGAGGCCACTTCAAAGGCAAAGGGTAAATTGCCATGTGTTAATCTGGAAAATGAATTTGAAAAAGTTAACTTAAAGTCAGGGTCAAACAGAGTCAAATCAGAACCTAAAAGGACTTCAAATGTTACTCTTTCACATGCTTCAAGTCAAAAACCAGTTAACCAAAAAGAGAAAGATGCTAAACAGGTCAAAACAGTTAATTTTGTTAAACCAGAGAAAACATCAAATGCACAAGTGTCAAAACCTAAAGTGATTGATGTTACTAGAGTGTCACGCACTTCTCCACAAAGAAAGTCTACTCATAAAGTTGATAGCCGGTCATGCTACAACTGTGGAGAATGTGGACACATTGCTTCCTATTGTCCTTTCTATCAGACACCTAGGAAGAAGATTGATCTTCAGACTCTAGACCTAGGTCTTCTAAGAGGAGTTCTTTGACTCCACCTAGAAGATCTAGTGAACCTAAAGTCCAACCTGTAAGCCAGACGACTGTTTATCATAAACAGGCATTGCACAAATCTGGCTTATGGAAAGAAAAGTCATCCTACGTGTCTGATACCGATGACAAGAAGGAACCTGAGCTACCCTCACCCTCTAAGGGTCAATGGGTGGAGTTTATGATGTGTGATGCCTCTGGGAAACCCAAGACAGTAAAGGCTTGGGTTCCTAACTTAAACTAATTCATTTAATTTGTATGTGCAGGGTGTTCGATACAGTGCTGAGACTAACACGTGGATTATAGACAGCGGAGCATCCAGGCACATGACAGGAAATAGAGCCCTTTTATCAAACGTCAAACAAATAAAAGGAGGGCATGTTTCCTTTGCAGGAAACAAGGGAGGCTATATCACAGCTCAGGGAGAAGTGGGAAATCAGAAAGTTAAGTTTGATAAGGTGAACTACGTTCAACAACTTCAAAATAACTTACTTTCTGTTTCCCAAATCTGTGATAAAGGATTTAAAGTCATCTTCGACAACAAGAAGTGTTACGTGCTGAAGAAAGAATACATGATCCCAGAGGACCAAGTTCTGATGACTGCTTCAAGATAAAGACCTTTATGTCTTGGATCTGTCAACAGCTGCTACAACGGATCATGAGGTTCAGTGCTTTCTATCTAAAGCTACTGAGAAGGATTCCATCTCCTGGCATAGGAGAATGGGACACATTAGTCAAAGGAAGATGAATCATTTGATTCAGAAGGATTTAGTGAGAGGAGTAAATGTCAAGAACTTCCAACTTCCTGACTTTTGTGTAGCTTGCAAGAAAGGCAAACAGACGAAGAAGTCTCATAAGGAAAAGAAAGTTCATTCAATAGAACTTCCTCTTGAACTTCTTCACATGGATCTGTTTGGTCCAGTCAGTACAAAGAGCATTGCAGGCGACTTGTACTGTTTTGTGGTCACTGATGACTACTCAAGGTTCACTTGGGTAATGTTTCTGAAATCCAAATCAGAAACATTTGAGTCATTCAAGGAGTTAGTAACCACACTGGAATCTCTCTACAAGCTAAAAGTTAGACAAGTACGCTCAGACAACGGGACAGAATTCAAGAATCAATGGATGGAGGCATACTGCAAGGAAAAGGGAATTGTGCATCAATTCACTTCTGCCTACACGCCTCAGATGAATGGTGTTGCTGAGAGGAAGAACAGAAGCTTGATAGAGACAGCACGGACTATGCTGGCGGACTCGAAACTGCCTATCCAATTCTGGAATGAGGCAGTGGCAAATGCATGTTATACACTGAATCGAGTCCTAATAGTCAAGCGCCACGGAAAGACATGTTACGAGCTACTACAAAGACGCAAACCGAATTTGGAGTATCTTGAACCTTTTGGCGCGCCGTGCACACTTCTGAAGAAGACACAAGAAGGCAAATTCAGCGAGAAGGCGGATGAAGGAATCTTTCTAGGATACAACATACCGAACAAGCGAGTTTACAACAACTCAACGGGTCTTGTAGAAGTGTGGTGTAATGTCGACGTTCAGAGATATACCACACCACCTACAGGCAAAGGACCTGCATACTTCTTCGATTATGATGGATTCTTCAAGTCCTTCAACATCCCTCTCTCTCCCTCGGATGATGAGTTAGCTACTAGGATGATGTATGATATTCTGAATACACCATCTAGCACACAGGGAGAATCATCTACTCAGTCAGGGGGAGTAGTCGATGACAGTGACTCCTCCTCTGAAGATGAAACTGAAGCAGATGACCAGAACAGTCAGGAGGAACAGGTTCCAGTTCCTGAAAGTCCACAAGCATCTACCAGTGATGCACCTTCGACTTCGGAACCTCAAACTCCAACTACCTCAGATGCAGAACCAAATGTTCATAATCTCGGTTCTGAGGTGGCTGTTCCTACTACTCCAGGATCACGACTAAACGTCTATCATCCCCTTGACAATGTTATTGGGGATGTCAGATCAGGAGTACAAACCCGAAATCAGCTATACTCAGCTGATTACGCCTCAGTTATGGAGAAGGGTTACATTCATGATGGTGCTTATCGATGTTTTGTCTCGCAGGTTGAGCCAAAATATGTCAGTGAGGCACTAAATGATGAGGCGTGGGTGAGTGCCATGCAAGAAGAACTTCTGCAGTTCAAGAAGTTAGGTGTATGGACTCTGGTTGATAGACCTAAAGGTGCTAAAGTCATTGGCACCAAATGGGTACTAAAATGCAAGAAGGATGACCAAGGAGTCATTATCAGGAACAAAGCTCGACTGGTGGTTCAAGGTTTTCGCCAAGTCGAGGGAATTGACTACAATGAGGTGTTTGCACCCGTGGCAAGGATGGAAGCTATTCGTATCTTCCTTGCCTATGCATCGTACATGAAGATTAAAGTCTACCAATTAGATGTGAAGAGTGCATTCCTTCATGGGGAAATCAGGGAAACAGTCTACGTAAGTCAACCCGAGGGATTTGAAGATCCTTATCATCGGGATAGAGTTTACAAGCTCGACAAGGCTTTATACGGGCTTCATCAAGCTCCTCGAGCTTGGTATGAGAAACTCTCGACTCATCTTGTGAAACACGGCTTTCGCAGGGGAGTCATTGACTGCACACTGTTTATTAAAGAAAAGGATGGCGACCTACTGCTTGTACAGATCTATGTTGATGACATAATCTTCGGATCAAAGAACGAAGAGTTATGCAAAGAGTTTGAAGCAGTGATGAAGAAAGAGTTTGAGATGAGTGCTATGGGGGAGATGAAGTTCTTTCTCGGGTTACAGGTGGATCAGACACCTAATGGGATCTTTCTACATCAGACCAAGTATGTAGGAGACATTCTCAGTCGCTTTGACATGGAGAATGCTTCTGCTGCTGGGACTCCACTTGCTACGAATCATGATATAGCACCTGATGAGAATGGAGATCTTGTAGATGCCACTATGTACCGAGGAATGATTGGATCCCTCATGTATCTCACTGCCTCAAGACCTGATATTATGTATGCTACATGTTTATGTTCTAGATATCAGGCTAAACCTAAGGTCAACCATCTGATCGGGGTCAAGAGGATTTTTCGTTATCTGAAGGGTACACCCACACTTGGATTGTGGTATCCTCATGATGATGACTTTGAGCTTACCGCGTATAGTGACTCGGATTACGGGGGCTGCAAGATGAACTACAAGTCTACATCAGCGGGGTGTCAATTCTTTGGGAGAAGATTAGTTACCTGGCAGTGTAAGAAGCAGACATCGGTTGCATTGTCAACCTGTGAAGCCGAATATGTTGCTGCTGCAAGTTGCTGTTCACAAATCATCTGGATTCAACAGCAAATGCGGGATTACGGTTTAAAATTCTCATCTACTCCTATTTTTGTTGATAACTCTGCTGCAATTGCAGTAACTAAAAATCCGGTTCAACATCCTAAGACCAAACACATCGGTATTAAATACCATTTCATAAGAGATTGTTTTGAAAAGAACTTAATTGATGTGGTTAAAATTAATACTGATTTTCAACGCGCTGACCTCTATACTAAAGCCTTTGATAAACCACGTTTTCAATATTTGCTAGAGGTCAACGGCGTTAAAAAGAAAAGTGAGGTAATTCCTGATGATGAAAATGTGTAGTCCGATGTAGTTTAGTTAAAGTTTTTTTATTTTTTATTTTATTTTATTTGTTTATTTCCGCCTGTTATATTTAAACTCATGTTATTTTGCTGTTTATTAAAATCCTAAAATAATTAAACCAGTAATGATTTTAGTATTTTAGGGGGAGAATATGTCAGCAAGTTAACATTAAAAAAAAAAAAAAAAAGAGGGAGAAGGAGTAAATAGCTGATATAAGGTAGATTGTGTCTGTGATACCGATTCAATACCTTTGGAAAATGATAGTACACAGGAACAAATCAAGAGGGACTTTAAAAATTTAAGTTTTGAAAAGATGCAAAATTCAAAGTATAAGTCTGTGTAGTCTAAGCAATATAAAAGGGAAGATGATAGAAAACTGGCAACTCCTAAGGTGACACAAAGAAAGTAGACTTAGAGGCTGCTAGACCACAAATGATATGTTGGTAGATTCAACACAATAGACAATTAGACCTGATTGGTGATCTCAAGATCAAACTAAGTTGTTCAACTGACTGTGGGCTTCCATCTTATCACTGGTTAACACAATCAAATATATTCCAATAAGGGGTAATGAGCAATTAAACGCCACAAATGTGTGCGGATGACCATAATTAGAGCAAAGCAAGAAAAAAATGAAAGACAAATGCTATAAAGCTAATGACTTATGTTGTTGGTGCATTTTGTGTAAAATAAAATAAGCTGCTCTAACAAGGAGATAGGTTGTGTGCCTCTCTGCTGTGCGATGGCACTGACCTGAGGATAAGCATAACCTAGATATTCTAGAATTCATTGTTGTTTGCCGCCTCTCTGCTGTGCGATGGCACTGACCTGAGGACAGGCTTCTCTTTGAAAGCTCTAAGAATAGTCTCTTCTTGTAATAATACCCGTAGACCGCTCAAAAGCTCCCGAGGAATGTTGATTACCATATAAGTGTGGGATCCACAAATGTTAGTTGAAATAATTAAACCTAAATCAGTCACCAGTCTGTGTCAAAAGTCTGTGTATGGATTTAAGTGGACAAACATACTGACAATCATTGTGGCTACATTCTCAAAAGTTCAAATCAATGTGAAAATCTAAGAGTTTCAGTATGATTTCCTTAAGTTGCTAACGACTCTGGATGAACACCGAGAATTTGAGCATCAAAAGTTTTAATAACAAGTCCCAAATGATTTGACTTACCTGTATGATTCCAAAATTGAATTGGTCCAGATATGATCAATCCAAGTTGAAGCTGTCTACTCCCGAACCAAATCCCGTAGATATCAATCTCTGGATTTATCTCTCACAAAAAGCCAAAAACAAGTTTGTTTATGTAATTAGTTTAAAGTTTCTAAATTAGTTAGTCGTTTTTAATTTTAATTTTAGTCGTGTGTCGGACTACATCAGGAAAATCAGAAAGGAATCAACTCACTAAAAGGGTCATGTCTGAGATGACCATATGTGCTTTGAAAGTTTAAAATAGTCACGTCTGAGGTGACAAAGTGTTGAAAAAGGGTCACGTCTGAGGTGACTAAAGTGTTTAAAAGGATCACGTCTGAGGTGATCAAAATGTTTTCAAGATAAAATGATCATGTCTGAGATGATCAAAAGCTCATAACGTTAATTTCAATTAATTAAAAGGGTTTAAAAGTAAATTGGTAAAATGGCAGAAAATTAACTAAGTGTGACCCATTCGCACGATTGGACCATGAGAATGGACCAACCATGCGAATGGCTTCCACTCGCACGAATGGCTCATCAGAATAGCCCATTCGACCGATTGGAAGAGGGCGAATGAGTCAGTCGACCGATTGAAACTCATTCGGTCAACTGAACATGCGAATGAAAGGCACGACTGAGCCAGTCGACCGACTGAATCTCAGTCGGTCAATTGCATGCGACTGGTTGGGCCAATCGTACGATTGAGCCTGAGTCGCCCGAATGAACTGGGCGACTGAGGCCAGTCGGCCGACTGAGCCCAGCTTCAGTATTTAAAGGGCACAGTCGATCGCATTTTACTCATCACATCCAAATCGCCCTTAAATCGCATATCCTACCGTTACTCTGCCAAAATTTTATTAGACCGTGTTTTCTCATCGCTTTTGATTCACTAACGTTCGCCATTGATTATACAGGTAGATTGAAGTCTTATTTCACCGAAATCAGAAGGATTGAAACCCTAATTGTGATGATTCGACTGTGAAACAAGAACCGAGACAAGAAGCCTAATAACCTATTAAACTAAGAAAAACGTTAAAATTAAGTCAAATAGGTTATTAGTAACAAAATGCGAGTCTACTGAACCGGTTATTGGGTTAAAAGACTTATTCTGTTGAAGTTTCGAACGATTGGCGACTGAACTATTGAGACAGGCGACTGGACGTCCGGATGAACTTCAATCGCACGATTGAACCTTGCGATTGGGTCATTCGGCCGAATGAACAATACGATTGAGCTCAGTCGGCCGACTGAACCATTCGGAGACTCAGTCAGCAGACTGAACCCAATCGCATGTCACATTGACCAGAATGAGTCCAGTCGCATGAAAGAACAGACGACTGACTTCAGTCGCATGATTCATTCGCACGAATGAATCAGAATGATTTTCAACATTACACTTAGAACAGAATTTTTCATGTCTTATGTACTAATGGTTCTATGTCTTGTTGTTTCAGGAAAATGGCAGAAAGGTGGTCCATAAATCCAAAGCACAACATCTGTGCTCATTTGGATCACACACCAGGAACGGGGCCGAGTTTACTGACATTATAGCCTTTCTGAGACGGTCCCGGATTCATAAGGCTATCTCCACGCCTTGCACGCCATATAGATCACTCCATCAGGCATTCTGGGAGAATGCCTCGGTGGACCGCTCCCGTGAGCCGTACTGCATTAGGAGCTCTATATTGGGCCATGATATTGAGATCTCTGCTGCCGACATTCAGAGGGTCCTAGAGTTTGGGGACGACACTGATCATCCTACTAGACTACATCCGTTGACAGTGAGAGGATGCTTCCTGAGGATAAAGTACGCTGGGGACATCAACTCAGGTGTGCTCAACAAGAGCAACCTGAGCCCCCAGTACAAGTACTTAGCACACGTGATCCTCAAGTGTGTTGCATCGAGGAGGGGTGGGGTTTGACGACCTCTCAGACCAGATCCAAAATGCCTACGTGGCACTGGTTCTGAACCACCCCTTCAGTTTTTCCAGCATGATATTCTCCTACTTGGTGGAGAACTTGGAGGCCAAGGGAAAGAGGGGTTTTGTATGTACCCCAGATTCTTACAGCTCGTCTTCAACGAGAAGCTGCCACAGTTGCCCAAAGAGAGTCATGACGCAGTGGCCTTAGAGATTATGGATGATACTACTCTGGGCAGGATGAGAGTTACAGGGGGAAGCAGGTAGGTAAAGCCCCAAGTGAAGAGACTGATTGGCCACCTGGCCAACGAGAGGTATGTGGCGCCTGGCAGACGCAAATGGCGTCATGATGACAGCGACTCCGATGATGAGAGATTGCTTCTACCAGATATGGATTCTGATGATGATGATAGCGGCGACGCCGGGGATGATATGCCTGCTCCACCTAGAGGCACTGATTCAGATGTTATTCCCCCGGGTCTGCCACTGCCGGAGAGGTTGCTGAGACTGAGACGGCCGGTTCCATCAGGAGTTCGTTGTTGGTGATCAGGAGGAGGAGGAGTCGGATGAGGAGCCCCTCACTAGGACTGTGGGAAGCAAGGTTGTTCCCACAGAACACGGGCTTAGGGTGGTTGGTGAACACCCTCGGGACTCCACAGAGAGAGAGACTGACCCGAGCTATGCTCCGGGTTCAGTGGGCAGAGCTGCAGGGGGAGCATCCACTTCCACGGGACTAGGAGGAAGAGGATGGCTCAACCCCACGGACTGAAGAAGAAGAAGCGTCGCCTGACCTTCGTTACCACTGATGCCCCCCACTACTTCCACCACCACAGCCACCACATCCACTACTGCTACCATAGCCACCACCTCACCTACCACCACTGTATCCTTCCCATCCACCACCATACCATTTACACCTACATCACCAGCACCTGCTTACCGGCCCATATTCACCACTGCTACTACCACCACCACCTCACATCGTGCCGGACCATCAGCCCAGCCATCACACCTATATGGATCTACTCTACCTCACATCGGGGTAGAGGAGCAGCTGTCGGCGCTAAACCGTATGGTGATGCGCCTGCTAGCTGCAGATGAGGAGAAAGCGGCGCAGATTCGCCAGTTGACCGACCTGACTGTTGCCCAGTCTCAGCAGATGGCAGAGCAGGCTCGGGTGATAGAGCAGCAGACCCAGCTAATTGATGCTCAAAGAGTCGAGATGTCCCAACTCCAAGACCAGCAGGCCCAATCAGCCAAACGTGTAGAGGAGTTGGAGACTACCAACAAGACGATTATGCTGAGGTTAAAGGGGTCAAAGGATGAGCCCTTGAAGATAAAGGAGGGTGATGGGGATGATGGAGATGGTGATGATGACGATGAAGATGATGATGAGGATGAGGAGGATGATGAGGATGATGAAGAGATAGAGGAAGATAGGACAGAAGGAAAAGATGATGATGACGAAGCAGAAGGAGGGGAAAAGTCCAAGGAAAAAGTCCATTTTTCCCATGGAACTCATCTCGAACTTCTTCTTCATAATGCTCTCAAAGTCTTTACACATTTGGTCATTTGAGGAACCAAATATGATATCATCAACATAGACTTGAACGAGCAAGATGTCTTTCCCAGACTTTCTTATCAAAAGAGTCTTAACAATGGTAACTCTAGTGTAACCATTCTTCAGGAGAAATTGAGACAATGTCTCATACCATAGCCTAGGTGCTTGGTGCAGCCCATATAGAGCTTTATCCAACTTGCACACAAAGTTTGGATGTTGTGGATCTTCAAATCCTGGAGGTTGGCATACAAAGACTTCCCTATCTATATCCCCATATAGAAAGGCACACTTGACATCAAGCTGGTAGACAGTGAAATTCTTGGATGCAGCATAAGCAAGGAAGATCCTAACTGCCTCAAGTCTTGCAACAGGTGCAAAGACATTAGTATAATCGATTCCCTCCTCTTGAGTGTATCCTTGAACCACCAGTCTTGCCTTGTTCTTGATAATCAAGCCTCTATCATCTCTCTTGTTTCTGAATACCCATTTAAGGCCTATAGGTACTTAACCAGATGGTAGCGGACATAGGTTCCATACCTTTCGTCTTTTGAATTGAAGCAGCTCCTCTTGCATTGATTCAACCCAGCTACTATATTTCAAGGCATCTTCCACCTTCTAGGGTTCCATTTGGGATAAAAAGCATGAGTACAAGCAGACATTCCCATTGTGAGTTTGTCCTCTTGTTCTCACGCCTTTAGAGACTTCCCCTATTATGTTTTTAGCTGGATGAGTGTTATAAATCCTGAGTCTAGGAATCACCTCTAGTTGCAAAGATAAGTCCAAATTGGACATATTTTGCTCAGTAGCTTGAATACTTGGTCCAGCTGTTGTTTCAAACTCATTCAATGAGGACTGATTGAATGAAAGAGAAACATCATCATTTCGTTGTAGTGAAGCATCATTAACAGTTGCCTGTTCCTTCAAGATGGTGCTTTCATCAGCCTGGTGTTGTGCAGGGTCACATGAAGAAATTTGAAAGTCAGCAGGAGAATCCCTTGTTGAAGTTCCACTATCTCTTGAGATGGTTATAATGTCAGATATTTCAATAGTGGGAACTTGATTTGTTGCTACTCTTGGAGAACTTGGAATAAGTCTGGGAAGCTCAAACAGTTGATCTTCATCAGAGTCACTTTGAGCACCTGTTCCAGCTGAAACATTCTCACAAGATGGTTTAGAATAGTTTGGAAACAATTCTAAATCAAAGATATGATCAGGGCCATTCCCCCTAACACAGGGAGTGTGCTCATTAACTACAATGTTGGAAGATTCCTCAAATTGTTGATTTTTAATATTATAAACCCTATAAGCTTTAGAGTAAGAGGAATATCCAACAAAGATAGCATCATCCGACTTTTCAGCAAATTTTGCCAAATTGTCTTTTGTGTTAAGTATGGTACACCTACTGCCAAAGGACCTTAGAAAGCCAATGAACGGTGGCCTCTTGTTCCATAACTCATAAGGGGTTTTTCCATGTGGCTTTACTACAAGAACTCTGTTCTGCACATAGCATGCAGTGCTGACTGCCTCTGCCCAGAATGTTAGAGGTAGTTTTGAATCAGCTAACATAGTCCAAGCAGCCTCAATAAGTGTCCTATTTCTCCTCTCAGCAACACCATTTTGTTGAGGTGCTCTAGGAGCACTATATTGTCTGGCAATCCCTTTTGAGTTACAAAATGAGTCAAGAACTAGGTTCTTAAACTCAGTCCCTTGATCACTTCTAATTATTTTAACCTTGTGATCAACTTGATTTTCTATTTTAAGAATAAAAGATTTCAAAGTTTCAGCAGTTTCATCTTTGGTTCTTAAAAAGAATACCCATATGAATCTAGTAAAATCATCAACAATCACAAGGGAATATGATTTCCTTCCAATGCTCATTATACTTGTGGGACCAAATAGATCCATGTGAAATAAGTGTAATGGAGTGGTGATGGAGTTAACAACTTTGGATTTATGAGATGCCCTATGTTGTTTCCCTTTCAGGCAAGCAACACAGTTATCTTTACAGAAAAATTCCTTTTTAGGCAAACCATGTACCAAGTTATTTTTAGCCAATTTATTCATTGTCTTAAAATTTACATGACACATTCGTTTATGCCATAGTGTTGACTCATCACCATCAGCTTTGGAAAGAAAGCATGATACTTCTCCCATTGGGGAAGCATTGTTCATATCCAGCTTGTACATATCCCCTTTCATGGGAGATCTAAGAAGCACCAATTCCTGAGGAATTGTCATCCCGGGTTTGAGGATAATGCACTCATGTTCTGTGAAGAGCATTTGATGCTTTTGATCACAGAATTGAGAAACACTTAACAGGTTGTGTTCAAGCTGTTTGACAAAATTAACTTTGTCAACCTTTAACTTTCCATTGGATATACTTCCTCTGCCAGAAATATATCCTCCGGCCTCACTTCTAAACTGGACACGACCTCCATCATAATGTTGAAATTGTTGAAGGAGAGATCTATTCCCTGTCATGTGCCTGGAGCATCCACTATCTACAATCCAGATGTTGTTATTCTTGTCATATGGATGTCCCTGCACATAAGGTGAGATAATTAGTTTTGATTGGAAACCCAAGCCTTATTGGTCTTGGGTTCTTCCAATGATAATGACATAATTGAACCAAAATTTATGCATGGGGGTTCAATGGATGTCTTTGAAGAAGAGGTTTGGGCTATAGCATCTTCCTTGATCTTCCATTCCATCCCTTGGTTGATCATATAGGATGAACTTGTTGAAGTTATTGTAGCTTGGCATTCTTTCGAAGTTCTTTCTTTTTGGAAGAAACCTTCACCACCTTTTCTTCCGAAGCAGTCTTCTTCTTGGATGGTTTCAAGGGGACTCTTTTGCTTTTCTGAGTCTTTACAGCTTTAGCTTCCGAAGCCTTTTTCCTTTCGGAAGAAGAATCTTCTTCCGAAAGAAGCCTTGCTTTGGAAACAAGCTTTCCCTTTTTCATCACTTGAACCATTTGATATGGTCCAAATGAGAAACCTTCCCTGACTCCTTCCTTTTTAACATTATTTGCATAATGTGTGCTAGCAGGATTGTAGTAACAATCTTTGGCCATGTGGTTTTGCAGACCACACATTATGCATGCAATGTTAACCTTTTGGGAATGTGAGGATTGCTGTTTCTTATTCTTTTTCTCTTCATCAGCAACCTTTCCCTTTAATTTCTGATCCTTTGGTAGGATAGGAGTGTTGGGTTTGTTGGACCATATCAAAGTAGTTTAACCTTTTAAACTATGAAAACGCAGCGGAATGTAACCTTAAAATTATCATTAGTAATCTGAAAATTAGGGCTAATAACAAAACATCAACAAACCCAAGAACATAGGATCATTTATATGTGTTTGAGCTAGCTATCAACTACAAATAACAACCAAAACAAGGCATACATACTACCTTTAGTGAAGCTGCTGAAAAAACGATTTTGGGTGAAAAGATGATGTTCTTCAATAGCCAAGACACCAAGAAAAGGTGTCCTCAAGCATTCATACCCACAAGCATCAAGCGTACACCATTCTTGCTAGGATTTGAGCACCAAAACGACCAAGAAGATGCTGCTGGAACATCTTCCAGCACCAAAACCGAACAAAAGGGGCTGCTGGAACAACTTCCAGCTGAGAATCTCCTCAAGAAGGATATTATCTTTTGTTTTGTGGTCCTTGCATGTGAGAGAGGGAAGAAGATGGAGTGTGTGTTTTTCTTGGTGTTCTAAGGTTCAAAGACATCATCAAAAACAAGAGTAGAACCCCCCAAAGAAAAGGGGCGGCCGAAACCTATAGGGTTTCCCCCCAAAATTCACTTTTCATTTTGAATAAAAGGTTTTTAATAAGTTATGTAATTACCCCCTTTAATTATATAACTTATACACACACTCCTATTATTTGATGTTATTTAACCAAATTAAACAACATTACAAATAATATCCATGAACAAAATATCCATATAAGTTGTTCAATCTCATATGCAACTTATTTAGAAAACCCATTTTCTAAATTGATGTATTTATTTAATTGCATGATCATATCATCAATTAAATATTAATTGGTGTTTGCTAAGCTTGTTATTGGGTATGACCCGACTTGGATCATAACGTACTAACCACATCAATGTTCTATGTGTCTTGGGCATAAAGAATCCAACAATCTCCCACTTGCACAAGATACATAGAAGATTGATGCAAGCAGTAAATACCGCCTAACAACGGTTTACTACCCTTAATACGCATGACTTTAAAGCCATTCAATAACATCATGCCCTTCAAGTTCCAAACTTGAAATGATTTAGGTGAATCGATCATCTATCCTTTTGTTACAGATGTCATGTTAAATCCAAGGACATAGATCAGGCCTTAGACATCTTGCTCTCAACGAATAAGAGGAACAAATCCCATCTTGACTGCATACGTTTCTCATAATCACCTTGTGTCACACCTGAACATAGCCTTATGTGCTGTCCATTATTTCAGAACAGTGAAGAACTAACTCAAGGTATAACATTTGGTGAATATCAAAACCCAATATGCATCTCAGGTCTGAGGATACTAAATGATATTCGCCTTTACTCAAAATTACTTATGATCAATCAAAGAGATTCTATGTAGTAATATTTGAGACGCGGGTCAGTCCAATATTTGCATCCCACAAATATATATGAACCTTGGTAGCAACCAATTGCTCTATATTCATACCTTATGAATATCTACCAATCCATGTTCATAATAGTCTTACATTCATATTTGTTCCCACAAATATGACCGACTACGGACATTTAGAATAATAAACATATTCATGGATATAAACATGCTAAAAGGGAACATAACTCAAATATATAAAAGAGTTAAATATTACAATTGTTCCATATTTTATATGCTAAACAGATCAATTCTAATCACCAGAAAATCAAAGTCCTAAGGCACAAGTATGACCCTCATACTTTGCCCTCAACAAGGAGCTTCGTTAGTGGATCAGCAATGTTTTGATCTTTATGAACTTTACGAATACATATCTTTACCCTTTTCAACTCCATCCCTTGTGATGTTGAATCTCCGCTCAAGGTGCTTAGTCATTTGATGAGTACGGGGTTCCTTGATTTGAGCAATCCCATCCACGTAATTACCAAAGATTTCTAGGGGGTCTTGAATGGTAGAGACCACCCCTAGATAAGCAATGGTCAAATTTATCCATGCAGCTTCCCAAGCTGCCAATGAAGCGGCTATGTATTCGGATTTTTTTGTAGTGAACAATGCTACCGTGTCTTGCTTTGAACCTTTCAAGGACATTTCTCCTCCATTCATAATGGAAGTATACCCCGATTGTGATCGAATATCATCTCGATCAGTTTTGGAAGCCTGCATCCGTGTAACCCTTTACAACGACTTCCTTTTCAACAGATCCGTATATTAGAAACATATCCTTAGTCCTACTAAGGTATTTCAATATACTTTTAAGAGCCATCCGATGGATATTTCTATTGGTATCTTCTTTGTCATACTTAATAAGCATGACTCGTCCGGTCTAGTGCATATCATCATACAAATGATGGATCCTATAGCAGATGCGTATGGGATATCCTTCATTTGATTTTGCTCATCCTATGAGCTTGGACATTGAGACGTAGTCAACACTGTCCCTCCTTGAATAGGTACCATACCTTTCTAAGAGTTTTTCATCTTGAACCTTTTCAAGATTTTATCAATATATATGCACTTTGGTTTAACCCTATCAACCACCTCGATCTATCCTTATAGATCCTTATTCCAAAATATGGGTGGCTTAAACGAGATCTTATATGAAAAACATCTTCCAAGCTAGGTTTTAACACCTTCCAAGGTTGGAATATTATTTCCAAATAGTAGTGTGTCATCAACATACAACACTAAGAATACAATTATGCTCCCACTAGCCTTCATATATACACAACCTTCTCGATGCTTGTTTCAATCCATAGATTGATCACTTTAACTTATATACATTATTAGGATGTCATGGATCGACAAAACCATCATGCTAAACTGTATGGACAGTCTCTTCGAGATGTTCATTAAGAAAAGCGGTTTTGACATCCATTTGCCAAAACTCATATTCAAAATATGAAGTTATGGCACATGATATCCTAATCGACTTTAGCATTGCCACGGGCGCAAGAGTTTCATCATAATTAACCAATTGAGTTTGATGGAAACCTTATGCTATAAGTCTTTGATTTATAAGTATTCAAGTCTCCATGCATATCTGTTTTCGTCTTGAAAACCCACTTGTATCCAACCGGTTTGGAGTTAAGTGGAGAGTTAACCAATTCTCAAACTTGGTTGTTATACATGGATTGCATCCTTACGTTCATGGCTTCTAGCCATTTGTCCCAATCCAAATTGGACATAGCATCTTGGTATATGGTTAGCTTACAGGGGTCAACCACATAGCATCCATTCTAGGAATATTCATATCACTTAGATGGAATACTAACTCTACCAGATTTGTGAACGATTTGTGTGTATTTATCAATCTCTTGATCATCATCAACAACCTCTTGTTGGTAGCTAGTGTCAACCAAAAGTGTACCGGCTTATGGATTTTGATCCTTATCAAGTTCCACAGTTCTATACGTCATTCCTTCCATAAAGAACTCGGTTTCCAAGAACTTAGCCTTTCGAGCAATAAATACTTTTGCTCTGTTGAGTCGAAGAAACAGTATCCTATACAGTCTCTAGGATATTCAACTAATCTACACTTTCTTGGTCCGGGTCATATTCATAATATGAGACTTAAAGAGCAATACGAAAACCCAAAATGATAAAGATGGTAAGCTCATAGCCATAATAAATTGAACCATATCCAAATAGGGTTCAGTTTCTCCTTTATCAGAATGAAGAACATAGATAGTTATATAGAGTTGACATTCTACTTCATTATTGAAGATTTTGAACATTTCAAAAGCTTCATACTTATGCATCATCAAGTGCACACAATAATAGCGGCTGTAATCGTCGGTAAAAGTAATGAAGTATCTTTCACCAATCTTTGTCATTTTCTTAAAAGGACCATATACATCCAAATGTATCATTCCTAATAAGTCTTTTGGTTCACACTTATCAAATGAAACATTTTCATTTGTTTCCAAAAGACCATTCTTTTGAAGTGTTTGAATCCAATTCTTGTTTATGTGACCAAGACAACAATGTCAAAGATAATAATAACTTAAACCCATTTTAAGTTTCTTGGTGCTTAATGTGTATAATTAGTTATTATAGGACGAATTATCATGAACCAATTCCTGGAAATCATTAAAAGGCATATCCTTAAAATGAAATACATCATCCATAAAACTTAATACCATTATTTACAAACTTTAAATCGTGATTATATTGTATTAAGAGGAAACCTTAATTATGTTCGTAGTCAAACTAGGTGCATACAAAAGGTTTTGAGAACAACTTCCAAACCATTTGAAAGTCTCAAAACAGAGTTTCCCTCTTTGAAGCGCACATTTCTTTGAACCCCTTTGCAACAATTGCAAGAAAGAGTCTCACATCCGGTATCCAATACCCATGTGTTTGAAGAAATGACATTTAATACAATGTGTGAATCATGGAAATTGTATTCGAGGTTTGCCCAACATCCTTCTTGTCTTTCAACTCCTTGAGATAGGAGGGACAATTCCTTTTCATTATCCTATCTCTCCATACTCAAAGCATGGATCGTTCTCCGTTACCTTAGACTTCATAAGCTTAGGTTTTTCGAGGTTTCGCTTTAACCTTTGCTTTGATGTATTCCTTTCCTTTGGCAATAATTGACTTAGGATCGGGATTTGCCATTTCTTATAGCCTCCCTCATTGATCGAGAGAATAGGTAGAACCTCTCTACCCATCCCTGCCTCGGTTGCTTTGAGCATTGCGTGAAGTTCACCGATGCTCTTGTCCCACCCGTTCATATTACAGTTTATTATGAATGTCTCAAACCTTTAGTTAGGCAATCAAGGATCAAATCCTTGGCCAACTACTTTGAGACTGGACAGTTAAGCATCTTGAGGCTATCAATGTGGCTTTTCATCTTAAGAATATATAAGATGATATCGATTGGGTTTCTTCCATGTGACATGCATAAAGTGCTCGAACCGTTTCGAAGCAATCTATTAAAGTTTGTTGAAGGAATATTTCTTTCAACTAGATTATCATGTCATATGCCCCATGATGCTCCAAACCCTTTTGGAGTTCGGGAATCATATTCCCAACATGAGGTAGGATACTTGCACAGAATCCTTAGTGTGCCTAAGCCAATCGTCAAAAAGCCTTAACATCAATAGCGTTGGTTGGTGAGGTATGGGATCGTCAAGGACATAGGCCTTTACTCATTTTTGAGAACGATTCTCAAGTTTCGAAATTGAGTCCATAAGGTTATTATGGTTAAGACGATCCCCTTTTAAGATGGTTCTCGGTGATAGGGTAGGGACGGTCGGGGTAGTAGCATCGTGGTTTGCGGCCATTACTACAAAATTACAAAGTTCATTTTAGTATTTCTGAAAAATTGCATTTTAACTATTAATACCCTTTACACGTCTCATAGACAATTAATAATTAAAATCTAGAATCCAACGTTACATTTAAATGATGGTTAGGTGACCTTTATCCCATTATTTAAATTAACAAGGTAGTCAACAGTTGACAATTGCAACCTATTGCAACTTCTAGTCTTATGGGATCGGTTAAACATCATATGTTTAGTCGGCATGTTTAATCCCATCAACACCGTTGTACGCCATGCTTCGGTGACCCTAATCACATGGTTTCCAATTCAAGTCGTCCTACTTACACACACGTGTGAGTTTTCACATACAAGCGGTTAGGTGACCTTTATCCCACAAGTACGTTAGACTCACCTCAAAGATACAAGTTCCCTACAAGTGGTTAGGTGACCTTTATCCCACAAATAGTTCCCAAGAGATTCGAGTGTCATGTAAAAGGATGGTGTTAGACTTGTTACCAAAGGGATTTAAGTTTCCATTAATTCTAGTTATGAAAACTCTATGTACCTTGTATTCGCATGCTTTCAAATACATGGTACCCTATGGTTCTCTTTTAATAAAACTTCTTTTATTTTGAAATCATTAATCCTTTTAATAACCTTTTATTAGTCACTTAATGATTAGGAACAAAAAAATTCAGCTTGTTATGATAATTTATTTAGATTGTTAAGCATATCCATATATCAAACAATCAACATAAAAGGACTAATCAAACAAGCATATTTCATACAACCACATTTGCATAACCATAGCCACTAAGTTGACTACACTTGTTTGCCATCACAAGTGTTGTCATAAGGTCTTTCCTAAGGGTTAACAATGACACATCATATGTGTCCACGAACTCCCACTTGATTCCACATCCAAATGCTTCAAGTGTCCATGTCTCTTGTGTCCTTCCTTTTGTGTCTTCATCTTGTGCATCTTCTTTTACAAAATCATATCCTAATACAATTTTCTAATAAAAGAAATGCACCTATTCTATTTATTACATAACCAAATGAATAAATAAATTACAACCCAAATACAAACACAAAAGAATAATATTACAACCCTTTACGAATGAAATCAACCAACATGACAAAATCACAATCAACCAAATCCAAAACATAGATGGTCAAGGCTATGTTATGCATTAAAATATGTATCCATATACATCATTTACAACATTCAAGAACCAAATAAATCCCCATATGACCCTAAATTTTCAGCCAACATAAACCATGAATTTAGGGTCTTTTGTCCAAACAAAACATAATCAACTACTTGATATCTTACTTTCAAGGTTTAATCACTAGCATGTTAGATATAACCTTGAAAGGTTGGGGATTTATTATCATCACCACAAAACAGCCCCAAAATGGTTGTTAAAGCCTCATAAAACCAATTTTACAAGAACACATGAAACTAGTCATCCACATATCCGGCTCTAGATGCCAATGTTGGGTTTGTTGGACCATATCAAAGTAGTTTAACCTTTTAAACTATGAAAACGCAGCGGAATGTAACCTTAAAATTATCATTAGTAATCTGAAAATTAGGGCTAATAACAAAACATCAACAAACCCAAGAACATAGGATCAATTATATGTGTTTGAGCTAGCTATCAACTACAAATAACAACCAAAACAAGCCATACATACTACCTTTAGTGAAGCTGATGAAAAAACGATTTTGGGTGAAAAGATGATGTTCTTCAATAGCCAAGACACCAAGAAAAGGTGTCCTCAAGCATTCATACCCACAAGCATCAAGCGTACACCATTCTTGCTAGGATTTGAGCACCAAAACGACCAAGAAGATGCTGCTGGAACATCTTCCAGCACCAAAACCGAACAAAAGGGGCTGCTGGAACAACTTCCAGCCGAGAATCTCTTCAAGAAGGAGATTATCTTTTGTTTTGTGGTCCTTGCATGTGAGAGAGGGAAGAAGATGGAGTGTGTGTTTTTCTTGGTGTTCTAAGGTTCAAAGACATCATCAAAAACAAGAGTAGAACCCCCAAAAGAAAAGGGACGGCCGAAACCTATAGGGTTTCCCCCCAAAATTCACTTTTCATTTTGAACAAAAGGTTTTTAATAAGTTATGTAATTACCCCCTTTAATTATATAACTTATACACACACTCCTGTTATTTGATGTTATTTAACCAAATTAAACAACATTACAAATAATATCCATGAACAAAATATCCATATAAGTTGTTCAATCTCATATGCAACTTATTTAGAAAACCCATTTTCTAAATTGGTGTATTTATTTAATTACATGATCATATCATCAATTAAATATTAATTGGTGTTTGCTAAGCTTGTTATTGGGTATGACCCGACTTGGATCATAACGTACTAACCACATCAATGTTCTATGTGTCTTGGGCATAAAGAATCCAACAAGGAGTACTGGTACTGCACTCCTTTCCTAAATCAGAATTTCCAACCACCTGGAATCCAGCTGAGATGAATACACCCTTTTGCTTTGGGTCTATCTTTAGCTTGGACTCAGCCACTTTCTTGGCAGTTTTTCTAGCTGCCTTAGCTCTGCTTCTTCTGGCTTTGGTGGTCAGGGTTTGATCATCATTGGTAGGGGAGGGCATACTTACCTGGTTCTTCCCTGTGATGGTCTCCATAGTTGCATCATTCTTTGACTCATGAGAAGGTGGGTCAGCAGATGGAACCTCTTGCTCTTCAGTACCACACCTTGGTTGTCTTATAGACTTATAAGAGTTTGGTGGAGCAATTTCATTGGTTCCCAACCCACCTTTGTTTTGGTAACCAAGTTTTGAGTGAGATGATGATGCAAGAATGGCTTGAAAGTTTTGCTCGGAAATAGCATACTTCCTGGCTTGAGCCTCAGTAGTGACAAGCTGGGCTTGAGCCTCAGTCAATTTGGATATTAAATCCTTTCTCTGAGTCTTATAGTTTGTATGTTCATGTTTTAAGAGGGATACAGTTTTCTCTAACTCCTCAATTTTTCTTTGATAGTCAGATTCAGCCCTTTTAAAGTCAGATTTTAAAACATTTAAAGACTCAATATCATATTTAATTTCCATATTGTAGTCCTGATAAAGTTTAACCTTAGCAATAAAGGCAGGAGTACAGAGATGTTCATATACCTTGTTTTCATCTGTTCCGGCCATGAGTGCTTGAGCAGGAGTCACATCCTGTACCATGAAGCTCCAGTCAACTTCTTGAGCCATTGCAGTAGTCTCTGTTAACTTTCCAGTGGGCTTTGGTGTAGAGGGATGTGTGGAGGCCTGTGGGGTTCCCGGGTTGGACTTGGGAGCCTTGCATTCCCTTGCAAAATGACCAAGTTGGTTACAGTTGTAACATTTGGCCTTGGTTTTGTCAAACCCAAATTTGCTGTTGATTGGGTTTTGAGGAAATTGCCTTCCAGTTCTCTTAAAGAACTTCTTTGCTCTGTAGGTTAGAAGAGCCATTTGTTGGACTATGTCCACGTATTCCACGTCATTCGGGCTAAAACACTCTAGATCATCAAAGCAGTATTGATAGTCATTTGAGTGTCCACTTCCTGAGACAAAAGCATAGCTGTCCTGAAAGGAGCTTTGCTGAGCTTGTTGAGACCTTGGAGTCTCAGGAAATGTGATGTAAGGCCCATAAGAACAAGATGGCTGTTGGGTGTATGTCAGGTATTGTTGAGACTGGGAGATTCCTGAGCCTTCAGCAACCATTAAAGCGTTGCTAGCAGGAAGACTCAAGGGTCTGCTTGTCTGATGACCCCTCTTACTTTCCATTTCCAAACGGTATCCATTAAGGATCCCATAGAGTTTGGTCATGGTGAGTGTATTCAGATTCTCTGTTCTCTTGATAGAGACACAGTAGAATGTCCACTCATTGGGTAGAGCACTCATGAACTTTCTTGTAAGGTCTCTGAGTTCATGAGTAATTCCCACAGATTGAAGGGAAGAAATGAGGTCCATGTACCTGAAATATTGCTGGCTAAGAGTTTCTCCAGCAACATAGGTGAAGTTCTCAAACTGCTGCTTTAGTGAGTCCTTCTTGGAGTCATTTGAGCTTGAGTACATTTGAGCAAGCGCATCAAAGAGTTCTTTGGCAGACTTACAATGCTCAAACCCCACCATGATAGAGTTTGGAATTGCAGTCATAAGAATAGTCATAGCATTGCTGTCTATGTCAAGCTTCTTCCTGTCTTCATCAGAATAATCTTCAACGGCTTTCTCAATCATGGCACCGTTTCCACCAGCTACTTTTGGCTTATACGGGCCATTGACAATGGATTGCCACATCTTGCTGTCTTGATACCTGATGAAGCCTTCCATTCTTCTGCTCCAAGACCTGAAGTTTTCAGGGCTGATGATGGGTGCTTTGGTCATCGTCCCCATATCTACTTCAGATTTGTTGAGGGCCATTTTGAGTGAGGTATAAGGAGGAGTGAAAAACAGGTTGATTAGGATGGTAAGATCTCATAATCAAGAGCCTAAAAAGCTTTGATACCAATTGCAGGATCAGGTTTGTCACTTAAACACTTGTATTTCTCTCAAACTCACTTATGAAAACACTCAAATCAGATGAAGTAATGTCTTTTACAAGAGTTGGTAATAATATAATAAGTAGCAAAGGAACAAGCAGAAATAAATTTTCAAGGCACTTGTATATATTACTTCTCAACTCAAGATATTACAAGACTCTTACAAGCATTAAACAAGAGTTACAATGAGAAACTATATATACTAGATCCTACAGCCGGATATACTTTGATACCAGCTGGAAACCTAAGACTAAAGCATATACTACAATGCTAAAGTTAAGGTATCTTAGATAAAGTATTATCTAAGATATGGTAGTCATGACATGTCCATGACTTACCTTTTATCACCAACTAAAGATGGCAACTGTACTAACATAAAAAGGTAAACAGTGGATTAAAGTATGGTCAACTACATGGCTTTTGAGAAAACGCCATGCAGTATCTCAGAGATTTGCAGCGGAGTGTCAGAGAGACCATACTTATGTCCACTGGATAATAGAAGTGTCTTCCGAAGGTTAATTGGCTTCGGAAGAACAAATTCTTCCGAAGCCACTTATACTTCAGAAGAGGCTTCCATGCTTCCGAGGCTTTGAGGACTTCTGTGCTTCGAAAGTTGACTTCAGATCTTTTAGTTCTAAGTCTTGATCTTCGGAAGTAGGTTCTTTGTCTTCGGAAGTTGGAGTTTTCCTTCGGAAGTGAGTTTTACACTTTGTCTTCGGAAGAGCTCCTTCTTCCTTCGGAAGTCCATACTTAGCTTCGGAAGTCCTTTGTTTGTTGTACCAAAATCTTCTAAGTGACTTGGTTTTGGTTGCACCAGCCTTTCTAGATCCAACACCCACTTCGTGTTCTTCGTGTTTTGCTCAGATCTTGTTACGTGTGTTGTTTCTATGTTAAAATTGAACTCGAAACCACGTTCCTATGACCCTTGTGAATCTGATAATGTCTATTTTGTTTCGGTTCATGTAAAATTCATCAGATTAGGGTTTTTGGCAGCTTTGGCGGCTGCAGATCTGAAAATCTGCGTGTAGACTCGTTCGTGCGACTGGACCATGCTAATGGACCATTCGTGCGTTGGGACCATGCTAATGGACCATTCATGCGACTGGACCATGCTAATGGACCATTCGTGTGACTGGACCATGCTAATGGACCATTCGTACAAAGGAAATGATTAGTTCAGGTTTGGGACCCAAGCCTTAACTGGCTTGGGTGACCCAGAGGAATCACACATCATGAACTTGACCCACTGTCCTTCGGAGGATGAGGGCACATTCTTCTTCTTCTTGTTCTCATTATCAGACAAATTACTTGATTTTTTCCTCCATAACCCAGTTTTGTGTAAGGCCTGTTTGTGATAAACAGACGACTAGCTTATTGTTTGAACTTTAGGTTCACTAATCCTCTTAGGTGGAGTATTAGATCTCATTTTAGAAAAACTTGGTTTTGATCATAAAGTTCATTTTTCTTTTTGCGCGTCTGATAATAAGGACAATTAGGAGAGATATGTCCTCGTTTTCCATAATTGTAGCATGATCTTTCTTCTACACATTGAAGAAAACTTTTATGTGGTGTTGAGTTTGGTAAGTGTGTGAGATGTGTCTGGTTGGGTTTTGTCACTTCTCTTTTAGATGTTTCAGCTTCTTTAACAAAATTAATTGTTTTAACATTTTGAACATCTTTAACTATTAGTTTATTTGAACTTTTATGAGTAACACATTTTTGGTTAACTAGATTAGTCATTTTGGGTTTAGAAGTAGACGTGTGTGAACCTGACCTTAAATTAACCTTTTTAGTTTGATCATCCAAATTTTTAGTAGGTATCTTCTCTTTTGATTTCAAAGTAGATTCCTTCTGTTTAGTGATATTTTCACAGATTTGCCCGTAGAATTGGGATCACTAACCAGAGGAGTGGACACCACATGATCCTTTACTGGGTTATTATTAACTGGTCTACGTTTTGTGTTCAAAATGATTGCATGTGGTGGCGGTACTACTTTATAACCCAAACCTTCCTCGTTATTTCGTTCTTTCACTAAGTTTTGAACTATGTGAGAAGAACTAGCCAAGCTGTGCAGTTTTTGTTTTAAAGATTCAACCTCAACTTCCAAAACTACTTTTTCTTTTTTACTTTCTTCCAAAGAGTTTAAATAAAACTTTATGTCATTTGATTGATTTAAGGCAATAACCTCGGTTTCCCTTAGTTGTTTCCCTAACAGTTCCATCTTTTCTTTGAAGCTGCACTCATTTTGTTTTAAAATACGATTTACTTCAGTGAAGAGTTGTAAATCATTTACTAGATTATCATTATGTTCTAATAACCTAGCAAATTATAAATCAATGCTTTCTCTAAATTTATCACATTCAGTACAAGCATGGTTTTCAAATAATTGGTCTTTAGAACTTACCTGTGAGGAATCAGACGAATCAGCCATCAAAGCTATATCAGACTCTTCGTTGACTAGAGATTCTGAGTTTATTGCTCTGAGCTCTTCCTCAACCAAGTGATTTACAACATTCACAGCTTCTTCGGTATCTGACATCGCTTGCTCAACTATGATCTCACCTTCACTAGCAGATCCATCATCCAGTGCATCGACAAAGGCAATATTTGATTCACCCGGAGAGACAAAGCGGAAGGACCAGTCTTGCCCTTCATCACCTTGAGCAGTCAGAGCCTTTGTCTCTTTACTTGAAGAAGTAGTTCCAATCATGTCTTTGTCTTGACAGATGAATGTAGGAAATGGGTTTCCATTTCAAGTTTTCTTGAGCTTTATACATTCACATTTAAAATGCCCTTTTTCACCACAGTTGAAACATGTGACTTTGGTTTTGTCAAAACCAAAAGTCGTATCTTTAGTGGCAACTAGATTTTGCCTAGTCTTTTTGACAAAGTTCTTTGCTCTTCTGACTGCACTAGCCAAGACCCACATTATGTCCATTCTTTCTAGCTCATTTTCATTAACTTGCTCGTAATCCTCATCTGCAAGATGACAATTTCCAATAATTGGTCTTTAGAACTTACCTGTGAGGAATCAGACGAATCAGCCATCAAAGCTATATCAGACTCTTCGTTGACTGGAGATTCTGAGTTTGTTGCTATGAGCTCTTCCTCAACCAAGTGATTTACAACATTTACAACTTCTTTAGTAGGTGACATCGCTTGCTCAGCTATGATCTCACCTTCACTAGCAGATCCATCATCCGGTGCATTGACAAAGGCAATATTTGATTCACCCAGAGAGACAAAGCGGAAGGACCAGTCTTGCCGTTCATTACCTTGAGCAGTCGAGCCTTTGTCTCTTTAGTTGAAGAAGTAGTTCCAATCATGTCTTTGTCTTGACGGTTGAATGTAGGAAATGGGTTTCCATTTCCAATTTTCTTGGGCTTTACACATTCACGTTTAAAATGCCCTTTTTCACCACAATTGAAACATGTGACTTTGGTTTTGTCAAAACCAAAAGTCGTATCTTTAGTGGCAACTAGATTTTGCCCTGTCTTTTTGACAAACTTCTTTGCTCTTCTGACTGCACTAGCCAAGGCCCACATTATGTCCATTCTTTCTAGCTCATTTTCATCAACTTGCTTGTAATCCTCATCTGCAAGATGACAATTTCCAATCTTACCGGCAACTAAACCATCATAAGATTGTACAACAGCCGCTAGAAGATCCATGTGCTCCTTAGCAACTTCCACTGTGACATTACCGAGATTCTCAGTCTTCAACTTTGTAGTATTTTCCTCAGGAACTATGTATTGGGTTCCAGATGACCTTGACGTTTCGATTCCTGAAGCACTGTTTTGTGAAGGAGCAGAAAAACTAGACACGAACGCTGTTTGTAACGGTGCTCCTGAAACAGCTGGAGTCGGAACTGAGTTGTAAAGTGAAGGATTCTGAACATAGGATCCTTTCTTTGACTTGTATTTCATTCACAGTTCTTCCTCCCTTAATTTCAAGATGAAATCATTTATGTCTAGCGTTGCAAGAATGTCGTTTTGTCTCAGATTAGACACAAATGAATCTCATTTATCAGGCAAACCATCAGCAAAGCTTGAAACTTTATCTTCCATAGATGTTGTCACACCATGAGTGTGCAACTCACTCATTTGATGATAGAATCTGTCAATAATATCATCCAAGCTTTCATTCTCTATCGAAGAGAAATTATCAAATTCCTTTTTGAGAGCTTTAGCCTTCAGTGCTTTGAGAGTTGCGTTTCCATCATATCTCTTCTCCAATGCCTCCCATAGCTTTTTAGCCTGCTTGTTATCAGAGAACTGATGAAAGTTGTTCTTAGGTATCGACTGAGTCAACAAGGCATATACTTTCTTTTCAGCATTGAATAGAATCTTCTGAGCTTCACTCATTCCTCCCAAAGTCAACTTGACTCCATTAGCACTGACTAGTACCGTATAATCCATCTCAATGGATGTCCAAAGATTTAGGTCATCTCCATTTAAATAGATTTCAAACCGCTGTTTCCACTGTAGATATTCATCTAACGTTAACAGCTTTGGAGGTTTATTATGATTTCCAATCTCATTCTCCAGAAGTAGAAGGTTCTGGATGCGGGAGTCCTTTCCGGCAGTAAATGCAGCAAATTGGTCTTTATTGCTTTAAACTTGGTTAACTTAGAACAGGACAGTTTCACTCGTGCGAATGGGCTATGAGTATGGATCACTCGTGCGAATGAAGGATGCGAATGAATTCAATCGTGCAATTGAATTCAGTCGTGCGTATGAACAAGACGATTGGAATCAACCGATTGGAGTTGTTCAGTCGTGCTGATGGGAGATGTGACTAAGTTCAGTCATGCGAATGGAGTATACGAATGAGTTCAATCGTACGAATGGACCAATCGTGCGACTGAAGGCTGCTGAGTTTGTAAAATCGAATATTTTGACACTTTGACACAAATATGAGTTTCCCAGGAACCCTAATCTACCGTATAATGAAAAAACTGAGACTTTAATGCATGCAAATGTCGAAAACACCTTTTGAAGCAAAACGGTGACTCTTTTGATTAAAAACGTAGATTTTAACACCAAAACTAATCGAATCCAACGCAAAATCACGAGCCAAAGCTCTGATACCACTTGTTAGGACCATGTACGTATGGAGTACTAACGGATTCTGCGTGAACCAGATCAAATAGTACGGAATCCTATTTGATTGGCGATCCAATCAGTGAGAACGATAACCCGATCGATATAACAATGAACTAAACGTTAAGAATGAGTAGCAATCGAGCAAGATCGAACTATGAAGTTGGAATGGCTGTTTAGGACGCCCTGGACGGCTAGGGTTTATGAATATTCGAAGTCTCTCTCAAAGTGTTTTGTTTTTCCACGAATTAAGTGGTATTTATAGGTTTGTAGTTTTCATCCGTACGACTGAACCATTAGCATGGTTCAGTCGTGCGACTGAATCATGTGGTTGATTCATACGCACGACAGAAGGTTCAGTCGTGCGACTGAGTCAATCTTATGTCTCAATCATACGACTGAATCAGTCTCCTGGTTCAGTCGTGCGACTGGTCCATAAGCATGATATATTCATGCGTATGGTTCATAAGTATGGTCCATTAGCATGAATAATCACCCAACTAAGTTGAACACATTACTTAATTATTAATTGACTAAGAACTATGTACAACAACCGCAAACCTATATATGATGTTTATATATATGACATTAATAAAATGAAATATTCAAAGACAACTAAACATCAAGACATATAACATATTTCATTTCATCATCATATTACACATATGTAATACATGAAAGACTTTTATATTTAAGTACATAAACTAGGAACATCATGTATCTACACTCGTGATGAATGAAAAATTGACAAGTGTTACTGTATATATACAATAGACAAAATGATTGTCCGCTGTGGTACAGTATATGTGTACACTATGTGAACAGTTGAATTAAAATTTAATTTTAAGTCATGCGTTGTGAAATACACATGCGTTGTGTGAACAGTACAGCGTGTCCGCTGTAAAATTTTATACTTGTACGTTGTGGACCCCTTATATGTTCTACTGTGTTCACAGCAGATGTTCAATTGGTCATGCACTGTGCACACTTGTTTAAAATTTCAAATTCAAAACTGATAACTAAAAAGTCATACTTGTGGTTGACCATTGTTTTCAAAGCGGATGAACAAATTTTCATACGCTGTGGACACTTTCAAAAATTCTTTTGTTGTTTGCAACGGATGAACATTTGGTCATACGCTGTGTTTATTTGAATGATTTCAATATTTTTACAACGGATGACTTATTGTCATGCGTTGTGGAACCCTTTTATGTGATTTTGTGAATGTTTACAACGTATGATTACCTGTGTGCATATGTTGTATACACTTGCGTTGTTTTAACAACAGATGACTAAACTTAGTCTTATGTTGTGAGATGATACTGTATTCACAGCGGATTTTACAAATACATCATGCGCTGTGAACACTTGTGTGTTCAATGAATGTTGATGTGATACTGTAGCTACAACGGATGTTGTTTGTATGTCCATTGTGTCAACAGTTGACAAATTTTCAAAAATTTTGAAAATTAATTTTCTTCTGAAGCATGTTTTGTTTGATTATCTTTTGAAGCAATTTTAGTTAGTTTTTCTTCCGAAACAAATCTGTTTGTTTTTCTTCCAAAACAATTTTGATAATTTTTTTGACAAATTGTGAAAAAGTTTGAAAATTAATTTTCTTCCGAAGCATGTTTTATTTGATTATCTTCCGAAGCAGTTTTAATTTGTTTTTCATCTGAAGCAAGTCTGTTTGTTTTCTTCTAAATCAAATCTGTTTGTTTTTCTTCCCAAGCAATTTTGATAAATTTTTTCTTCTGAAGCAAATTTTGTTTATTTTTTTTATCCAAAGCACATTTTGATAATATTTCTCGAAAATGTTGTTTGTTTGAAAAGTGGATTCTGAATTCTTTCAAAATTTGAACGTTTGTTAAAATTTATAATTTTAACATAATCAATGTATTGATGTTGAAATATCACTCACAAGAAATATTATGCATGTATATGTGTCAAACTGTTGTGTTTGAGTGTTGACATGACATGACTTTATTTAAAAATTTAAAACTTAATATTTCAAATTTTAAAATTGTATGATTATTATGTTTTGCTGACTTTGATATTTTCATGTTTATATTTCTCCCCCTAAATTTTTGCATATTTTATAAAAAAATTATAAAATGATAAATTTTAAATGTGGTTTATGGAAATTTGCAAAGTCCAAAGTGATTGTTTGTATTATAACCTTGGTTAGAGATATAACATTAAATAACAAGGAATGAAGTTTTGATTGCTTAGGCATGAATCATGTGTTCATGACATTAAATCATACTAGTTAGAATTTTTCATTGAGTTGGTTGAATGATTTGAGAAAAGACATAGACTAATATAATGTTGATTGTAGATATTGTTGTCCACTTAAACTCAAGCATGGTATTAAGGATTGGTTTAAACACTCAGTAATTTATCATGTTTTGGGCGTATTGAAATGATTTGTATGTACCCCACACCTGATTGTATGTTAAGATCAATCCTTCTCAAAATATACTAGAAATCACTTGAAATACTTATGACCTAGTTACTTAGGAGTATAAATGCTTAATTTGATCCTTATTGTTTGATTCACATTGGATTCTTTTTACTTTACTTTGGAAGGTGATCCTTTTTGGGATTCTTTTGAGTCATTCACAAGGAATGTAGTCTAAAAGACTTTATTGATTGCTCATCCAAGAAGTATGTGGTCCTCTTTGGGAATCTTTTTGGATGGTGATATAGGTCATTCAGGTTTATGCTTAGCATAACAAAGAACACCTGAGTGTACGCTTGGTCTATGATGATCATAAGAAAGGAGACACTTGTATGATTGAGCCATTTATAAACTGTTTCACTTGGTGTATAGCAGTTACTTTACAATGAATTTATATTGGATAGACCAATACTTACCATAAACCAAGATGGGTGTTTGCTTACCACTCAATCATGAGATTTTAGTTCTTCACTATTGTATGTGATGTTATGTGTCCCTTGTTGAGCCTATCCACACATCAAACAAAATTTTGCTATTCTTTATTAGTGGAAAATAACTCAAGTGAAGAAATAAACTAGTGTACTATCATTTCCATGTGTTGGTCATGTATGATTCAAACTTGTTTGTTATTTGGAAACCATGAATGTTTGTTTGATAAGTTGATTTTCAAAGATTGTATGTTTGATAAAAAACTTGGACTTTGACAAAGTCAAGCTTGTTTGAGGATTAATGGTTGAAAACATTACTTGTTTGATTCATAGTTGAGCATACCAAGTGACTGAACTAGAAATTCAAATTTTCTTGAATCAAATAGTTTTGTGAAGGCCAGCCAATTGATTGTCTGTATAAACCTTGATTAAATTTATCAGACCCTTTTCTATGCAATCTCTCAGAAAGTGATATCTAATATTTATGTGTTTGGTTTTTGAATGTTGAACAGGATTATTAGAGATAAAAATGGTAGGAGAATTATCTATGTGTATAGGTGTTTTGAGAAAATTAAATCCATAATCAAGCATTTGGTTTTGAATCTAAAGCACTTAAGAACAACACGCAGAAGCAGCTATATATTCTGCTTTAGTGGTTGACACAAATACATTTGTTTATTTCTTGCACTACCAGGAGATCAATTTTGATCCAAGAAACTGACATCCCCCTGTTGTGGATTTTATATTTTGATTGCATCCATCATAATCATTGTTTGTGTATGCATATAAAGAAAAATCTTCATCTTTGGGATAACACAAACCAAGTCCTGGTTTGCCTTTTAAGTATCAAAATATTCTCTTTACTGTATTAATGTATGATTCTTTGGGATCTGCTTGATATCTAGCACACATGCAAACTGCATACATGATGTCTGGTCTGCTTGCTATTAGATACATCAGAGAGCCTATCATAGATCTATACAGATTTTAATCAACTGATGTTCCTTCTTGATCAGGGCCAAACTTCAATCCAGTTGCATATGGTGTTTTGCTTGATGTGCAGTCAGTCATATTGTATTTCTTTAAAATCTGATGCACATATTTGCTTCGGTTGATAAAAATTCCTTCAGCAGATTGTTGAACTTGTAAACCACGGAAGAATGTGAGTTCTCCCATTGAGCTCATTTAAAATTTTGATTGCATAGAAGCCTTAAACTCTGTACAAAGTTGGATGTTGGTGGAGCCAAAAATGATATCATCCACATAGACTTGAACAACAAGCAAGTCTTGTCCTTTTCTCTTAAGAAACAATGTCTGATCAATCTTTCCTCTTGTGTACCCATTTTGTAGTATAAACTTAGATAAAGTTTCATACCACTTCCTAGGTGCTTGAGGAAGACCATACAGAGCTTTATCTAATTTGTAGACTTTTTAAGGAAATTCAGGATCTTCAAACCCTAGTGGTTGAGCTACATATGCCTCTTCATCTATCTTTCTATAGAGGAATGCACATTTGACATCCATTTGGAATACATTGAAGTTCTTTGAGGAGGCATATGCAAAGAACACTCTTATTGCCTCTGGTCTTGCTATAGGAGCAAAGAAATCATTATAATCAATGCCTTCCTCTTTAGTGTATCCTTGAGCAATAAGCCTAGCTTTGTTTATGATGACAATCCCTCTGTCATCTGCCTTGTTTCTGAATAGCCATCTTGTCCCAATATCATATTGATCCTTTGGGAGGTTAACTAGTTTCCAAACCTTTCACTTTCGGAATTGTTGTAGTTCCTCTTGCACTGCCTCTATCCAACTGTTGTCTTTGAGTGCTTCAATGATGTTTTTGGGTACAGTTAGTGATACGAAACAAGAAAACAAGCAAATGTTTGTTCTATCAGGTTGACTTCGTGTCAATTGATATTGAGATCACCAATAATATTCTCCAAAGGATGATATTTATAAGATCTTGTGGTTTTACTTTGATCAACATGAATAGTTGAATTAAGATTGTTGATTGTTTGTTCTGTTGGAGCATATATTGTCATATATAGTGTGTTTGTCGCTTGTCGAATAGTCTAGGCTTAATGTAATACACCTGATATGTTGTAAACACATGAAACTGGGTCATTCGTAGGAGCATATGCGAATGAGACTCAGTCGTGCGACTGAGCCTTGCTAATGGGCCAGTCGTGCGAATGAGAGATGCGATTCGCCATTCGTAAGACTGAACCATAAGTATGGTCCAGTCGCACGATTGAACCATACGTATGGTCCAGTCGTACGATTGAACCATACGCATGGTCCAATCGCACGAATGGGCCCAGCCGCATCTAATATGGGCGAGGCCTATATATACCAGTTTCAATGTGTAGAGAGATTAAGGATTTGAGAGGGAGTCTGCCCGGAGCCTAGGGCTGCCGGATGAGAGGGGAGATCATGCTCGATCTCCCCTTGCCAAGAGTCTTGATTCTTATGTTGTAACGATTTTGTAATCATTAGGTTTTATCAATGAAACCATTTTATTATAGATCGTGTTTATTGTTTGTCTCTTGGTTTTGATTTTGTTTCCTTCCGTCAAGAACATGCTCGAATGTCTACCGATCCAGTGACTTCACAATTGGTATCAGAGCCGGTTACTGCTACAATGATCTAACAATCATTCTAGCAACCCGAGCTCTTGATATCTGGATCTATTTCAGATTCTTGATGTTAAACCCACTTCGTGTTCTTTGTGTTTTGCTCAGATCTTGTTACGTGTGTTGTTTCTATGTTAAAATCGAACTCGAAACTACGTTCCTATGACCCTTGCGAATCTGATGATGTCTATTTTGTTCCGGTTCATGTAAAATTCATCAAATTAGGGTTTTTGGCATCTTTGGCGGCTGCAAATCTGAAAATCTGCGTGTAGACCCATTCGTGCGACTGGACCATGCTAATGGACCATTCGTGCGACTGGACCATGCTAATGGACCATTCGTGCGACTGGACCATGCTAATGGACCATTCGTACGACTGGACCATGCTAATGGACCATTCGTGCGACTGGACCATTCGTACGACTGGACCATGCTAATGGACCATTCATACGACTGGAATGCGACTGGACCAGTCTTATGACCAGTCATGCTACTGGACCAGTCTTATGACCAGTCATGCTACTGGACCAGTCTTATGACAAGTCATGCTACTGGACCAGTCTTATGACCAATCATGCTACTGGACCAGTCTTATGACCAGTCTCATGAATATATCATTCGTATCATCCATTCACATGAATGTGATATTTGTCCTCCATGTCATACGGATGAACGGTGTTCCAGACCAAAAAAAAAGAGTCTGGAACTACCTTTTGCACAGATTTGAGGATGAGCAAAGCACATTCACCCTGAGATTCTTTTGTCAAATAAGTTTTATGTATACCCTATTATTCGTCGGACTTCCAGAATAGGTGAATGAAGTTGGAACACGAAAGAGAGAAGAGAAGATGTCAGCAGTCGGTGCTGATTTTGTGGGGTAGTCAGGAGCATCTGACTATTTATGGGCCAATCAAGTTATATCTATCCGCACAGAGAGGATTCTAATTCTTAGGGGGAATCCATGTATAGAGAGATTGAAGACGCAATCAGAAAGTGATGATGTGACCTGGTTTCCGATGAAGAATCTACATGCATGCTGATTTGGTTGAGATTGTCAGCTGTGGATTGGAACCTTCTACCTTTTGCCCAATACACTGTATGAAGACGCAAGAGAGCATAACGTTTATATATTGGGATATGCTGAATGTGAGGGGGAATTTCTGCAGGTGTTAATGTTAATCATGTTAGCCTGTGTGAAGATTGAAGCAATGGAAAACTGTTCATGTCATTATCTGGAAAAATCAGTCATATGGGGAATCTTGCTGCTATGATGGTGTTCTGCAAAGTAAACGAAAGCTATTGTGCCTAAATTCATTTTCAGGGATATTGTAGCAACCTAACGGATCGGCAACGTTGGCTAATATGGTTTTTGTTTGATTCTATTGACAACCAGAGCAAAGATTGACTGAAGATTGTAAGAGGTGTTATCTACTATTCGCAAGCAACGTCCAAGGGGGAATTTGTTGGAGCGTATATTGTCATATATAGTGTGTCCGTCGCTTGTCGAATAGTCTAGGCTTAATGTAATACACCTGATATGTTGTAAACACATGAAACTGGGTCATTCGTAGGAGCATATGCGAATGAGACTCAATCGTGCGACTGAGCCTTGCTAATGGGCCAGTCGTGCGACTGAGAGATGCGATTCGCCATTCGTAAGACTGAACCATAAGTATGGTCTAGTCGCACGATTGAACCATACGCATGGTCCAGTTGTACGATTAAACCATACGCATGGTCCAATCGCACGAATGGGCCCAGTCGCATCTAATATGGGCCGAGGCCTATATATACCAGTTTCATTGTGTAGAGAGATTAAGGATTTGAGAGGGAGTCTGCCCGGAGCCTAGGGCTGCCAGATGAGAGGGGAGATCATGCTCGATCTCCCCTTGCCAAGAGTCTTGATTCTTATGTTGTAACGATCTTGTAATCATTAGGTTTTACCAATGAAACCATTTTATTATAGATCGTGTTTATTGCTTGTCTCTTGGTTTTGATTTTGTTTCCTTCCGTCAAGAACATGCTCGGATGTCTATCGATCCAGTGACTTCACATGTTCTGGTAAAGAGGGATGGGTAATGGTATTTGAAGTAGTTGGGTTATTTGGTTGTGAAGGCTCATTGAATGTTTGTGGTGAATCATGAAAGAGATCTAGGATTTATTCATCATGATGTGTGTCTGGTAATGAATGATATTCATCATCTTTTTCGATAGTGTCTGGATGTTGTGACCTTGTTTGTTTGTTTGGAGGAGGGTCATCAGAAAGTTGTGATTGATTGATCACTGGTGTTGATGATGATGGACTGGATGTTGATGTTCCTCTGGATGTGTTTGTTTGATCTTATGGAGGCATAATTGTTGTACTTGAAAGAGTGAGGTTTATTCTCCTTGTAGGATCAGCAGTTAATGGAACATCATTTATTGGAGGAGGTACCATTAGATATTCATTATCTTCTTTTGTTCCTGAAACATCAAAGTAAGGTGTGTCAAATGATTTTGTGAGTGAGTCAATATCAAACAGCCAGTTTGATCCAATGACTTTCTTTGTGAAAGAATGTTCATTAAAAACAACATATGTTGTTTCTTCTATAATATATAATCTTGGATTTTATACTTTGTAAGCTTTTGAGCTTCCAGAATATCCAACAAAGATTCCTTCATCTGCTTTTGGAGCAAACTTGGTTAAATGTTCTCTGGTGTTTAATATTGACACTGAACATCCAAATGCTTTAAGAAAGCCAATAAATAGTTTTCTTTTAAACATGAAGTCATATGTAGTTTTATTTTATTATTTAATGATTAATGTTCTATTTTGAATGTAGCAAGATGTGTTGATTGCTTCAGCCCAAAATGATATGGGCAATAGAGAGTTAGCTAGCATTGATCGGCTGCTTCTATTAATGTTTTGTTTCTCCTTTCAACGACTCCATATTGTTGAGAATAGTTCTTGCCCACACTGAATTGATGATTTATCACTTTCTCTACACAAAAATAAGAAATGAAGTCATTCTTAAATTCATTACCATTATCACTTATTAAAGATTTAACTTTAAGATCCAATTGATTCTCAATCTTAGTGATAAATGATTTGACAATTTCTGATGTTTCTGACTTATGTAGAAGAAAGAAAACCCAGGTGAATCTAGAATAGTCATCTACTATAACAAGATGGTATTCTTTATTTCCTATGCTTAGGATGTTTATTGGACCAAATAAATCCATGTAAAGAAATTTGAGTGTGTGTTGTTAGAGTTTACTAATTTTGACTTGTGGGACACTTTGTGTTGTTTGCCTTTAAGACATGTAGTGCAATGGTCTGTACAGAAGAATTCTTTTTATGATAAACCTATTACTAAGTCTCCTTTTACAAGTTTATTCATTCTGTTAAAATTTGAGTGACCCAATCGTCTATGCCATAATTGGGAAACATCTTCTGTTGCTTTAGATAATAAACATATTTTAGGGGATGATGCTGAAACAATGTTCATATCAACAATGTATGTGTTGTTTTGACGATGTGTTTTCAAAAGGATACAGTCTTCTGAAATTTGAAAACCCGTCTTGAGGATATAGTAGTTGTTGGAGTCAAACAATGTTGCATATCCCTTATCACAGATTTGGGATACACTAAGAAGATTGAACTGGAGATTAGAGCAGTAGTTAACTTTTAAAAGCTTATCAACCCTTTGGTTACTGTTCCTTCTCCTGTAATCTTTCCACCTATTTTATCACCTCCAAAAGCTATGTTTCCTCCATGTTTGTTCTTAAAATCCCGAAGGAGGGAACAATTGCTAGTCATGTGTCGGGAGCATCCACTGTCAACATACCATATGTTGTCAGGCCTTCTTTGATGTCCCTACACAAGTAAGAAAATTAGTTAGAGGGTGAAACCCAAGCCAAGATGATCTTGGGTTTTCCGTCTTTTCCCATAGCATAAATTTCTTGTAATGTGGCATTGTCTGATGGTCTAGGAGCTCTAGATACACTAGATTTCCTTTATGTTTGTTTAGCTCTATCTGGAGAAGTGCTTTGAGCTCTTCTCCTTTGAGAGCTAATGTCAGATGTGACTCTGTGTTGAGACTTTTGTCTCCTTTTTGTTTTAAAGTTGTCATAAAATGTTTTATCATTATTCAAAACAATTTTAGTGTGAGGAGTTTTTCTAGGTGCTCCTTCTTTGTTCTTGTTAAGAACAACTATGTGTTTCTCAGTTGATTTCTCAACTGGATTTTGTTTGGTTTGCTTCTTATTTTTCTTGTTGAAAAAGCAATTTACAATGTTGTGATTGTTTCTTTCACAGATTGAACAATAATTATGAAAGTGGCCTTATTCAGTACTTTGATTGTTCATGTTACAGTACTTGCAGTACTTGCCATATTTGCACTTCTTTATAGTGTGGGTGTATTGATCACACCACTCACAGTAGGGCAAATTTGTAGTACTTTGTTTGTTAAAAATTTTTGATTTTCAATTTGATTTCAAAGGCATTTCAAAAGTTATAGTGGGTTGTTTTAACTGAAAATGGATTTTTCATTTCCCTTTGTTTGTTTGTTTGTTTGTTTGATGAAAGAAGTGGAAGTTTCAGTCTTTCTTCCACTCGTGTAGATGCAAAAACTTGTGTTTCCTTTGTTTGTTTGATTGGTGCATCAACCACACTTGAGACCTTTTTTATTTCAGTAATTGGTTGATCAGACTCATCATCCAACAAGTCCTTATCATTCTCATTAGTTGTTTGTTAATCATACTCATTCTTAAGTGACGGTATTTTAAATTCATATTGTTTTTGCTCTGTTTTTAAACTGTTATTTAAAATGATTGTTTCAATCACTTTCTTTGAAAGCTGATCAACATGCTCTTTGTATCTAGTGACTTCATCAATACATGCTTGTGTAAAGAGATTCTTGTGACATCCGTCACTATCAAGTCCGTCAATTGACTCGAAGCTCGTTAACTCTTCTCGTGCATTTATTATTCTCGTGTAATTAATTTGTTTTTTAATCGAATCTCTTCGTATCTCCGTTACGTGTCAACCCTAATATTATATAATACTAATGATAACATTTCTTTTATTATTATTATTACTATTATTATAAACATTATTATTATTATTATTATTAATATTGTTATTATTATTATAATTATAGTTCAGGTTTAAATTATAATATCAATAAACTTGAGAGAATAATTATGTGGAAGTCTGGGGGCTAATGTGTATATATTACAAAAATTAACAATCTTATACCTTGAAGTCGTCGAACCCCCCCCCCCCTCGAAACTCTACAGCCCCACCCTCATCCGCAGCCAATTCGACAGCCCTCCCCTATGTCTCGCGATCGACCTCACCTTTGGCCAGGTTCCCAACGGCGACCGCCGTTCGTGACCTTGCGATCATCGACAACTTCCCGTCGAGCGCTTCGAGTAGGTACGTGGTTGTCCTTTTTCGTTCCGTTTGGTTTCGTTCCGTTGAGTTCGGGTTAAGTTCCATAGTTCGGGTTGATTCGGTGATGTACGTGGTTGTGCGGCGGATGCCCGAATGTACATATATATGTGTGTGTGTTATTGTATGTGTGTGCGTTGTATGTATTGTTTGTGTGTGTGCGTACGACGGAAGTATGTGTGTGTGTTGGGTGTGTGTGCAACGGTGTGTGTATATTGTGTGTGTACGGGAAGTGTGTTTGTGTGTGTGTGCCCGACGATATGTATACGTAGTGTGTGTATTCGTAAGTAAATAGGTATATATATTCCGTGAGTGTGTGTGTATGCCATGTATGTATGCTGCGTGTGTGTATATGTATGTATATCTTGTATGTGAGGGTGTGTGTGTATATATATTGTGTGCAGTGAAGTGTGTGTGTGTGTGCAGGGTGTGTGTGTTGTGTGCGTGTGAGTGAAATTGTGTGTGTGTATCTTGTGTGAGTGTATATATATTATGGTGTGTGCCTGTGTGTGTGAGAGTTGGTGTGTGAATTGTGAGTGTGTTTTGTGAGGCATAGCAGCCATGGCTGCTGTGCAATTGTCATATCTATACTTATTAATAAAACAATATCTTTGGTGTCACGTGTCATTTTCTTAGGCCTCCATTATTTTAATTTCCTGCCTAAAAATTTATCTATCCTTATATTAGTCATAATTTATTTGAATAAAATTAACTATTACTATAATTACAAAGTGAGTTTTTTTCCTTAAATAGTGTATAGAATATTTATTTACCATAATAGGTGTTTAAGGAAGTGTTTTTTTTTCTCAATATAATGTTATTGATTATATTTAATTCACATTCAAATAATATTATTAAAAAATAGTCAAGTACAAAGGTTAAGATAAAATTATAAATTGTGTCATTTATTAATACCTGAAATTATACAATGTGTCTTTTAGTTTCAATAATTACACCGTATGTCCTTTTTAATATAAAGTTTGCACACATATCGTCCTGTACACTAACATTCGTTAAAATTTATAGTTATGTCATGCCTGTGCCCCTCACATGAGGAGCATTTAAGAATTTTACATGCCTACAATGAGTCAAAAATATTTTTACGTCACTTCATTCCCATCGTTTTCATGTTAGGTGTTCAAAGTTGGATGTTTGAAATCTTCGGATTGTAGAAATCACTATCAGTATTCGGATTTCTGAAATTCAGATATTTGAAATTTTGGATATGGATACAGATAGCGATTTGAATATTTGAACTTCTTTTTCTTTTTCCTTTTTTGCAATAATTAGATATATGTTATTATAAAAATAATATAAAAACAACACTGTAACACCCGGAAATTTATTATTTTGAAGCCGACGAAGAAAGAAAAGAAATAAAGTCCAAAGTCGAGGGACCAAACTCGCCAACGAAGAAAAGTTGGGAGATGTGGTGGTATGTGTAGGGAGAGGGCAGCCCACTCTCCCCACACACTCCAAATTTTCAGCTCACAAAGAAGAGAGAAGAGAGAAAGAGGAGAAAAGGGAGAAAAGTGGTGTTTCGGGTGATTCGGGTGTCCAAATCCGTCGAGTAGCAAGCCAAATCGAAGCTCTTGTCTTTGTGATCGATTGTGTGAGTTCTAGGACCCCACTTTTACTTGTTTTCAACCGATTTTGGGGCTGGAAAATGTTCAAAACCCGTTTTTATGTGTGTGTGTGTTTGACCCATTTGGGTGTGATGTGTATGGTGTGTTTGGAGTATGATTTTGGGCTTGTGTGTGCTTGTATGGTGTTAGGGTATACATTCCTAAGGTCCAGGAGGGTTGATTTAGGCTTAGAATGGGTTTGGATGAGCTTGGAGGCCGAAAATGGCAGATTGGGTTCGGGATGAACTCCATTCTGCATCAGCTAGGGCTAGGCGACCGAATGAAGGCCATACGGCCGAATGAGGGCGATTGAAGGTCATTCGCACGATTGGGGTTCAGTCGCACGACTGGGAGTCCAGTCGCATGAGGGATGTGCGACTGAGGGTTCAGTCGCATAGATGCTTAGTCGCATGAATCCATACGCATGAGGTTAGTCGCATAGGTGCCCATTCGCAGTAATCTCATTCGCACAAGGTCCATACGCACGATTGGATGTTCATTCGCATAGATGACCATCCGCATGGGTCCAGTCGCATGATGTCCAGTCGCATGGAGGCCATGCGACTGAAGAGTGTCCATACGCCCGAATAGGGCTGTAACACTCGAATGAAGGTGTAGTTCGACTTCTGGCCTTCGGGGAAAGGTGAAGATGTAAGTTTGAATGTAAGGAAACCGTAAGAGCATGTAAGAGTATGGTTATGGCCCTAGAGTGCATATAGGGCTTGATGATGATGATGATGTTGCATGTTTATGCATATTATGAATGTATGACGTTGCCCTGTATGATGTTGATGATTATGTTTGATATGTTCCTTGTTATGATGTATGATTACCTTCCTTATGGCTTTACGTATTATGACGAATGAAATGAAGTATTATGTAACGTAAAGTGGAAAGTAATGACACGCCTTGCATGCATCGGGTAACGGGTCCTTCTTTGTGATTGACCATTATGTGGAACCTCTACCGCTTACCCTTAGTACTGTGGCATACGTTTAGCTGTTCATTTATTGACTTCGGCCCAGTGGCTATGACCGTCGGTTATCATTAGTACTGTGGCATACGTTTAGCTGTTCATTTATTGACTTCGGCCCAGTAGCTAAGACTGATTGGTTAACCCCAGTACCGTGGCATACGTTTAGCTGTTCATTTATTGACTTCGGCCCGGTAGCTGTGACTAATTGGGGTGTAGCATATGGTATTGGTATGGATGATGTCCGATGCGCAAGTAAGTTAAAAGGAACGAATGAACGAATGAATGAATGAAGAAGATAATAGCGATATTATCTATGCGTACGTATGATGTGTGATCACGTTAAAGTAACGAACGGTTTTATATGAAAGTATAGTATGTTTTATAATAAAACTAGAACTCACTCAGCAACGCTGACTTTTATTGCATTTTCCAGTTGGCAGGTAAATGATTGCTGAGGATGGCACGGCGAAGCTACTCAGCTCTTTTGGGATGGCATCCTATTATATAGCTTTTGTGATGTAATGCAAACATGAATTTTGTAACCGGATAATGATGTATTATTTGGCAAAAGTATTTATAATGAAATGTGATGCCATTTTTGAATGTTTCCGCTGCAATGATTTCTTAATGTAATGTAATTATATGTTTATGTGCGATGAATGACCAACTGTAAGCGTTCCGGGAACGGGGCCTTACAAGTTGGTATCAGAGCCAAAGTTTAAGTGAAATGGGTAAATTTTCAAAATAAACCTTAACTTAAACTGAAAATGGGACGAATGGGGAATGGGATGCCAAACTGAGTAGCTGCGTGCCATCAGGTATTTTCTTAAAGTTAACCGGTTTATGTGCGCATGGTATGTGTTATGTGTTGTATGTAGATTTGAATACTGATGTAGTCAGGACAGGTAATACTTGGGGTATGAAGAGTACAGTAAGTGGCTAATCACAACTGGCCACTGTAATTAGGGACTTACTATACTTGACATAAACTGAGTTGTTTCCTTGAATGACCGTGTTGGTGTTTGAATCTTTCAGTGTGGTAGAGAATGGCTGGTGGTAGATCTTCTAGAGCTTCTAGGGGTGGAGGCCGTGATGGCCCTGTTGCTGAACCACGCCCTAAGAGAGGAAGGCCTAGGGCTGAGAAAGAGGTTCCTGCAGAACCTGAGACTCCTCATCCAGAAGCTGGGGATGAGAGTGCGAATCTGAGAGCCTCGGTAAAAGAGGCTGTCGTGGAGGAAGTACATCAGGTCATGCAGACAATCTTACCGTCTGTGGTGACCGAAGTCATCAAAGCTGTGAAGGAGGGGGAACGAAAGGAGAGGAATCGGGCCTCGGGAGAGCAACCGGAGCCTGAAACTATTTTCTCCGATAATGAGGAGGAAGAGGAAGAGGAGCCTGTGCGGGAGGTGGCACAAGGCTGCAACTATGGGGTGTTTATGAGATGCAAGCCCCCAACTTTTGACGGTAATGGCAATGCCGCTGCTGCTCACCGATGGGTGAGAGAGATGGAGGCTGTTCTCGACATAAGCGAGTGCCGAGAAGATCAGAAGGTAAAGTTTGCCACCCACTCCTTTGTGGACTCGGCACTATGCTGGTGGGACAATATTGTCCAAGCTGAGGGTAATCGGGCGATCGGGAGAATGAGGTGGCCCGAACTGAAGAAGATGGTAATTGAGGAGTTCTGTCCTCACAGGGAAATGGATAAGATTGAGAGGGAGTTCCTGCAGCTGGAGGCGGGATCCATGACACACCAGCAATACACTACCAAGTTCAACGAGATGGCACGGTTGGTGCCGGATCAGGTGACACCTCTGTCCCGGAAGATCAAGAGGTACATTCAGGGTTTACCGGTGGATGTCCGCCGGCATATGATCGCCGCCCAGCCAAGTACGTTTAGGTCGGCGGTTGATTTGGCCGAAAGACTCTATGATGAGAGGGGAGTGGTGGTGGCTGAAGCGAATAGGAAGGGTGGTGGTGATCGAAGCTGGAACGGGAAGAGGTTTGGTCGGGGTGAAGCCTCGACGGGTAACAAAAAGGCACGGGTGGATGACCGCCGCGTGGCCACACCGGGAGCAGGGTCGAGGAGGTGTGGAAAGTGTGGAAAGGAGCATGCGGGAGAATGCAGGCTGGGTTTGAACGTGTGCTTCAAGTGTGGGAAAACTGGGCATATGGCGAAGGATTGCCTGACGGGCAAATGTTTTAACTGTGGGGAAATTGGTCATATGAGCAGGGATTGCAAGAAGCCGAGGGCTGAGAGTTCAGGGGCGAAGAGGACGGGAGGTGATGGACTGAGGGCGAGCGCCAGGGCATTCACCATGACACAGGAGGAGGCTAGGACGGACCCTGACGTTGTGTCCGGTACGTTTCTGGTGAACCAAACTTTAGCTTCTGTGTTATTTGATTCTGGTGCTAGTAGGAGTTTTATTTCTGCTGCTTTCTGTGCTAAGCTGCCTGTTAGTAGTAGACGTGTTGATGCGCCCTTTGATGTAGAAACTGCCATAGGTAAGTCTACCAGGATTTTCGAGATGATAGAGAATTGTGATGTGGAGCTCGAGGGTCATAAGTTTCCTGTTAGACCGTTTGTGATGACCTTAGGCGGTTTTGACTTGGTGCTTGGGATGGATTGGTTAGCGGACTTCGAGGCGAACATTGTGTGTCGCAAGAAGATGATTCGGTTGTCGGCGCCTGACGGTAGTTCAGTGACGGTTTATGGGGATCGGGTTACCACGATTCCAAAGGTGATCTCGATGGCGGTGGCGGGAAAGTGTATGAGGCGTGGATGTAGTGCCTACTTGGCCTATGTAAAGGATGTGGATACGCCAACACCACAACTAGCTGATGTACCGGTTGTGTGTGATTTTCCAGACGTGTTCCCGGAAGACTTATCAGGAGTGCCACCTGACAGAGAGATCGAGTTTCAGATTGATTTGATACCGGGTGCCCAACCTGTAGCCAAGGCACCGTATCGGTTGGCTCCGACCGAGATGAAAGAGTTGATGGAGCAGTTGCAAGAGCTGCTTGATAAGGGGTTCATTAGACCGAGTATCTCTCCTTGGGGTGCTCCAGTCCTGTTTGTAAAGAAGAAGGACGGTAGTATGAGGATGTGCATCGACTACCGCGAGCTAAACAAGTTGACAGTGAAGAACCGATACCCCTTACCGAGGATAGATGATTTGTTTGATCAGCTTCAAGGTGCCAGTTGGTTTTCAAGGATAGATCTTCGATCTGGTTATCATCAGTTGAAAGTAAAGGAGCAAGACATTCCTAAAACAGCTTTCCGTACGCGCTATGGTCACTACGAGTTTCTTGTCATGTCCTTTGGTTTGACCAACGCGCCAGCTGCTTTTATGGATTTGATGAACCGTGTGTGTCGGCCTATGTTGGATAAATCAGTGATCGTGTTTATTGATGATATCCTGATTTATTCGAGGAACGAAGCAGAGCATGCCGGTCACATTCGGGAGGTTCTAGAGACGCTGAGGAGGGAGAAGTTGTATGCAAAATTCTCCAAGTGCGCGTTCTGGTTGCGCGAAGTTCAGTTCTTGGGTCACGTGGTTAATCCTGACGGGATAATGGTGGACCCGGCAAAAGTGGAGGCGGTTATGCAATGGAAGTCGCCAAAGACGCCATCCGAGATTCGTAGCTTCTTGGGTTTGGCGGGTTACTATAGAAGGTTCATCCAAGACTTCTCCAAGATTGCCTCTCCACTAACCAAGTTGACCCGAAAAGATGTGAAGTTTATATGGGGTCAAGCTCAAGAGAAGGCGTTTGAAGAATTGAAGGCGAGATTGACTCGAGCTCTTGTTCTGTCATTACCCGATGGAAGTGAAGACTTGGTGGTTTATTCCGATGCTTCTTACTCGGGGTTGGGGTGTGTGTTAATGCAGAGAGGAAAGGTTATAGCCTATGCATCCCGACAGTTGAAGGTTCATGAGGTCAATTATCCTACTCATGACTTGGAGCTGGCAGCCGTGGTCTTTGCTTTAAAGATTTGGAGGCACTACCTCTACGGGACGAAGTGCACCATATTCACTGACCACAAGAGTCTGAAGTACTTCTTTGAGCAGAAGGATTTGAACATGAGGCAGAGGCGGTGGTTGGAACTTATAAAGGATTATGATTGTGAGATCCACTACCATCCGGGCAAGGCCAACGTGGTGGCTGATGCCCTTAGCCGAAAAGAGAGGCCCGAGCCGATTCGGGTGAAAGCCTATCAGTTGATCATGACCTCTGATGTAATGAAGCAGGTTAAAGAGTTTCAAGATGAAGCACTGAAAGAAGATCATCTTAACTCTGAAAGAATGAGAGGTCTGGTTGGAGAATTGGGTGAAAACACGCTCGGTGTTAGAACCCGATTTGATCGTGTGTGGATTCCTCGTTTTGGGGATCTACGGGGGAAGATAATGGATGAAGCTCACAAGACTCGGTACTCCATTCACCCTGGTGCCACGAAGATGTACCATGATATGAAGAAAGATTATTGGTGGCCGGGTATGAAGCGCGACGTAGTGGAGTACGTGAGTAAGTGCCTTACTTGCTTACAGGTGAAGGCTGAGCACCAAAAGCCGTATGGGAAGATACAACCTTTGGATATACCGGAATGGAAGTGGGAGCACATCACCATGGATTTCATTACCAAGCTACCGCGTACTCCGAAAGGGTACGATGCCATATGGGTGATAGTTGATCGTTTGACGAAGAGTGCTCACTTCCTACCGATCCGCGAGACATATTCATCTGAGAGGTTGGCGGATCTGTTCATCAAGGAGATTGTAACTCGTCATGGTGTACCGGTGTCTATCGTGTCGGATCGCGACACTCGGTTTACATCTAAATTCTGGAAGAAGTTCCACGACGCTATGGGGACGAGGTTACACATCAGCACGGCTTATCATCCCCAGACTGATGGTCAGTCAGAAAGGACCATCCAGACGCTGGAAGACATGCTTCGGGCATGTGTGATTGATTTTGGTGGAAGTTGGGATGACCACCTACCGTTAGCTGAATTCTCATACAACAACAGTTATCACGCCAGCATTGGCATGCCTCCATATGAGATGCTATACGGTAGGAGATGCAGAACACCCGTTTGTTGGGGTGATATTGGTCAGAAGGAATTGGGAAGCGTCGAAGTAATCGAGGCTATGACTGAGAAGCTTGAGAAGATCAAAGCCTTCATGAAGGCAGCCAAAGACAGACAGAAGTCGTATGCTGATAAAAGGCGCAGGCCGATTGAGTTCCAGGTGGGTGACCGGGTTATGTTGAAGGTCTCACCTTGGAAGGGTATCATTCGCTTCCGAAAGCGGGGCAAGTTGAGCCCAAGGTATATAGGCCCTTTCCGAATCATTGCTCGAGTAGGAGAGGTAGCCTATAGACTGGAGTTGCCAGATGAGTTAAGTGGAATTCACCCGACATTCCATGTATCTCATCTAAGGAAGTGCTTAGCAGATGAAGTTATGATTGTCCCATTGGAAGATATCGAGGTAGATGAACGGCTCAATTATGTGGAGCAACCAGTGGCAATCATCGACCGAAAGGAGAAAAGGCTAAGGAATAAAGTGGTTCCTCTAGTGCGTGTACAGTGGAAGCACAGGAAGGGATCCGAGTCAACGTGGGAGACTGAGGAAGAAATGAGACAACATTATCCACGTTTGTTCGAGGAATGACAGGTTTTGGGGACGAAACCTATTTAAGGGGGGTGGACTTGTAACACCCGGAAATTTATTATTTTGAAGCCGACGAAGAAAGAAAAGAAATAAAGTCCAAAGTCGAGGGACCAAACTCGCCAACGAAGAAAAGTTGGGAGATGTGGTGGTATGTTGTAGGGAGAGGGCAGCCCACTCTCCCCACACACTCCAAATTTCAGCTCACAAAGAAGAGAGAAGAGAGAAAGAGGAGAAAAGGGAGAAAAGGGAAAAGTGGTGTTTCGGGTGATTCGGGTGTCCAAATCCGTCGAGTAGCAAGCCAAATCGAAGCTCTTGTTTTGTGCTCGATTGTGTAAGTTCTAGGACCCCACTTTTACTTGTTTTCAAACGATTTTGGGGCTGGAAAATGTTCAAAAACCGTTTTTATGTGTGTGTGTGTTTGACCCATTGGGGTGTGATGTGTATGGGTGTTTGGAGTATGATTTTGGCTTGTGTGTGCTTGTATGGTGTTAGGGTATACATTCCTAAGGTCCAGGAGGGTTGATTTAGGCTTAGAATGGGTTTGGATGAGCTTGGAGGCCGAAAATGGCAGATTGGGTTCGGGATGAACTCCATTCTGCATCAGCTAGGGCTAGGCGACCGAATGAAGGCCATACGGCCGAATGTGAGGCGATTGAAGGTCATTCGCACGATGGGGTTCAGTCGCACGACTGGGAGTCCAGTCGCATGAGGGATGTGCGACTGAGGGTTCAGTCGCATAGATGCTTAGTCGCATGAATCCATACGCATGAGGTTAGTCGCATAGGTGCCCATTCGCAGTAATCCCATTCGCACAAGGTCCATACGCACGATTGGATGTTCATTCGCATAGATGACCATCCGCATGGGTCCAGTCGCATGATGTCCAGTCGCATGGAGGCCATGCGACTGAAGAGTGTCCATACGCCCGAATAGGGCTGTTACACTCGAATGAAGGTGTTTAGTTTGACTTCTGGCCTTCGGGGAAAGGTGCAGATGTAAGTTTGAATGTAAGGAAACCGTAAGAGCATGTAAGAGTATGGTTATGGCCTTAGAGTGCATATAGGGCTTGATGATGATGATGATGTTGCATGTTTATGCATATTATGAATGTATGACGTTGCCTTGTATGATGTTGATGATATGTTTGATATGTTCCTTGTTATGATGTATGATTACCTTCCTATGGCTTTACGTATTATGACGAATGAAATGAAGTATTATGTAACGTAAAGTGGAAAGTAATGACACGCCTTGCATGCATCGGGTAACGGGTCCTTCTTTGTGATTGACCATTATGTGGAACCTCTACCGCTTACCCTTAGTACTGTGGCATACGTTTAGCTGTTCATTTATTGACTTCGGCCCAGTGGCTATGACCGTCGGTTATCATTAGTACTGTGGCATACGTTAGCTGTTCATTTATTGACTTCGGCCCAGACTGATTGGTTAACCCCAGTACCGTGGCATACGTTTAGCTGTTCATTTATTGACTTCGGCCCGGTAGCTGTGACTAATTGTTGGGTGTAGCATATGGTATTGGTATGGATGATGTCCGATGCGCAAGTAAGTTAAAAGGAACGAATGAACGAATGAATGAATGAAGAAGATAATAGCGATATATCTATGCGTACGTATGATGTGGATCACGTTAAAGTAACGAACGGTTTTATATGAAAGTATAGTATGTTTATAATAAAACTAGAACTCACTCAGCAACGCTGACTTTTATTGCATTTTCCAGTTGGCAGGTAAATGATTGCTGAGGATGGCACGGCGAAGCTACTCAGCTCTTTTGGGATGGCATCCTTATTATAGCTTTTGTGATGATGTAATGCAAACATGAATTTTGTAAAACGGATTAATGATTGTTTTAATTTATTTGGCAAAAAGTATTTATAATGAAAATGTGATGCCCTTTTGAATGTTTTTACTGCAATGATTTCTTAATGTAATGTAATTATATGTTTTATGTGCGATGAATGACCAACTGTAAGCGTTCCGGGAATGGGGCCTTACAAACACGCATAAAAAATCCTAATATACACTAACAAGTCCCAACAAAAAAAAACGTGTAACACTTTAAAAAGTTACAAAAATAATTTTAAGTATTTGAATAATTTTAAAAATATATTTTGTTACAGTTTTAAAGTGTTAAAGGTTTTTTTATTTTGGTTGGTACTTATTACTGTATATGGGAACTTTTGTTAACATGTGTTGCTTTTACATTATTTTATAATTACAATTATCTAATTATTCCAAAAAACAAAGAAGAAATTCAAATGTCCGAATCGTTACCTGTATCCATATCCAAAATTTTAGATATTTGAATTTTAGATATCTGAAATTTAGATACGAATACGTATAGTGATTTCAACTATCCGAAATTTTCAGATATTCAACTTTGAACACTCTAACATGTAGGCGAAGAGAATGAAGCGACGTAAAATTATTTTTGACTCATTGTAGGCATGTAATATATATAAACGTTCTCATGTAGAACATACATGACTTAATTGAGAATTTGGATAAGGTTAGTTTAAAGGACGATAGATGTGCAAATTATTTTAAAAAAGGACATTCCATGTAATTATTATAATTAAAGGACATAACATGTAATTTTATGTATGAATACAGGACATAATTTCTAATTTACTTAAAGGTTAATAAAATTATAAAACCATTTGGTTCATATGTCGTAATTAAGAACATAAAGTTTTTTTTAAAACATTTTTGTTTATTTTAATTCACTCAAACTTAATCGTATTTTACATAGAAAAGTTTAATTTTTCACTATAATTTTGTTTCAATTTCACACAAAAGTAAATTTTAAAAATGTTTTTAAGTAGCTTAAAAGATATAATAAGAAATACTATTTTTAACAAAAAAACGCATTCTTTAAAAAAGTTAATGTTTATTTTTATTATATATTACGAATTATAAATGTAATCCTCAATTACCGATGACATATATGTTCCTAATACACTTCCAGCAACAATTAGGGAAAAACCGAGTCACGCCGTCTCGTGAGCCACTCGAGACCGACTCAGTAAAGACTCTAATTAAGCTTAGCTTAAACACGCTCGAACTCATTTAACGACTCATTTAATAAATGGTTTTGAGCCCGAGCTTCATATGTCAAGATCGAGCCGACTCGCAAGGCGAAACTAACATTGTATGTATATGATGTTTATTTTTATCTTTTATGTATATACTTATATAAATGACTATTACTATATATAAATTTATATTTAAAACAATTATATAATATATTTTGTTATTTTAAAAATATTTAAATAAACCATTTAGTTTCATAAAAAAGATCTTTTCTATATAAGAACAAGTATTCTATAAATATAGGTTAAAAAGTACTGATGAAAGAGTATTAATATATTTGAATGAGAAAGCGTTTGAAAAAGAAAACCTTCATAAAAACAATTATAATTTTTTTAAAATCATGAGATATGCTAAATTGGTTTTTATTTTATTAAAACTTTATCCTTTGAATTTTACTTAAATAACATTAGTAAAAATAGAAATATTTTTATCCAATCATATTATGAATAAGAAAATTTAATTTTTCAATTAAAAAACATTTTCGTAAATATTTTTTAAAACACTCATTTTGATAAATAAATTTTCCACCAATCCTACTTTGAAAAAAAAAACTCATTACAAAGAACATTGTGATGATTTTAAAATAAAACCCAAAAAAAATGCAAGTTATAATTGATTTTTTTTCCAAAAAAAAACAAGTTGACTCTATCCCAACAAACAGATAATATAATGAGTTTCTACAGGTTGTATTACACTAAAATTGTGAATTGAAACGTGTTGGATTTTTGCTTATTCAAACAAGTAATTAAAGTTTCCTAATTCACTCGTCCTATGCAAAGGAGAATAAACCCCATACACGTCTTCTATCTCGAAACGATTTTATATATATTATCAAATCAAAGGTCTCAAATAATAATTCAGGGTTTTGTTTTTCCCAATTCATGATATCGATTTTCAGATGAAAAGATGAACCATTTCATATCCTTTTCAATTTACAAGCATATCATGGTTTCGATTTACCCCAAATCACATTGAGTTTCAAGTTTAACTCACCGATCCTTTTACGTCTTCATTGATCTATTTAATATCATTAACACCCCAAATTTTAAATCACAACAGCTCTTCTGCAAAATTTTAATTCTGTAACACCCGGATATTTCTTATTTTGAAGTCGGCGAAGAAAGAAAAGAAAATAAAGTTCAAAGTCGAGGGACCAAACTCGCCAACGAAGAAAAGTTGAGAAATGTGGTGATATGTGTAGGGAGAGGGCAGCCCACTCTCCCCACACACCACAAATTTCAGATTTCAAGAGAGGGAAGAGAGAAAAGAGGAGAAAAAGGAGAAAAAGGGGTGTTTCGGGTGATTCGGGTGTCCAAATTCGTCGAGTAGCAAGCCAAATCGAAGCCCTTGACGTTGTGCTCGATTGTGTGAGTTCTAGGACCCCACTTTTACCTGTTTTCAACTGATTTTGGGGCTGGAAAATGTTCAAAACCCGTTTTTGTATGTGTGTGTGTTTGACCCATTTGGGTGTGATGTGTATGGTGCATTTAGAGTATGATTCCGGGCTTGTGTGTGCTTGTATGGTGTTATGGTATGCATTCCTAAGGTCCAGGAGGGTTAATTTAGGCTTAGAATGGTTTTGGATGAGCTTGGAAGCCGAAAATGGCAGATTGAGTTCGGGATGAACTCCATTCTGCATCAGCTAGGGCTAGGCGACCGAATGGAGGCCATACGGCCGAATAAGAGGCGATTGAGGGTCATTCGCACGATTGGGATTCATTCGCACGATTGAGGGTTCAATCGCACGACTAAGGCTTCAGTCGCACGACCGGGAGTCCAGTCGCATGGGGATTGCACGACTGAGGGTTCAGTCGCATAGATGCTTAGTCGCATGAGTCCATTCGCATGAGGTCAGTCGCATAGGTGCCCGTTCGTAGTAATCCCATTCGCACAAGGTCCATACGCACAATTGAATGTTCATTCGCATAGATGATCATCCGCATGAGTCCAGTCGCATGATGTTCAGTCGCATGGAGGCCATGCGACTGAAGGGTGTCCATACGCCCGAATAAGGCTGTTGCACTCGAAGGAATGTGTAGTTTGACTTCTGGCCTTCGGGGAAAGGTGCAGATGTAAGTTTTGACGTAAAGTTTCCCGTAAGAGCATGTAAGAGAACGGTCAAGGCCTTAGTGAGCGTGTAGGGCATGATGATGACGATGTTGCATGTTTATGCATATTATGAATGTATGATGTTGCCCTGTATGAAGATGATGAATGTGTATGATATGTTCCTTATTATGATGTATGCTTATCTTTCTTGTGGCTTTACATGTCATGTTAATGAATGAATGAAGTATTATGTAATGTAAAGTGAAAGATAATGAAAGAGGAACATGAAGTAAGAATGCATGCATTAATGAATGATGAATGATCGAAAGAAAGGCTTGCAAGCATATATTTATGGGGTGAGCGACTTTGTGTTGCAAAAGACTCGGATGAAGTGCAATCATTTAGATTGCCTATGGGGTGAGCAACCTTGTCGTTGCAAAAGACTCGAGTAATGTGCTATCGTGATGTTGCCTTGGGGTGAGCAACCTTGTGTTGTAAAAGACTCGGATAGCTTGCTATCATAAGATGGGCAATGAGGTGAGCAACCCTAGGGGTGCAAAAGACTCGGATAGCGTGCAATCATTGAGATTGCCATTGAGGTGAGCGACTATGTTGTCGCAAAAGACTCGGAAGAAAGAATGAATGAAAAGAATGGAAGATAATGAATGAGATGAAAGATAATAATGACATTATCTGTGTATACGTATGTTGAATGATCGTATGATAAAAGGAATAGTTTTTAATGAAAGTAATGTATGTTTATTTTATAAAACTAGAACTCACTCAACAACGCTGACTTTTATTACGTTTTCCAGTTGGCAGGTAAATGATTGCTGAGGATGGCACGGCAAGGCTACTCGGCTCTTTTGGGATGGCATCAAAAGCTTTTGTGTTATAATGCAAACATGTATTTTGTAACCGGATAATGGTGTATTATTTGGCAAAAGTAATTATAATGAATCGTGATGTCATTTTTGAATGTTTCCGCTGCAATGTTTTCCTAAGGCAAATGTAATTTATGTTTTATGTGCGATGAATGACCAACTGTAAGCGTCCCGGGAACGGGGCCTTACAAGTTGGTATCAGAGCCAAAGTTTCAGTGAAATGGGTAAATTTTCAAAATAAACCTTAACTTAAACTGAAAATGGGACGAAAGGGGAATGGGATGCCAAACTGAGTAGCTGCGTGCCATCAGGTATTTTCTTAAGGTTAACCGGTTTTATGTGCGCATGGTATATTTTATGTGTTGTATGTAGATTTGAATACTGATGTAGTCAGGACAGGTAATGCTTGGGGTATGAAGAGTAAAGTAAGTGGCTAATCACAACTGGCCACTGTAATTAGGGACTTACTATACTTGACATAAACTGAGTTGTTTCCTTGAATGACCGTGTTGGTGTTTGAATCTTTCAGTGTGATAGAGAATGGCTGGTGGTAGATCTTCTAGAGCTTCTAGGGGTGGAGGCCGTGGTGGCCCTGATGCTGAACCACGCCCTAAAAGAGGAAGGCCTAGAGCTGAGAAAGAGGTTCCTGCAGAACCTGAGACTCCTCATCCAGAAGCTGGGGATGAGAGTGCGAACTTGAGGGCCTCGGTAAAGGAGGCTGTTGTTGAGGAAGTACATCAGGTCATGCAGACAATCTTACCGTCTGTGGTGACCGAAGTCATCAAAGCTGTGAAGGAGGGAGAAAGGAAGGAGAGAAACCGGGCCTCGGGGGAGCAACCGGAGCGTGAAACGATTTTCTCCAATAATGAGGAGGAAGAGGAAGAGGAGCCTGTGCGAGAGGTGACACGAGGCTGTAACTACGGGGTGTTTATGATATGCAAGCCCCCTACTTTTGACGGTAATGGCAATGCTGCTGCTGCTCAACGATGGGTGAGAGAAATGGAGGCTGTTCTCGACATCAGCGAGTGCCGGGAAGATCAAAAAGTAAAGTTTGCCACCCATTCGTTTGTGGACTCGGCACTATGCTGGTGGGACAACATTGTCCAAGCGGAGGGTAATCGGGAAATCGGGAGAATGAGGTGGCCAGAACTGAAGAAGATGGTGATCGAGGAGTTTTGTCCTCATCGGGAAATGGATAAGGTCGAAAGGGAGTTTCTGCAACTGGAGGCGGGAACCATGACACACCAACAGTACACCACGAAGTTCAACAAGATGGCACGTCTGGTGCCGGATCAAGTGACGCCTCTGTCCCGAAAGATCAAGAGGTATGTAAAGGGTTTGCCGGCGGATATTCGCAGGCACATGATTGCTGCCCGGCCGAGCACATTTAGGTCGGCGGTGGATTTGGCGGGGAGACTGTATGATGAAAGAACGGTGGTGGTGACTGATGGTGGCAGGAAGAGTGGTGGTGATCGAAGCTGGCAGGGCAAGAGGTTTGGTCGGGGTAATGCCTCGACGGGCAATAAGAAGGCATGGGTGGACGACCGCCGCGTGGTCACGTCAAGTGCGGGGTCGAGAAGGTGTGGTAAATGTGGACGGGAGCATAGTGGGGAGTGCAGGTTGGGGTCAAACTTGTGCTTCAAGTGTGGAAAGGCGGGGCACATGGCAAAGGACTGTCGTACGGTCCGGTGCTTTAACTGTGGTGAAGAGGGTCATGTGCTCAAAGATTTTAAGAAGCCGAGGGCTGAGAGTTCAGGGGAAAAGAGGACGGGAGGTGATGGACCGAGGGCGAGCGCCAGGGCATTCACCATGACACAGGAGGAAGCTAGAACGGACCCTGATGTCGTGTCCGGTACGTTTCTGGTGAACCAAACTTTAGCTTCTGTGTTATTTGATTCGGGTGCTAGTAAGAGTTTTATTTCTGCTGCTTTCTGTGCTAAGCTGCTTGTTAGTAGTAGACGTGTTGATGCGCCCTTTGATGTAGAAACTGCCATAGGTAAGTCTACCAGGATTTCTGAGATGATAGAGAATTGTGATGTGGAACTCGAGGGTCATAAGTTTCCTGTTAGACCGTTCGTGATGACCTTAGGTGGTTTTGATTTGGTTCTTGGGATGGATTGGCTAGCGGACTTCGAGGCGAATATTGTGTGTCGCAAGAAGATGATTCGGTTGTCGGCGCCTGACGGTAGTTCAGTAACGGTTTATGGTGATCGGGTTACTACGATTCCGAAGATGATCTCGATGGCGGTGGCGGGAAAGTGTATGAGGCGTGGATGTAGTGCCTACTTGGCCTATGTAAAAGATGTGGATACGCCAACACCATAACTAGCCGATGTACCGGTTGTGCGTGACTTTCCCGATGTGTTTCCAGAAGACTTATCAGGAGTGCCACCTGACAGAGAGATCGAGTTTTAGATTGATCTGATACCGGGTGCCCAACCTGTTTCCAAGGCACCGTATCGGTTGGCTCCGACCGAGATGAATGAGTTGATGGAGCAGTTGCAAGAGCTGCTTGATAAGGGGTTCATTAGACCGAGTATCTCTCCTTGGGGTGCTCCGGTCCTGTTTGTGAAGAAGAAGGACGGTAGCATGAGGATGTGCATTGACTACCGTGAGCTGAACAAGTTGACGGTAAAGAACCGATACCCCCTACCGAGGATAGATGATTTGTTCGATCAGCTTCAGGGTGCCAGTTGGTTTTCAAGGATAGATCTTCGATCTGGTTACCATCAGTTGAAGGTAAAGGAGCAGGATATTCCGAAAACAGCTTTCCGTACGCGCTATGGTCATTACGAGTTTCTTGTCATGTCTTTTGGCTTGACCAACGTGCCAGCTGCTTTTATGGATTTGATGAACCGTGTGTGTCGGCCTATGTTAGATAAATCAGTGATCGTGTTTATTGATGATATCCTGATTTATTCGAGGAGCGAAGTAGAGCACGCCGGTCACATTCGGGTTCTAGAGACGTTGAGAACGGAGAAGTTGTATGCTAAATTCTCCAAGTGCGCGTTCTGGTTGCGCGAAGTTCAGTTCTTGGGTCACGTGGTGAATCCCGACGGGATAATGGTGGACCCGGCGAAAGTGGAGGCGGTTATGCAATGGAAGTCACCAAAGACGCCATCCGAGATTCGTAGTTTCTTGGGTTTGGCGGGTTATTATAGAAGATTTATCCAAGACTTCTCCAAGATTGCTTCTCCACTAACCAAGATGACCCGAAAAGAGGTGAAGTTCGTATGGGGTCAAGCTCAAGAGAAGGCGTTTGAAGAATTGAAGGCGAGATTGACTCGAGCTCTTGTTCTGTCATTACCCGATGGAAGTGAAGATCTGGTGGTTTATTCCGATGCTTCTTACTCGGGGTTGGGATGTATGTTAATGCAGAGAGGAAAGGTTATAGCCTATGCATCCCGACAGTTGAAGGTTCATGAGGTCAATTATCCTACTCATGACTTGGAGCTGGCAGCCGTGCTCTTTACGCTAAAGATTTGGAGGCACTACCTCCACGGGACGAAGTGCACCATATTCACTGACCACAAGAGTCTGAATTACTTCTTCGAGCAGAAGGATCTGAACATGAGGCAGAGACGGTGGTTGGAACTTATAAAGGATTATAATTGTGAGATCCACTACCATCTGGGCAAGGCCAACGTGGTGGCCGATGCCCTTAGCCTGAAAGAGAGGCTCGAGCCGATTCGGGTGAAAGCCTATCAGTTGATCATGACCTCCGATGTGATGAAGCAGGTTAAGGAGTTTCAAGATGAGGCATTGAAAGAAGCTCATCTTAACTCTGAAAGAATGAGAGGTCTGGTTGGGGAATTGGGTGAAAACACACTCGGTGTTAGAACCCGATTCGGTCGTGTGTGGATTCCTCGTTTTGGGGATCTACGGGTGAAGGTAATGGATGAAGCTCACAAGACTCGGTACTCCATTCATCCTGGTGCCACGAAGATGTACCATGATATGAAGAAAGATTATTGGTGGTCGGGTATGAAGCGCGATGTGGTGGAGTATGTGAGTAAGTGCCTTACTTGCTTACAGGTGAAGGCCGAGCATCAAAAGCCATATGGGAAGATACAACCTCTGGATATACCGGAATGGAAGTGGGAGCACATCACCATGGATTTCATTACCAAGCTGTCGTGTACCCCGAAAGGGTACGATGCCATATGGGTGATAGTTGATCGTTTGACGAAGAGTGCTCACTTCCTACCGATCCGCAAGACATATTCATCTGAGAGGTTGGCTTATCTGTTCATCAAGGAGATTGTGACTCGTCATGGTGTGCCGGTGTCTATCGTGTCGGATCACGACACTCGGTTTACATCTAAATTTTGGAAGAAGTTCCACGACGCCATGGGGACGAGGTTACATATTAGCACGACTTATCATCCCCAGACTGATGGTCAGTCACAAAGGACCATTCAGACACTGGAAGACATGCTTCGGGCATGTGTGATTGATTTTGGTGGAAGTTGGGATGACCACCTACCGTTAGCCGAATTCTCAAACAACAACAGTTATCATGCTAGCATTGGTATGCCTCCATATGAGATGCTATATGGTAGGAGATGCAGAACTCCCGTTTGTTGGGGTGATATTGGTCAAAAGGAATTAGGAAGCGTCGAGGTAATCGAAGCTACGACTGAGAAGCTTGAGAAGATTAAAGTCTTCATGAAGGCAGCCAAATATAGACAGAAGTAGTATGCTGACAAACGATGCAGGCCGATTGAGTTCCAGGTGGGTGACCGGGTTATGTTGAAGGTCTCACCTTGGAAGGGTATCATTCGCTTCCGAAAGCGGGGCAAGTTGAGCCCAAGGTATATAGGCCCTTTCCGGATCATTGCTCGAGTAGGAGAGGTGGCCTATAGACTGGAGTTACCAGATGAGTTAAGTGGAATTCACCCGACATTCCATGTATCTCATCTAAGGAAGTGCCTAGCTGATGAAGATATAATTGTTCCACTGGAGGATATCGAGGTAGACGAAAGGCTCAATTATGTGGAGCAACCAGTGGCAATCATCGACCGAAAGGAGAAAAAGGCTAAGAAATAAAGTGGTTCCTTTTGTGCGTGTACAGTGGAAGCACAAAAGGGATCCGAGTCAACGTGGGAGACTGAGGAAGAAATGAGGCAGCATTATCCACGTTTGTTCGAGGAATAATAGGTTTCGGGGACGAAACCTATTTAAGGGGGGTGGACTTGTAACACCCGGATATTTCTTATTTTGAAGCCGGCGAAGAAAGAAAAGAAAATAAAGTTCAAAGTCGAGGGACCAAACTCGCCAACGAAGAAAAGTTGGGAAATGTGGTGATATGTGTAGGGAGAGGGCAGCCCACTCTCCCCACACACCACAAATTTCAGATTTCAAGAGAGGGAAGAGAGAAAAGAGGAGAAAAAGGAGAAAAAGGGGTGTTTCGGGTGTCCAAATTCGTCGAGTAGCAAGCCAAATTCGTGAGTTCTAGGACCCCACTTTTACCTGTTTTCAACTGATTTTGGGGCTGGAAAATGTTCAAAACCCGTTTTTGTATGTGTGTGTGTTTGACCCATTTGGGTGTGATGTCTATGGTGCGTTTAGAGTATGATTACGGGCTTGTGTGTGCTTGTATGGTGTTATGGTATGCATTCCTAAGGTCCAGGAGGGTTAATTTAGGCTTAGAATGGGTTTGGATGAGCTTGGAGGCCGAAAATGGCAGATTGAGTTCGGGATGAACTCCATTCTGCATCAGCTAGGGCTAGGCGACCGAATGGAGGCCATAAGGCCGAATGAGAGGCGATTGAGGGTCATTCGCACGATTGGGATTCATTCGCACGATTGAGGGTTCAATCGCACGACTAAGGCTTCAGTCGCACGACTGGGAGTCCAGTCGCATGGGGATTGCACGACTGAGGGTTCAGTCGCATAGATGCTTAGTCGCATGAGTCCATTCGCATGAGGCCAGTCGCATGAGGCCCGTTCGTAGTAATCCCATTCGCACAAGGTCCATACGCACGATTGAATGTTCATTCGCATAGATGATCATCCGTATGAGTCCAGTCGCATGATGTTTAGTTGCATGGAGGCCATGCGACTGTAGGGTGTCCATACGCCCGAATAGGGCTGTTGCACTCGAAGGAATGTGTAGTTTGACTTCTGGCCTTCGGGGAAAGGTGCAGATGTAAGTTTCGACGTAAAGTTTCCCGTAAGAGCATGTAAGAGAACGGTTATGGCCTTAGTGAGCGTGTATGGCATGATGATGACGATGTTGCATGTTTATGCATATTATGAATGTATGATGTTGCCCTGTATGATGATGATGAATGTGTGTGATATGTTCCTTATTATGATGTATGCTTATCTTTCTTGTGGCTTTACATGTCATGTTAATGAATGAATGAAGTATTATGTAATGTAAAGTGAAAGATAATGAAAGAGGAACATGAAGTAAGAATGCATGCATTAATGAATGATGAATGAACGAAAGAAAGGCTTGCAAGCATATATTTATGGGGTGAGCGACTTTGTGTTGCAAAAGACTCGGATGAAGTGCAATCATTTAGATTGCCTATGGGGTGAGCAACCTTGTCGTTGCAAAAGACTCGAGTAATGTGCTATCGTGATGTTGCCTTGGGGTGAGCAACCTTGTGTTGCAAAAGACCCGGATAGCTTGCTATCATAAGATTGGCAATGAGGTGAGCAACCCTAGGGGTGCAAAAGACTCGGATAGCGTGCAATCATTGAGATTGCCATTGAGGTGAGTGACTATGTTGTCGCAAAAGACTCGGAAGAAAGAATGAATGAAAAGAATGGAAGATAATGAATGAGATGAAAGATAATAATGACATTATCTGTGTATACGTATGTTGAATGATCGCATGATAAAAGGAATAGTTTTTAATGAAAGTAATGTATGTTTATTTTATAAAACTAGAACTCACTCAGCAACGCTGACTTTTATTATGTTTTCCAGTTGGCAGGTAAATGATTGCTGAGGATGGCACGGCAAGGCTACTCGGCTTTTTTGGGATGGCATCCATTTATAAAGCTTTTGTGTTATAATGCAAACATGTATTTTGTAATCGGATAATGGTGTATTATTTGGCAAAAGTAATTATAATGAATCGAGATGTCATTTTTGAATGTTTCCGCTGCAATGTTTTCCTAAGGCAAATGTAATTTATGTTTTATGTGCGATGAATGACCAACTGTAAGCGTCCCGGGAACGGGGCCTTACAAATTCAATGCTCATATATACAATCTCGATTGCAAAGGATTTGATTTTGATTTAAAGTTCAACAGTAGTAATGGTCCGTATGATTTAAGGATTTCATTTTGATTTCAATATAAACTTTAGGGTATTTTGGTTTTTTAACATCGATTTGACTATTTTATGTTTTTGTTTATGAAAACATGACACTTTGATTTAGTTTTAATTGATGTAAGCATGAAATTGATTTATGTTATTGTTCAACAAAAGAAAAAAAATGAATAAATGGTCCATGTGGTTAAATCGAATTGCATGTTTGGTCCCCCAAATTTTAAAAATCACAAAGATAGTCCAAAATCTTTTGTAATCATTGCATGTTTGGTCCCTGACACCGATTCAAACACTATGTTGCATTATTTCGAGTTACAAGTAGACATGAATTAAAATTATTAATATTAGACAATGATGATTAAATTACAAATAGAACATCAAAATTTGTATACAAAGAAGTTTTCGGATGTTTATAGATGTTCTCAGGTTCAATACAATTTGATTATTACCCAAAGTTCTTATTTACAAGTTAATTTCATTTCATATTATACATTATTTAGACTTATAAGCATTGATAAAGAAAAACTAAAATATTTTAAATGATTTTTGAAAAATTTAACATAAAAATCGATAGACAAAATATTAACAGTAATATTTTAACATACGAACCTTTTTAATTAAAAACAAATTTTAATGATTGAACCCGTGTATTACACGGGTCTTTAGTCTAGTGTGTATATATGTTATTATATATAGCTTTTTGTTATTATATATATATATATATATATATATATATATATATATATATATATATATATATATATATATATATATATATATATATATATATATATATATATATATATATATATAAATATATGTATGTATGTTGTGTGCTAAATACATATAAATATATAGGTACGTTAATTATATATATTTGTGTGTGTGTGTTTGTGTGCTAGATATAGAAATATGTAGGTGTCATATATATGTATATATGCATGGGTGTAAAATAAATAATATTGTGTGTATTCATACGAGTTCATTTATAGGAGGGTTGGGTTCTTGCGTATTAACGGGTTGCAGTTATGAGTAGGACGCGTGTGGTTATAAAAATATATTTTATACGTATATATATTTCCCCTTGAGTCTAATTAAACAGGTGATCCCATTATAATATATATATGTTGTGCAACACTAACCGATCCGAAACCGACCGAACGTATCTTTTCTTATTGAACGTGTTTAAAGACTTAATTATAATTGATCATAGGTGCTTGATCGCTCGTTGCTCTTATTCTTTGGAGCCTTTATCCTCTTTAATTTCGCAACATTTCATAGTGAGTTTCGCGGCCCCGTTTTCATTCTAAATATTTATAAACTAGGGGGAAAAGTATGCTCACCCTTTTTATGCTGGAAACTTATTCAATCTTTAGGACTGTTGTGTTTACTGTTTTGTAAGTATTTATCTGGTATATGCATGAGTTGTCTGTGTGGTTCTTTATTCACAACTATTTAACTCCAGTGTTGGAGCCGACGGACAGGTATTGATAGTACTATTGGGCTGACACCCCCACCCTTGTTTGTTAGTATACTAGTTGGGACTGACAGTGGCCAGGTACGGGCCCTAAGGTGAATATGTTCAGACCAGTTCTGTGTGTACGTCGTATGTTTTGTTGTGATGCTCATGTTTACATGTGATAGTTCGTGCTTATAACAGTATGCACTCATGTTCTACCAAACTTTTACGCAACATCAAGTTTTCTTTATTATTTAAACCTGCGAACTCACCAACAATATGTTGACCTTTTGAGTATATCTTTTCAGGTAACAATCATTGAGGATAGCTAGGGATGTTGCCTTAGCGACGACCTTAGGATTGTATTATTTAAATTCATTGGATGTCTTTGACAATTGCATTGACTTTTATTTATTATTCACTTTATATTCACTTGTTCTCGGGTTGTGGAATTTATACTTATTTGGTTTGTATGACTATGTTTGTCATGGAATTGACTAGATGCAACACAAGTCTCCATTTGTGTCGGGTGACGTCATGACACGTTGACTTTCATCATTTATTGCATCTCTATTAATTAACAATGTGTTATGACGATCCCTTCCGTTACATCCTCGTGTTTTCGCTATAAGCGGGGGTGTGACAATTCTCCTTTACCTCTTTCAGGATTTCAGAGATTTTATCCTTTGTGTTTTCCAAGAGGGCATGATAAGGGATTGGATCTCTACCTCATACA